>OW052221.1:201954091-202554091 GCA_932526605.1 Nephrotoma flavescens | reverse complement strand
TCGACAAGGTGATGCACTCGCGCCTTTGCTGTTCAATTTGGCGCTTGAGTACGTAGTGAGAAAAAGCAACATCGAAACTTCGCGCTGTATATTTAATAAATCCGGCCAAATTCTTGGATATGCAGATGATATCGTGCTTCTTGGCCGAAGACCTAGCGATATCAAAGACAGTTTCATACTGCTCGATCGCTGCGCAAGAAGACTTGGTTTGGAGGTGAACAGCAGTAAAACCAAATATCTAACAACACCCAGGAACATCTCTAGTGCAAATCTCAAAATTGGCGACCACAATTTTGATGGGGTCGAAAACTTTAAATACCTCGGGTCAGTTATAACATCACTGAATGAAGTCCAGGCAGAAATAAAAGCCCGAATCGCTGCCGGACAACGAGTTTTCTACGCCCAATCAAGATTATTGCGTTCGAAACATCTATCGCAGTCGTGCAAGCTCCCACTTTATAAAGCACTAATAAGACCTGTGCTGACTTTCGGAAGCGAGAGCTGGACCATGACCTCTAATGATTGTAGATTGTTATCTACATTCGAAAGGAAGGTCATCCGTTCAATTTTTGGTCCAATTAAAGTTGCGAACAACGAATATCGGATGCGTATGAATCACGAAATAAAGCAACTCCTCGGAGGCAACGATATCATCGGATTCATTAAATCCAATCGAGTGAGATGGCTCGGCCACGTTACAAGGTCCCCACAACAACGGATGATAAATAAAGTGTTTAACCAACAACCAGCCGGAGTACGTCGTAGAAGAAGACCCCGACTACGCTGGCGTGACGACATTGAACAAGACCTACCGGCATTAGGATGTCGAAACTGGAGGACGATAGCAATGGATCGGGATGGATGGAGGGCCATTGTGCGGGCGGCGAAATCCCTTCATGGGATGTGAAAGCCAGAGAGAGAGAGAGAGGTAAGAACACGACACTTTTATATGATTATAGTGGTTCACATGTGAAGCCATATTATATATCGAATGAAAGCGTAATTTACATCCCAACCCACATGTTTAGTGCCAATAAATAAGAGTGTATTGCGACGACCTTTCATTCCAAGTATTCCACGTATGTATAAAATTTTTAGAATTTTTCTGTCTGACTTCATCGAATAAATTGCGTTAATGAAGCAGCCGTAAATTACACATACATACAATGAAGAAAACGTTCTGGATGAGAAAAGTGAAAATTATTTTTCCTTTTATAAGTACGAACATAAATTGACGTGGAGTCTACGTTCTGTTTGTTTTTATCTTATGAGAGTTGAATATGTGTACGTATAAAGGTAGATGATGCTACTTTGTATACTTAAACATCCTAACGGAATGTGTAATTGTTTCATTCTCGGCGTTTTTTGCCGTTGTTTTATATCGTGTTGTGTCTCATGTCAAGAACATATAAGAAAAAAACCTCCATATGTACATAAAATATAAAATAATGCGGCTTGGGTATAATAAAGAATCTAACACACATAACTAACTTACTTACATACAAAAGACTACAATGCCAAAATCAATATATTAATTTTTCATGTATACGCACTTCTACCCGAATTTGTCGGGGGAAATATGGTTTTACGTACATCGAGTGTCTATACATTACACCCGCGCCCCGCCTTATTTAACTTTGACTTTATTTTAAAATTTGCGTTCTATCGAAAAAATCATATAAAAAATTTTCAATTTGAAATATCATCTCAATCAATCAAATCTTATCATTGTTTCGTATATTTTATGTCAGATTTCATTGTATTAAGGGTAAACGAAAAGAACAAACACCAAAAGTTATGACATCTTTCTTGAAATTATTTTGACACGAGAGAATAAAAGATTCGAAAGCCTATTTTTGGATTTAATAAATATGTTCGTCTACCATGGGCGGGTGTGAGGCGGGAGGGACCGATCTGAGTAAATTATTCAATAAACATATAAAAAATATTGGTACTTGGATTTTCAAAATTATGGGAGATTAGGCGATTCCCATAATTTTGAAAATCCAAGTACCAATATTTTTACTCTTAAAAACCAAACTCATAAATTATTAACTTCGTCCTTAGGACCAAGTTATTAAAACATTTACAAATTACTCCAGGTCTAAAATACTTTTCTCGACGTTTCAAAGGATCTTGAGATCAAAAAAGCAAATCAAAATGGTTGCAACTTAAAAAAATGAAGAGGCGTATTTGTTATGGCCAACACCCGGCTTTCTTAAGTTTAAAACCGAAAAATCCAACCTACTGGATTAATGATAAAAACTATCTTGTGTAATCAAAAACCATTATTCCTGCTTAAATTTAAGAAACCAACACGGCCAACGCTTGTTAAAAATTTAATCTTCATCACAAAAACGCTCTTATGGAAGCGGCTACTTCTGGCAAGCAGATGTCTACCAAAATGAAGTTTTTATCAAAACTCGTCATTCAGCCAAAATTATATTATTTCGTAAATGTCTAATATTTCATAATTGTGATTCTCGTAAATGATAAACTTTTCAAAATACATGCATAAAACGAATAGGCTGCTATTGAAGCTGTCACTTCCGGTGGAAAAAAAGGAAAAGCTTCTATCAAACAGTCACTTCCGGTGGACTGAATTCGGACAAAATTCACTGGGATCTTCCAATTTGTGAAAAAAAAACTTAGGTATGATGTTACATTTCGATCATATAGTTTATCTGGGCTGTACGCAGGGTTTTGTTGAGTTCATTTTTTGTTGCAAAACGGTTTTTGTAGAAAATCGACATTTCCACTTAAATTTTGAAAAAACTGATTTGAAACGGCATTTTTACAAATATTATTTAAAATCTTTTAGTTCATTGCTCCATTTTCTGTAAATGCTATACTTTTCAAAAAAATCGCCAATTCCGGTTAAATTTTGAAAAATTCGGGTTGATTTTGATGTAATTTTAATTTAGAACCGTTTAGTGCATAATCGTTTTCTCGTAACTGTATAGCATTTTTTTAAAGTTTTTACAAAAAACCAGAAAGCTTCTATGGAAGCTGCCACTCCGGTGGAACGATTTCGGCCACAAATCGCTGGGATATCCAAATTAATGAAGAAAGTTTTAGTATGAAGTTCTACCTCGATGGGACAAACCGCCTGTGCTGTAGAGATAATGGACGTCTATTCTGCACACGTACACAAACACACACATAGTTTTTTTAAACTACATTTTTGACTTGGTAAATCTGGAAAAGTCGTGAGGACTTAATTCTCATAATTGAACATTGAAATTATTTTTCATTTTAATTTTACTGCGTGATAACACAGTTAATAACCGCCGAGTTTAGTCGGTTATGTTAGAGGAAAAGTCAATGAAATCTAGATTTATAATTGTTATGCCCTCCAAACGTACAAATTGAACAGTTCATCAATTTCTTGGGTTATTTGGTTTTCAATGCAAAAGATTATCCCACAGTAATTTCCGAAAAATTTAATACGTGTGTTATACCTTATGCAGTAAACAAATAGAAAGGATCAATCTCTGCAACGACCACATGGTCGATCTTTGCGAACTTCGACGGTCGTACCTGACGATCAATTTACAAATTCACACCAAGGCTGTGGTCCAATAGTCGGGTAAATCGTTTACTATTTTAAAAATCGCGTTTGGAACAGATTTTTCGGTCAGTTTGCCATAGAGTTTTTTTTTGAAAAATAATTAAATTTACCGAAAAATTTACTTAAAATTAACTTGTACCCGACTATTGGCCCGCAACCCAAATATATAAATATAAATTCATTTGTCGAAATATTACTCGCAGCTGAAATAATTTCACTATTTGAACACGTTGATAAATTCTGGATTCTCAAATTATCCAACTTGAAATGGTCCAAAGGAATGTAGTATAATTGATCAATAACTGTATTGTTACATGAACGTATTTTCTTTATGTATTTGGCAACCGGACAAGTGGTACAGTGGTTAAAGCTTCGGCAGATGATCGGTGATGTTAATAAACACAACTAAGACCCTCTGATGGAGTGCAGAATTCAGCGCCGACCCATCATCCATGTCAATGTACATGTTGACATGGAGCTTGCAATGTGCAGATGGTATACTGTAGTTGTGTGACTGAGACAAAAATATAGATCGACTATTTGAGAGAAAGGCGCATCCGATTATAGCTTGCTGAGCAGATGGTTGTTTTGTTGGCATAATTTTTCGTAAAAAATTATAAAGTTTAGTATTTTTTAAAGCAAGCAAAACTATTTTAGATAAAGAAATTTGTTAAATTCTTGTGTATGACAAGAATTTTTTTTTATTAAAAATAATTTAATACGCGATTGCACGTGTTATTTTGTAGGTTATGTATTTTATAGCAGAGCAGTTTTTATTTATTTTCGAGAATTGAATATAGAAATGAAATAACATGATTCTGTCTGTCTCGAAAATATTATTTAATTTATTAGTAATTTTAAGGATATTATTTATTGTCAAACATTAAAAATCAAAATTTTTCATTTTTACAATAATTTATAGGTTAAATTTTGTGTTAAAAAGTGTTCCCCTTACATATTATGGTAGAGCATTTTTTATATATTTTCGAAAATTAAAAAAAAGATTAAAATCACATGATTCTGTTCGTCTCAAAAATATTTATTCTAAACGGGTATGTCACTGACTCACTCGAGGACGCACAGGGTGACCAACATTTTTTTTTCTATCTATGTATATTAATAAAAATCAGTTGGCATGTATGACTGATCATAACTAGAGAACGGTTGGACCAATTTGGCTGATATTTTTTTTGTGTTCTTAATTGTCAGGACGAGGTTTGTATGAAAGATAATTTTGGGAAAATCCACTGGAAAAGTTGGAAAGTTCGGAAAATCGAAAAATGATGTGTTTGTACGGTCTTTTAGAAAAGGAAATTTGGAAAATCTTAGTGGAAAACTCGAAAAGTTCCGGAAAAACTTGAAAAAAATTGAATATTTTTTATAGCGCTTTAGTTGAGAACGGCTCAACCGATTTGGCTCAATATTTTTTTGTTGTATTCGCAATTACCAGGAGATGGTTCTTACGAAAGAAAATTTTGGGAAAATCCAACGCAAAACTCGGAAAATCGAAAAATGATGTTTTTGTACGAGATTTTGCACGCATCCGATTCAGATGATCTTTTAGAAGAAAATAATTGGAAAATCTGAGTGAAAATTCGGAAGCTTCTGAAAAAACTTGAAGAAAATTGATTTTTTTTTTCTAGCGCAATAGTTGAGAACGGCTGAACCGATTTGGCTCAATTTGTTTTGCTGTGTTCGCAATTTCCAGGAGATGGTTCTTACGAAAGAAAATTTGAAAATCCACCGGAAAAATTGGAAAATTCGGAAAATCGAAAAATGATATTTTTGTACGGGATTTCACATGTATCCGATTCAGGTGGTCTTTTAGAAGAGAAAAATTCTAGTAAGTTGGAAACTTCCGGAAAACCCCGAACAAGTGTTTTTCTTATGGTCAGTTGTACGTCACGTGTTCGAGAGTTGCCAAATCAGCATCGTTGTTCATTTACACGCCAGACATGAAACCGAAAAATATTGTTTACCACAATGCATTTATTAATTTAATTCCACCCGAATAAAATACATTGATTTATTTAGAATTCCAACTATGACTGCACTTCATTTTCACACTGAGAGAAAAAATCGCAACGTTTTTTTGCTTAAAAATGACGCTTTTTTCTAGATTTTTCCACAAGAAACAAAAAAACTCGTCCGTGTGATTTTTTTCAAAATTTCGTCAACGAAATACACAAAAAGCAACAACAATGCAATCGTAAAATCGAAAGAAGATGGACAAGAATAAACGAGCTCGAAGCACCTCAGAATAACCTAGTAATATTATATTTTTACTAAATGTTGGGATATAAAATTCTTTGTTAAACATTCAAAATGAAAATTTTTCTTGTTTTTTAAATGCTACTGAAGTTAGCCGAAAATTTCAGCCGAAAGAAACCTGCATTATCGACATATTTTGTATCAGGTGGTAGTACAAAATAGTTAGTACCGCCCCGGTGGCAAAGTGGTCAACATGTTTGCTCCAGCTTCGGGAGGTCCCGGGTTCGATTCCCGGTGGTGACAAGGAAAAAATTTCACGGCTGGTTTAGAATCACTCATTATCCGAAATGAAAATATGATTATGAAACCTCATTTGAGGAGGCCAAATTCCTTGATGGGATGTAGTGCCAGAGAGAGAGAGAGAGGTAGTACAAAATTCTGTTGATAAGAGTCGAGAATTACATGTAATTGAAGTCATAGCAGTAAATTTTCGCCGAAAAAAAATCAAAAATCAGTATCACATAATTTGAATGTTTAAAGGTAATATGAACTGGTTGAAGTTAGACCAATCCGTAAATTGGCACTTACATTGAACACCTGTGCCAAAAACCAGGCCATTTTTTATGTAGCATCGTAGTGAAATAAATTAAAATCTGGACGCATGTTTAGTGGTAATTTGGACTTAATGAAGTTAAAAATTAATGGATGAATTTCATAATAAAGCAGCGTTTGTTTGGCCAAGATCATTTTTGGATGTACTCTTTGGTTCCTCAAAAAAATCAGATCGGGTGAAATTGATTTCATCATTGCTACCGAAATCCCGGATGAAGCTGTTGATCTGAAATTGGGTGCAGTGGTGTCTAAGAATATGATCCATGGACCCTGCGTAGTTTTTAACAACGACTCACCTTGTATGATCGATGGCAAGTGTTTCAAGCGATGTCCGAGATGATGCCACTGAACCCGTTGCGTATTTTCCAAACAGCAATGCCGCGTCCAGGATATAGATGTAAAAAATGAGGGGTGGTTTCCAATATTTTTATCACAGATTTATTGTTAATTTATTTTATTTAATCAATTTTACGTGCGCACTCGTTCACGGTGTTTTTCAGAAGAATTTTTTATTTTTTACAATTTTGGTTATAAAATTTTTTGTCTAAATACTAGTGACATCTAGATTTGAATATTTAAACTTAATTTGCTATAATCCTAATAGTACATTTTTCTTCTCTTGATTTTTGCTTAATCTAGTACATCATGTATTTTCAAGTTCAAACATCTGTCAAAATTTGTAATGTAAACAAACAAGTTATAAGAAAAATTTTAATTCGTAAAGGTAAGTTTATGTCTAATTTGTTACTAATTATACAATACAAATTTAATATATAATATCTAAATTACTTTTATCTTACATATCAAATCGGAGCATTTTAAATACAATATGAAGACGGTGTTTGAATTGTACGAGACAAGTTTGCGGTTGCACCAGACTCAGATAAGTATTATATTGTATTTTATGTGTTCTACTGATTCTTTGTGGTTTTTCTTTCCATTTCTAGGTACTGCTGTGAACACGAGAGACTTGATTGCGGACACTGTCACACGCAATGACGAATACCAATTGATTCGTAGGTGATCAATAGCGGACAATAAGTGATCTACAGTTGTGAAGGACAAGATAGGTTTCATCTACACTGTCCATCAAAATAACGATTTATGTTGCTATCTTCGATTGTTGTTGGTGAATGTTCGTGGTCCGACGTCGTTTCAACAACTGAGAACTACCAACCAAATGGCACCGTGGTAAAAGGTTTGGCATTTGGATCAGGAGGTGCAGGGTTCGAATCCCTATAGAGGCAGGATGCAGAAGTAGATTTTTATCAACAGCTTACGATCTGTGATTAAAAGGAACACAACTACGACCCCCTAACGACGTGCAAAACTCATGGGCCGACCCATCTTCCATGCCCAACCGTTAATGAGCATCTGTGTGGGACTTACCGTGATGAGTGGCAACTCGTGCAGTTACTCGATAACGATTCGGATTGGAACAATACGCTCAAAAGTTCCGTCATATTTTCATCACTTCATCAAACTCGCACATATTTTGCAACTATCACATCCATGTGTCCCCTTCGAATCCAAACAATTTGTAGGTGAAATGTGACGACGAAAACAAAAATGGACAATGAGGCATTGATTATGAAAGAAGGCATGTGTTGGCGAATAAAGTGTTGTCGTATTTGAGCATGATATACCTAATCGTTCCATGCACGATTATTCAGCCACGAATTACAAAGAGAACAACAATACGATGCCAAAGCATTAGCCGGAGCAGTTCGTACAAATGTTCCGCAATCTAATAAACAACAAAAGGCTGCTTACGACTTTTGTTAAGACCAACAATGAAGCTGGTGGCAGTTACTTCATGGATGCTCCCGGTGGGCCTGGAAAAACGTTCTTAATTTCATTTCTTTTGAAATTGAAGTTGTCCTGGCATTGGTTTCATCTGAAATAGCAGCCACTTTATTGGAAGGCGGACGAGCTGCACAGTACACTGAAATTGGTACTGAACATGCGTCAAGCTTTTAATTTATTTCACTATGATGCTACATATAAAATGGCCTGATTTTTGGCACAAGTGTTCAATGTTAGTGCCACAACTCAAACTCATTCCCCTTAAACACGGCAAATTATAAATATTTTATTCAACAGTTTACGAATTGGTCTAACTTCACCCACTATTACCTTTAAACATTCGAATTATGTGATATAGATTTTTGAATTTTTTTTTCGGCGAAAATTTACTGCTATGACTTCAATTACATGTAATTTTCGGCTCATATCAACAGAACTTTGTACTACCACCTGATACAAAATATGTCGATAATTCTGTTTTTTTTCGGCTAACTTCAGTAGAATTTAAAAATTAAATAATTTATAGGTTACATTTTGTTATTGTCAAAATTCCTCCAATTTTTTCTACCATAAAATAAAAATGTTGTGTTTCAGTCGCTCTAATGTAAATATTAATTCTTGTCTTTGTCAGATGTTCAGCAAAAATTTTCTGTTTCCTCCATGGAATAGTACTATAATGGAGCACATCGCCTGTGATTTTACTGTGATGAATTCTCTCATTCGGTTGTTATTCGACTAGTTGAAACCTATGGCCTTTTACAGTCTACGTTATGGTGTTATGATACTGACTAGTTTTCAAGTGCTGTAATGTGCTGTAAAACTATTAAGGCGAAAAAGAGAAACAAATAATTTAAATCGTAGAGAACACTATGCCCATTTATTTTGACGTTATGAAAATAAAATAATATTTCTGTGCAGCGTGCGCTGCAATATTTTGTTTTGAAATATGTTTGTGTTATACATGTACACACAAAATCACATTACTAAAAAATGACTATACGTCAAAAAAAATAAGTAAAGTTGATTTATTTTTTATACATAGATTTGCTCAATTTTAGCTGCTGCAAAAGTAAGCTATATCATTTGTTGCTGAATGTATTTCTATATTTTGTTTATGTGTTGTATTCACTCATTCTTTCAAGTGATTTGTACTTACATTACTTGTCCTACTCAATTTTCATTTTTAATCACATGAACAATGTGATCAACTAGTCAGTGTCATAACACCATTAGTGATGGCCAAGGCATGGTTGACGCCGCTAAAGATTCGTCAGTTGCAGGCGAAGTCTATCAAGCCGTTGGCTACTTATAATTAGTTGATATTTTAAACCTAATATTTAAAATTTTATTCCGAACTGATCGAGTAGCTTCACCATGTTATGCATAAACATGAAAAAATATAAAAGTAACATTTGGGAATATGCACCGGAAAATTATTGCTGCTCGAAACTCTGTTAGGCGAACTACATTCAAAATGCGAGTATACCGGTTGCGTCGAACAAGGGGTACCAACGTTATGCGATTTAGGAGTTTTTTCTAACTTGGATAGAAATCGTGCAGTCGGTAGAGATAGTGCAATACAATATTACGATGTTGAATTAGAAGAGTTTCAAGAACCGCGGCCCACCTAAATATATAAGTTGGTATCTCAAATAGAGTGAAACTTGTTTTGTGTAGTAATTCTTCACGAGTATGGAAAATATTTTTCCCAACACATTTTAAAAGTTGTTTATGCGGTGAATAGGGACCGCCTAAAAAAGTTTCAGGTAGAAAAAAACTCAAAACATTACGAAACCCGACGCAATACTTACGCAATGTGATGAAATATCAAAAATCGTAAAAAAACAAAATGGCCAACGTCAATTAACTAATTCGATTAATCACATTTAATTATTCTTACGATACCTTGAGGGTCATGATTCAATTAGTATTTTTAATTTTTCATTTTTAAATACTATTTTCGTTATAATCGAATAGGTGGTGCCATCTACCCGGCGGCATTCATACATTAAAGTTTTATTTGAATAGGCTTTAATATTCTATTGTTTTCTTCACTCACCCTCTTCTATTACATCAACGTCGAGAAAATAATTGGTGCGAGTCCAATGTGTACCGCATGTGCGTGTGTGCGAGCGACTAAGCTATAGAAGAGTATTTTTGTTGTGTTTTCTTGTTTTGGTGCATGCAGCTGATGCGGGTGAGAAGGAGTGTGCAAGTGACGCGCACGAAAACAAAACAAAAATATTCTTCTATAATTTTTGTGTGGTGCGAGATTTTTTTTTTTAGTTTTTGCAGTCTAGTTTTGAATTTTAAAAAGTAGAGTCAAGTTTTGTTTTTAAGTATGTAATAAAGTTTGGTATTTTGAATGTCTATATATAAAATAAACTACCTATAAAATTGATTGTAAAAAATTTTGTGTGAAAAACACATGTGAGAAAAAAAGACAAAAAAAAAAATAAAATACAAGATAATAAAAAGTGCGATAAAGTATTTCGCGTATGTTTTTTCAAGGGCAATATCAATTCGGTTTCCTGAATATTTGAAGGGATATATACATTTTAAAATAAATTTGGCTTGTGACAAAAAAAGTGACTCGACATCATGAGACTTTGCATTGTGGCGCTTTGGTTTTAAATTTAATTAAACGGGCGCCACAAATTTCAACGGTTGCCGCGATTTAATTTCGTGTACCACATTTTGAAGGGTATCACATTTTTAACGCTACGTCAATTTAACAACGAGAGCCACAATTTTCTCAACGGTACCATATTTTCAACAGGTGGACCCCCACTAAGTCCACTTATATTTAATGGGTGGCCAACAACGTGGCCCATCAATATACGGTTTGGCGAGACAACGCCCCACATTTTGGGTAACGGCAAACTAACGCCCAACATCTTCGGCAGTCTAGCAAGGCCGAATATACGGATTTAAAGCGAGCCAACGCCCAACCCATAAACGATGGCGTATCGAGGCGAAATTTGGTTTATGGCGAGCCAACGCCCAAACATTATTTACAGGTTATATTTTTGTTTGGGTTTCCGTTATATTTTGTGGGTGTTTAATTTGCGCTTCGAATTTTTTTCCTTTTTACGGTTGATCCTTTCGGTCCGATCTATTTTTATTATATTCACGGCGTATGACTTAGCATTCGGCCTCAGTTTCCTTTTTGTTTCTTCTTCCCCGAATTTACTTGGTTGTTTGATTTATTCTTTTCCGTGTGTCATAATATAAATAAATTGAATTGGAGGGGGTTCTCATTCTGTGTCGGATAAAAGCAAATGTTCTACTTAAACTTAATTGAACGACCTATGTAGGAATTTAGAACATTACAATTTTCGTGGCACAAATAAATTCCCTAAGTGTTTAATTTATAACACTTTTTAAATTGGCGGTGTTTGTATTAATATTCTGTTGATTTTGCAGAATTAAATTAATTGATTGAGAGAGTAGTACATTTCTTGTACTAAAATTTCCCCCTCCTTTCTCAATCAATTAATTAATTTGAGTATAAATACCGTACCAAAATTTTGGTTCGGGTGAAGTTTTGGGTGGTGAACAACGTGCAACTACCTTAATTACTCATAGAGCGTATGTGGTGGTGGATGGATCTATCAGTTGCTCCATTAGGAGCGGGTCCGATTCCCTACTAAACTCACATCCCTTTTTCTCTCTTTCTATAAAACGGATTGGTCTGTAGCAAATGATGCTGTAAAGACATGAACATTGTCAAAACATATCTCAACCTCACTTGAAACAAGTTCATTAAACTATTTTTTCGAGCTAGCGTTGAATTGTGAGTAATTCTAAAGCAAAACATCATCTTAACTGTACTTGTTTATAATTTGTATCCTTTCTGATTACAGTTCATACCGTTAAATTAAAACAGACCTGTATCCCACATATAAAATTTCCTTAAAAAAACCTTTCATCAGTTGATAAGATAATATCAGGGGTTTCTTTGTGTCCTCGCTAAGATATTATTGGCGACGCTCAAAGGCCGCTTTGAAACTTAACTCTTAGCAAATACATCTAAAACAATTGTTATCTACAAAATTTACAAGAGTCGGATTTTAACAAATCTGCTTACTTCTGGTTCTTTGCAAATCTGATAAAATTTAATTTGCAACTGATTTTAATTGTCATGCCAACCTAGCATTCAATTAATCCAATTTCCTTCTCAATTAATTTTATTTAAACAAGACAGAAGAATTTTTTTTTTTGCGAATTCATCCAAAGTAAATCTTGAGTCTTTACTTTTAAATATTTTAAGAAAATGAATTTGTGTGTGACAAGACTATATTGGCACGCCTTTTAAAGATTTGAGATGTATCACGACTACGGAAAATGCTCTCAATCGGTAAAGAATGAAAAACAAAAATTAGAAAATCTAGTAAAAATTACAAAATAAGTTTTTCGGATAACTTCATATGGGGATAACTCTCACGAGGGTAGGGAAGTTAAGATTTCTTATAATCTCTCCCGTCCTACGATAGGCTAACAGAATGACGTTGGCGTGAAGACACACTCGAACACAAGAAATTTAAAATCAATGGTTTATGACGTTTCTCTTAGATTAGGGGTATTTGCTAAGGGTTTACCGTAATTAATTTTGGATCTGCTTATTTTAAGAATATAGTAATATAATACTACTGGTAAAACAATCGTATTATGTTTATTTATACCTTGTTTGTAAAACCAAAAAACGTTTCAATTAATTTTTTTATCGGATCCGATACAGAAATTCAACCATCGCCATTTCACAGCTTAATGCCAATCCAAATAAAATATTTGGTTATCATTTAAAAGTAATAGGAAAATTTATAACAATATAACCACACTTTGAAATGGATTCAAATGATTTCAAATACAATCAAAATAAAAGGAAAACGTGACTTGAAAATATAAATATAAAATTGTAAAAAAGGAAAGCAACATTTTCAAATTCTTATCAGTCCCTTATATACAATTTTTTTGTGAGAATTTTATTTTATTTGTATTTTGATTGACATTTTATCATTCAATTTTCCAGAATGATTTGGGCAAGGGAACTGATTAGCATAGGTAACCCAAATCATTATTTCCTTTCCTTTTTTTATGATTTTATTTATTTATTTTTAAACAAATCTCGAATACGTACTCGTAGAGAAATAAATATCAAACCAAAAATGTTTGGGTTTTTGAATATTGCACGCAGTTCGGAAATGTATGCATAGGAATCAAGCTATTTCCGGGAACGTGACCTTTCTCTCGGATACGTATCAAATAATAGGTAGTGATAGTAAAGTCGTGCCGGCACACCACCATAATTTAATTTATACATTGATTTTTTATGTTGTTCATTGAATATGGTTCAGTACCATAAAAATAAAGCACAACTGCTTAAATGATTTGCCCGTGCCATTCATAAATCTTCGATATATAATGTTGGTATTAAATAACGATAAATCCAGTTAATAATGTATAAAATATATGTTCATTCATTACCATTCATTATTACCATAAAATATAACCTTAAGATGGCTGTAAAAAGTCTATAAAAAAGCGGAATTGGAATAATATTCAAACGCTAATAAAATTATCCAAATGAGTCATCAAATTTTATATGGAAGCTACCATGTATGTACAAAACAGTGCTGATAAGACGAATATGTTTTCGTCACACAATTTTATAGTCAAGTTGTTTATTACGTATGTTGTGTATATATAGGACATGTACACAAGTACATCGTGAAAAATTGATATTTACAGCTGGTAAAGGGTGATAACTGATTTAATGTTAATCGAAATCAACCTTGAAAAAAATAAAGAAAGGATATAAATCTGATCCCATTGTTGGAATGCGAACTCAGATTCATGAATTATTCAAACGGTTTAAATCCCTTACAGTGCAAACTGATCATAAATTCATTCTTCAATAATTCCCTTTATAAATATACATATATGTATGTGGGAGACAATGATTTGTTACACACATACATATATACATGTATATACCTAAAGCTTCCAAACAAATAAAAAGTACTGAAATCAAGTTAAATCTGTGATATGGCTTTTATTGTCTCTCGTGCAATGTTTGTATTTTTCCCAAAGAAAACAACAAAACTTTCAAGTGTTGTATATTAAAATGAAAAACAAAAACTTCTTTCTCTTTCAATTTGACACACTCTAAAATGTCAAAACAAAAGAATAAACCTAAGACGAAAAATATTGTAACAATAAAGTTTAAATACAAGAAAAAAACTTTATGTTTATTCTCTTCGGTAAATAAATTTTCCATTTTCATTCTTGCGTTTTTTCCAAGTGACTTTTGTTATTGTGCTAGGGGTGGTCGGATTGTATATAGGCATAACACATACTAAAAAATGAAAATTGTTTTTGTTGTTGTTTTCGATAAGATGTATGTAAGAAGGAAAACTATTTGGTGCACAAACATTTATTGTTATGAAAAAATGGTTAGGGTAATATATTGGGGCCATCACCGGACTTTTTTTTACCACGAATGTATACATACCGGATTTTTGGTAACACTATCTTATAATGGATGATTTTTTAAGCGTTTGGTTTATAATTTTCAAAAAGGCGGTTTTGTATCGAAAGGCCAACAATTTTATTACTGAAAAAAAATATCCCAAACTGCCATCCTGAAAACAGTAATCAAATATTTTCGGAAGATTCGAAAAAATGAAATTATTAGATAATTTTTCTTAAGAAATTTTTTCAAAACATAAAATATATATTAGTATTATGAAGACTTGTTTTTTATTTTCATATTTTCATTTAATAGACTTTTAATAGACTTCTACAAAATCAAAAATTTATAAAAGAATATTTATATTTGATTTGAAATTTGAGAAACAGCCTCCTACATAGTTAGTTTTTGATCTAGTCAAAAACATCATTTTGGTAATAAAATATTCGGGAATACGATGGTATCCCCAAAAAAGCAAAGTAAAATCGTCGCTGTAGTTCTATCTTGCTGTAAGTGACAACTTTTTCGTTTTGAGATAATTCACTTTGAAGTTGTATCAAAGATTTGTATCAAAAGTATTACGCTTTACATTTATGATTCTCTTTTCTCTTTCTATAAAAACCAGTTTTCTCGGAAAACGTGATTGTTTTGTTTTTATTTTTAGAAAATTTTTAGTGTTAATCACACAACTGGAAAATTAACCTGGATAATACACCAATGAAAGGGAGATACACTAATATAGAATTCGCCGAAAAAATTAAAATGGGCTATTAACAAATTGGAGATACATAATCCTGTTAAGGGAAAATTCTACTTACTACTAAGTAATAGTAGCGGTTCCCGATTACATTTTGTTTAAGGGGTTTCCTAGAGAGTAATGAGAAATATACAAATTTCGGTAATATGCATTATTTCATTAAAAAACAGAATATGTTGTACATTTCAAATGTTGATTTAAAATATAACATAAAAATTATAAACATAAAATATTTATAACATACAAAACATAAAATTAAAATTAAAATTGAATTCAGTTCATATTAACAAAATGTGTTTGTTATTAAATTAATTACTTGCCATTTTACAAGACGTAAATTTTGTAAAGTCGTTTATCCACTTTTTTTTTTTTTTTTCATTACCAACTTAATCATTACAAATAAAATACATGGTGTGTACAACATTATTAAAACTAACAAGATTCAGAAGGTAAGATAAGAGAACCATTGGACCATTGGTTCCCTGATTCTAAACCAGAAAAAAATATTTGAATTCTATTTACAAAATTAAAAACAATTTAATTTACAATTTACTTCTGGCATATAATTTAACATCAAGCAAATAACTTTCTTCTTTTCGGCAGACATTTTATACTGAAATACGCATTGGCCAATAGTAGGTAGCCGGAAAAGTACGCGCTTGGCAATTTGTTTACGTGTGTCTGATTTCATGATCAAATCACATGATTGTATAATTATGACGACTGGTCGATATTTTATTGAATACAAATTAGCTCGTTCATAAATTAGATGGCATATGTACTACAAAATAGAGGAAATACAAATCAAACTGACGCGGCATTCTAATTTTGAAAATCTTCGATTTTCGTTTGCAATATTTATACAAGAGTAACTTTTCAAAGCCTTCAAAGTTTTTATAAAAGTTACTGGGCTGTAAAGTTCTGTATTTCTTAAAAATCGTTCAATGGAGCTACAAACCGTGTTGGTGCAGGAGATGCACCTGAGAATGGCTAAGGTCCGAAAATATTTGTTGTATTTCAATTATGTGGGGATGTTGTTGAATAAACTTTAGTATGGCTAATGAAGTTATTCGATTCCTATAATTCTGGAGAATACACGCGTGAGACCAAAGAATAATCTTTTTGACTGTAAGATTGTCCGAAACAAAACATTTTAAAATTTTTGATTAAGGCTGACGCCAAGTCATTACCTGCTCGACCACTGATCGCATTTAAACATAAAATAAACAGAAAACGTTCGTTCATAAAAAAATTGATACATTTGCCCGAGGTAATGCAAACACGTTCTGTATATTGTAACATAGTACGACCGTAAATTCGTCTAAATTATGACGATCAGAATCTCGCTCTGTTTTTGCCATCTTATTATTGAGCTCGTGTTTTTCAAGATTCGTTGTACAATAATTTAATTCTATTGTAGCAAAATTTTTGATGTGGTCTCGTACCTCTTTAAGTATTTCTTCACAAATTTTAAATTTAACTAGTTAACCATGTACTCTTGGGGATGGCTGTCCCGACATCAGTTGATTTGGTTATATGGAAATGGTAAATCCTGTTTTGGCTTACATCAAGCGTCGTCAGGAAGAACACCTTGCATATTCGTACCTAGATTTTGTTTTTTTCCAAATACTACACGAATGTGTTTTGCCTTCTAGATCTTTCAGTTTTGGTTCTCTTGCGTTCTTTTGGCACTCGCTTGGTAAATTTAGAATAAAAGCTTAATTTACTTTCTGAACCTGGATTAAAAAACATGTCAGAACTTTTTGTCGATCATGTTCACTAAAATTTGTTGAATATTTGTAATAAATAAATAAAAACCTTTGAAAATGCAACCGGGAGTACATCCTTTAGTAATACGTCGTGATCTCTTGACATTACCTTTTGCGTCTTCGTACTCTCGCCCCTGATTTTACAAATTTTTCTTTATGTTTTTTCTCTACATTAAAGGATTGCCCTGCTTCTTGCGTGTCAATTAATACCTTTTCGTTTGCATCGGTATCTAATCTTTCGTTGGTAGGTTTATTTAAATTAATATGGTCTGAAGCATAATGGTTGTTAGTTGATGAAGTACTATGATATTTCTTAGATTTGTTTGCATATCCCAGCGTTATCACAAATTCAACGACAGGAATGGTTTGGCCGACTGTCGTTGAAGTAATGGTTTATTATGAAAACTCGTTACATTCTTCAAAGTGTTCGGGTCTAGAAAGAGAGAACTCCGTCTAACGAACAGAGAGAAATCCGTTTCTCACCAATTACTGATCCCATCCTGTTCTATTCTCACGTTCGTAATAATATGATTAATACGTCGGGTAATTAAATGTACTTCAATATACCTTGAATTTTGTTACTCAGCCGATGACTAAACGTTCATCAGTTGCTGCTATCCTCCCTCTATTATTAATTTTTCCGAATAAACAATAGATGGTTGGGACAATCAATGGATTAATTGTATTGCCTATTTTTTGTCTCCTTCTTCTTTTCTTTCTTTCTTGCTTTTCCATACTATATATGTATAACTAAATTCTTATTTTTACAAATCAGTAAATACGAGTGATGCAATAAATGTGTTTAGTGTTTGAAGAGTGATATGGAAAAATATTTAAAAGTTTTTTTTTAATTTTTTCTTTATTATGGAGAATAAAGAAATAAAATATGTTTCGAGTGCTCAAATGGCAAGGTAATTAAATATTTTTAAATTTGTATACCATATAAGCCAAAATATTACCCAGAATTTATTATGCAAATCATTTTGATTATTAATTAGACTCTCGTACTAATGGCAAAATTATTTGCAAAATGTTGTGGACAATTTAGCTTCAGAATCTGAATATGATCCTTGTGAAGACGATGATGATATCGACCCAAATTTTTTTCTTTCAAATGATGTCGAGGAATGGGATGCTGAAGAGGACCTTGTTATGGCGGAGGTTAACGAGAGCTCTGACTCTGAAACCGAAGATTAGGAGAATTTGAGCATTGATATTGATGATGAAGATAGAGCCAATGACGAGTTAAGTCCTGTTTTGGAAGATTATTATATCGGTAAAGATGGAACTAAATAGGAAACTACTATAATTGAACATACCTCCAAACTTACACCGTCTATAAAAAGACCAACCGGTGGCCACTTGCAATGTTCTTTAACATTATAGGCATTGCGGGATTTGCAGCTTACATAATATTCATCAAGAATAATCCATCTGTCTATTCATGAAAACTTCGCCTATTCATGAAAACTTCGACGATGTTGCAAGTCGTTCGGCTTCAGTTGTTGCATGAGCTGAGGGTGACGGTCTCTTTATCGTAAACAATTTATCGTGTTTCAATTTAACGTGAACATTTAATCGTAGAACAGTTTATCGTGGACACAATTTACCGTTGACACAATTTATCGTGGGACAATTTATCGTAGAACAGTTTTTCGTGGACAATTTATCGTAGAAAGGTTTTATGCGTGGTATCAAAAAATTAGTGGGATTCTTTATTGATTTTTGGAAGAAGTTCTGGAATATTGCCATGTGGGACGGAACTCGGTAGTTTCTAACCGATTATGATGGGATTGGTTATGTTGGATGGAAATGGGATTATTGGATGATTTTTTGAAGAAGTTTTGGAATATGGCCATGTAGGACGGAACTCGGTAGTTTCTTAGCCGATTATGATGGGATTAGGTATGTTGGCTGGAAATGGGATTATTGAATGATTTTTGGAAGAAGTTCTGGAATATTGCCATGTGGGACGGAACTCGGTAGTTTCTTAACCGATTATGATAGGATTGTTTATGTTGGATGGAAATGGGATTATTGAATGATTTTTGGAAGAAGTTCTGGAATATGGCCATGTGGGACGGAACTCGGTAGTTTCTTAACCGATTAAAGATCCCGGCTCGTACGCCCCCCGAAATTAAAATCTAAAGAGCCCCGCAAGGCTACGGGGAGGAGCGTAGGTGTCATTAATAGATTCTATATAATCCGCTCCTACGTGCGGCACGCAGTGCGACTCCCACCCTCAATTTAATATATTCATAAAAAAATATTAAATTTCATTTATTTTTAAATGAGATTTAATATTTTTTTATTAAATTTTTTTAGCACGTCTTAACGTATTTTTTTAAAATTTTAGTTCGTTTTTATTCCAATAGATGGCGCTAGGTCCAAAATGCTAAGCAAAGGCACATTTTTAGTTATAAACAATTCCGCTCTTGGTCAGAGTGGCGCTACCGTCACTCAGACTGTCAAAAAAATTTGACTGCGATACTAAAGCTGTTCCAAACTGTTATACGATAAATTGTCCTCGATAAACTGTTATACGATAAATTGCCCACGAGAATCTGTTCTACGATAAATTGTTTCACGATAAATTGATTCCACGATAAATTGTTTCCACGATAAATTGTTCTACGATAAATTGCTCACGATAAATTGTTCACGATAAACTGACAGTAAATCATGAGCTGTATTTTATACGCTCTTTGGCGAAGATTCTGGCATGAAACCTTCCACGTGGTCGAGTAACACAATCCCAATTGCTGTGCTTTACGGCGGATGGACATTTTGTCGTCTTCATCAACACTAGCTGCTACAACAGCAATATCTTCTTCTGTATGAACTCTACGCATACGATTTGGTAGATTGATGTCCAATAACGTGAAATTGGCGCGAAATGTTGTCAAAATGACTGGAATTGCTTGCTCAGTAGGTTGATTGACACAGTTTTCACTGCACACAAATTTTGATAATAAAATTCAATAATTTGTAAACTTTGTTCGGGTGTAAGTTTTTCCACCATGAAATGGCAATGCTAATTCAGAACAATTGACTTCCCAGGTATCGCTAATCATAAATAACTATTGCGAAAATTAAAAAAGCTCCAATGGACTTTCCACTTCTGGTTAACAGATTTCACCAAATTTCGCAAGCATCTCCCAGTTAATCGCAACAAGTTAAGTATGAAGTTTAATTCCTAGTAGTTAAACCGCCTGTACTGTAGAGATACCGAATCTGCCTAAATAATTTTTTTTGTTATTAAAACTCGTCATTTCTGGTAAAATTAAAAAAAAAATATTTGAACGAATTTTGTTTCAAGATTAATTAAGAATCATTTGGGATTTAATAGTTTTTTCCTTAAATTTTCACAGAGGCTTTATGAGACATGTTCATAATTTACAAATAATGGGTCTTTCAATACGCAGCATTTGTTTGGTTATCTGTCAAATTTGTTGTAAATTGTTCAATAATGTACAGCACATCACCATGAGAGGTTATAGCGATATTTTCAAAATCAGTGCTCCGTTCTAAAAATAACGGATAAATTTATCATCAGTTATGAAGAAAAGTCCATTCACGGCTTCCCAAAATCGACCTTAAAGATTTACCGCCCTAATCGAAATTTGCGGAACTGATTATGATACCGATGTTAGGAAAACCACCAAACAAACTAACGTCTCGTAGTCCAATATTACCATTTTCTATTATAGATCCAATTCATAAGATTACGAACATCATAAAAAGTACTGGACAAAAAGAGAATCTCTAATTCCCCGCTAAATAAAAATCACAGAAAATAAAAATTTGCTGTAACCAAAATAAACGGGCTCGAATATTTTTTAACTGATCAAGCTGAAAATGGGTATGTTGGGATGGAAATTGGATTCTAAAATGGTCTTTAGGAGAAATTTTGGAATAAAGCTACCGGGAATGGGACAGAACTCGGCATGATTTCTAGAAGAAGTTCTGAAATATGGCTACCTCGGAC
Organism: Nephrotoma flavescens; assembly: GCA_932526605.1. Lineage (NCBI taxonomy): Eukaryota > Metazoa > Arthropoda > Insecta > Diptera > Tipulidae > Nephrotoma > Nephrotoma flavescens. Next base: position 202,532,905 of record OW052221.1, on the reverse strand, counting down.
GCAAATATTTCTTAACCGATTATGATGAAATTAATTATGTTAAATGGAAATAAGTTCTAAAATAATTTTTGAAAGATTCTGGAATATGGCCACCGCGGACGGAACTCAGTCAGTTTCTACCCGATTATAATGGGGTTAAGTATAGCGGATTAAAATGGAATTATCAATTGATCTTTAGAAATAGTTTTGGACTATGGCCACTTGGAACATAACTTGGATTTTAAAATAACTTTTGAAGGAAGTTTTAAAATGTGTCCTACTTTATCGCAATTTGTTCATTTCTTATCCGATTTTGATGGGATTGGGTATGTTGGATGGAAATTTGATACTAAAGTGATTTTTGTAAGAAGTTTTTGAATATGGCCACTACCATGAAACAATAAAAGGTGCGATTTACGGATCTGACCCATAAAAAATATTTCAGAAATTTAACTTGAGAAAATAGGGTTTTCTATTGCCAAATCTAGCCGATATGGACATACATATTGCATCCTGATCTTCAAAGTTTATATACTCAGTTTATATGTATAAAACTATAATTTTTTCTAATATAGTTAGTTTACCTCAACAGATTCTGTATATAACGCACTTAAATGGTGAGATATGGCAGTTCTGGAACCAATCATGACCAATTTTGGAGGAGAACTGATTTGTTTTTGGAATACACCGTTTAGCACCACTCTAAAAAATTTTTGTTGAATTTTACTTCAATAATTGAGTGTAACTAATTACACTCAATTATTGTAGTAATTTTAAACTCGAAAGAAATATTCAACTTCCGGTTTAAACGTCAACTTTTAAAGGAGAGAATTTAAACAAAAAAGTTATTAATAATATTTTGAATATTGTTGAATTATTAACAAAATGTGTTTACCATTAGTCAATATAAAATTATATTTAAACACCTTTTAAACATTTTTACAATTAAATTGAAACAAATTAAATTTGACTTTCAACAATAGTTGATGAAATTGATATGTAAAATTGTTGAATTTTTAGAAGATATATGCTGAATTTTTCATAAAATTTGTTTTATCTCAATCACTTGTTCTTCGAATTTAAACTCAAAATTGTTGATATTTTAGTCCAAATTTACTTTTATTTTTAAATTTATTATATTTAAATTATATGTTATATATATATATATATATATATATATATATATATATATATATATATATATATATATATATATATATATATATATATATATATATATATATATATATATATATATATATATATATATATATATATATATATATATATATATATATATATATATATATATATATATATATATATATATATATATATATATATATATATATATATATATATATATATATATATATATATATATATATATATATATATATATATTTTTCAATAAAAATGTACCCGATTTTTGTTCCCAAAGTTTCATCTAAGGAGTAAAAATATACGTGTTACATTTTACATCGACCTTGAAAAACATCACTTACCAATTATTGCGATCCGTGGACTATTCGTGGGAATGGTCTTGACGACGTCTTCCATTTTTGTACCCTCCTATAAATGATAAAATTTTAATAAAAAACACAATTGTTTTAAGACAATTTTTACCGTAACTTTATAGACGCTTGCTTTACGCAAACTATTCGAAACGAATGATCTGACACGTATTGGACACGACTTTATTATTACAGTATTTTGATAACATTTTATATCGTACTTACCTTTAAGAAAACATATCACACAAACTACTTAAATACTTTCTTGATTTTTAACTTTTAATGTTTGTTCTGCAGTCCAGTCGCTTCAGTTTTAATGCATTTATACAAAATGGACTATGGCACTAAATGAATGGACAAATGGCACTAAATGAATTTTGTGTTATTTTGTTGAATATTCATCAATTTTATGATTAATATTTACCACAAAATGGTTTTATTCAACATTTCTACTGAGAATTTATCAATTGATTACAGTTCAACAAACGTATTGTTTAGTTTCCATCAACAAGTAAATTTGCAAAATATTTGTGATGAAATTTAAACAACTAATTGAAAAAAGTCAACATTTTATTGAATAAATAACAAAAATTTTCATTACTACATTTATTGTATGGAAATTGCAAAAATAATTTAAATAAAATTAATTGATCTTTAGTTTAGATTTGATCAAATTTTTTAGAATGGCAGTTAAACTAAAGTAAAAGATATCCTAAAGATTCCATTGTGTGAGAATCACATCAGAAATCTCATATTATGTCCCAAAATATGGTAATCACAAATTTTACCGTTGGAGCGCAAAATTGAATAATTAAATGTTACTCGAAGGAATAAGGCGCGACTCACACGTACTTATATACGAGTGTGTGAGCAAAAATGTTTGCAAAAGTTGCACACTTGCAGCCCAGCACATCTATACACTTAATTTCATAATTAATTAAAACCCGTTAAACGATCCACAATATGTACTACGATCCGAATCGTCGTATTTTGCCTTATTAAGTTAAAACTTAAAACGGAATTGTTTACATCCCACATATTCACATACATAAATAACGTTATATGAAAAAATGTTATAAGTTAAATGTCCCACTGTGTGTGTTGATAACTTTTTCTTCACAAAAAATCCTCCTCTAGAAGCATTTACAAGTACATAGGTTATGTGTACTATCATATGACCTTACCTTTATAAATTCGAATTAGATTTAAAAAGTTTTCTAACCTTTTTTATTGTACACAGTGGTATGTGTGGTGTAGTGGTAGTGGAGTCTTTATTTGGATTGAACATTATTGTTGGTGTCATATACATTCCATGCGAGTACACATAATGATAAAATAAGATACCCTCTGAAAGATTTTTTATCATTTTCATTTAACACTTCTAAGTTGTAACACAACTTGTAATTACATATTTCCGTTTTATGTTTTTCTCTCAAACTATTTTGTTAATTTTATGTTGGGTTGTCACAATATTATAAAGTTTAATCTTTAATCTACTAGAAGTACAAAAAATATCAAACTAAATTTTTAATTAAATAATTTACACAATTTTGGCATGTTTTACAAGGTAATTTGGTAAGAGAGGTAGAGTTCATATGTTAAGTTTAGTGTCCGCAATCGGTAAATGTAGAAAATTTAATTTTTTAAATTTGTTTACACGATTAAAAACCGGTTGTTTAGAGGGTCCGATGGTTATGATATTTTTGTTGTCCTTCCCCTCTACATCCCCGTAATTTCATTTATTAGAGGGGTAAGCGTCATGAGGAGTAAGCGTTATGAGGAGTACAAGCCGTTAGTCCCTACTATTTCAAATTCCAATTGCACTAGTACTACAAAAAATATTCCGCGGGGTGAAGGATGAACCATTTCGAGAATATAGGACTCTCTGGAGTCACTGAAAGCCATATCTAGAGATTACGGTGGATGGGGGGAAGCAATTTTAACTTCAGTTCATGTAATTTTATAATGGTAGCTAACGACATGTGACACGGTGTATTGTCTTGGAGAACATTTTCTTTAGTCGAGGAAAAAATACCTTGTGCAACCCAAAAATACGGAGGGCAGTATTACCGGCCGACATTTATGTGTTTGGCCGCTTCTGACGGATTTCACCGGCTACTTGTTACGACTTTTGTCAAAACAATTATGTTTCTATAACGAATAATTTAGTGGTGGAATGGCCGAGGACATTTTACAGATGCCACCCCCATCTGTTCTAATTTCTTTTTTACTTCCATTGGGGTTTGAGTCTGAGGAGTTTCTCAAAAATTGTCGTGTGGCATCGTTTTTGTTAAGTTTTTGGTTTTCCCACTATCTTCATGCCGCGCCATTGTCGAATAAATGTTGAGAGCGAGACCAATGTGCTCCGGGTTTGTGAAGCAATGCGCTTTCGAAGAATATTTTTTCTTACATGCTTGTAAAAGAGAAGGAAAAAATTCTTCGAGAATATTTTGCGCGTCGTTATGTGGTGCGTGAATTGATTTGGTTATTATTCGAGTTTGAATTTTCTAATTATACAGTCGAGTACTATCTTGATGAGAATTTTGTCTTTGAGTCTGGTGTGCCCCGTCATTTTATAATTAAAATAAAATTTATAATTTTTAAAGTTGAAAAAAAAAAACTTTGCTTGTGGGTAAGCCGCATATCTTTGTTGTTGAAAATTATAAACTTAAAGTGTATATAGGTAATAAGGAATACGTAATAAAAGAATAAAAAATAAATAAAAAAATAAAAAGCTTGTGTTGCAAAGTTAGTTGGCAAAATAATAATGACAACCAATTTAAGGGATGGTATACATTGTGTTTTGGTTTTTCTGAGCTGTAAAAGAGCGGTATCAAACCGTGGGTTGTTGTGTAGGTGTGATTGTCGCGCCCACAGGACCGGCACTGGGGTCACGAGTGTAAATTACTTACGTAGTGTAAATTGCAATCCATACAGATTTTTTTTCTCTCTCTCTCTCTCTCTGGTACTATATCCCATCAAGGGATTAGGCCGCCTCAAATGAGGTTTCATAATCATGTTTTCATTTCGGATAATGACTGATTAATTCATAAATCCTAAACCAGCCGACCGGGGATCGAACTCGGGACCTCCGGCTCCAGCAACCATGCTGACCACTTTGCCACTGGGCCATACCGATTGCCTGACGGATTTTAATTCAAATTTATCGACGGTAAGATTGCATCTCGAATATCGACCCGTAAAAAATTGCAACTCAGATTAAAGTTGTAATTCAGTTTTTTGAAGGCTGCCAGTATGTGTCCTCAAGTTAAATATATACCGTCGGCGAGGCGAGCAACCCATAGAAATTGCCTAGCAGGACATTGTTTTGTCAGTCACCATATTTTTCGGTTATCAACAATTCCGCAACCACGAGGTGTGTGCCCCCCCAGGCAAAATAGTATGGGTAAGGCGGAAATACCGCCCAATGAAATTATTTAAGACGGCCAGTCGAAGCCAAATCATTCGGCGGTACCACGCCCAACATTTGCCAGGTACACGGCGGGAAGAAGCCGCAACGGTCCGGGTGCATCTCACTTCTGTGGCATGACGGCCCCAAGGCCGCAACCCATTCATTTGTGGTATTGGTGCAAGGCACCGCAACGGTCCGGGTGTGGCACCACCTGAGGCATGACGGCACCAAGGCACAACGGAGAAATTTTTTTTTAGGTTGTAAGGTACGATTTTTTTATATTTATTTTATTTTTCTTATATATTCAAATTTTTTTTTAAATTTTGAAAATTTTATTTTGATCGAGTGCCGCATAGTGGGTGTGTGTCGCGCGCTCGGTTTTTGCATTGGTGTCGTTCCCTCATTGGTCTTGTGGGAAGTTGTTGTGCTCGTTTTTTTTCTTTTCATAAATCCTAAATAAAAAAAATGAATTATTAATTTTTCCGGATTTGGTGTGATGAAGGGGGGGGGGGGAGGACTTCTCTATCTTTGTGTCGGCGTAGGGTTGGCGGTCTTGGTATCCGCAGCCAAAATCGAAACCAGTGCCTGGCACCGTTTGAGTTCGGACGGATGCGCGCACCAAGGCACCTCTCTTCTGTTATAATTTTTTTTTTGATTTGTTCGTTCCTCCAGTTCCGGCCGACAAATTTCAGTGGAACATTCGGTAATTTTTATTATTTGCGTTTATTTTTTTTAAGTTTCTGTAATCACGGTGTAGACCAGGAGCCATGCAAGTCTCAACCCCACGACCCATAGCACTTCTACTGAGTTGTAGCCAAAAAATCACCGTGGAGGCCTCTGCATGCGCTTAGATGAAATCTGCAGGATGGCAGTAGCCATTCTGTTAAGATACTGTACACTCACCTGACTATCGTTTTGATTTCGTTGTGTGGCAGTGGATCAAAGTTTAATCCATTGTCACATACCAAGGTAAAAATCCTGTTAATTACAGTTAAGCAGCTCCAAACAGAACTTCGAATTATCGTCTCAAGGCTGCTTTAGATTAAGTGTGTGAGCAAGTGCGACAACTTCTTTCAACATAGAAATGGACAAATCCTCTTATGGACAAATTGTAATGTAAAATATAAATAGATCTCGGGACTCAAGAATTTTGGTGGCGAAATAATTCTATTCAGCAAAACATATTTTATTTTAGGCCACTGTACAGACCGGACCAATTTTTAATGATTAAATTTCCTCAAGATATCCAAAAATCAGATTAAAAGCGAAATAATGGGTCTATTTTTTAATTGAACCCGAGCAAGCAGGCTTGTCCTGGGTATTGTACACTGAACACAGGCTGTGCAATGCTAAATGATCCACTTTGCATGTTTTTTTACTTTGCATACTCTTCGTACACCTATGTGGTCTTACTTTGTGAAATATTATTCCTATTCGAATAGGAATGAAATTTGTGCCCAAATTAACAGCCAAGCGATATTTTTTTATATTTTATCGGTTGGTATAAAAATTTAGTAAAATCAAACTAAGCATGCGATTTACTTTTATGTCATAACAAGTATTTATGAAAATATAAAATGCATTTTCGATGTAAATATGTTTTATTTTTCAGATTACCTTAGCATTGGAGTTCATTTTTAGTATCGCTGATTTATGTCATTTGGTTCTTTATATTTTTTGCAAAAAAATACTCCATTACTCCCAGAGTGACAAGTTGACAACCCATAAAAATAAAATTATTTGATTAATTAACCGGGTGGTGAACATTTGAACTACACGAAGAATGGAATAATTCTAATCCTACTTTTAGGTGGATTGAAATTATTCATTCCGGATTAAAATTTATATGGATTTGTTGCTGTAAAATTCCAAAAGTAAGGCGCTTTTACATTCATTTCAAAGTAAAAATTGAAGAACCAAGTATGCGCGGTGTAAGCACAGTTCACAAATAAAAACACAGTGTGCAGAGTAAAATTACTCAGGTTGAACAAAAAGCACAGAGTATTTTTTGACAGCGCACTGCTTGCTCAGGTTGAATTATAAAATAAGCCGATTTGTTACGACTTCACGCGGTCATGACAATGCTTCACACTCTTTGCTTCGAATTTTGGTAATCGGTTGAGTAGTGTATGCCTAAAATCACTTGTGATGTCATGACATTTTGTGCTGTATTTTTTTTTGCCCACCCCTATCGGTTTTGTAATCGTTTATTGATTTTTGGAGCGAGACCAATGGGTGCCGTTGTGCATGCGTACGAGCAGGTACGATGTAGATTTGCATTTCTTTTTCCTCTGTGTTTCTTGTTTTGTGTGTGTGGCATCACGTTCGATCTCGTTCCTGCACATAGCGTTGATGAGCACCGCTCATCAACGCTATGTGCAGGAACGAGAGGCACAGAAAGGAAAATATTTTTATGCATCGTATTTTTGGTGCGAGAATTTGTTTTTTTTGGAGTCTATAGTTTTGGAATTGATTAAGGAAAGAGTCATCGGTTGATACTCATTTTTTGATTATTTCAAGCAGCAACGGTTCGGGCGTGGCGCCTGTAGCATCACGGCACCAAGGTCACAACGGAAATTTTTACGATTTTTTAACTTTTTGTGAAACGTCACGATTTCGGTATGCATTGACGTTAGTGTTGGCCTCGCGTAAGCATTGACCTGGATCTTCTCGTCACCATGCCGGTCATGCTCACCACAGCGGATGGCTGTGTAACCATGAAGGGTCAATAGCAGGAGTTGCGCAATCTGCAAGGTTCTGCTCTTGGTGTCGACATAAATCCAATCGGTAGGTTAAGTGTATTTTAAGATTTGCGAAACCTGATTTGCCACAGACTTAGCCAATCAAGTACCACTTGTTTGTTGAAAAGACACCGTCACAAAACTCCAGTGCTAGCTTTGTACAAGCATATACCACTCCTGCGTATGCTTTCTCAGAGGCGCCGCTGAACTTAGGAAGTTGAGACGATTGCTAGTTGTTGAATGATGTATCCCATGTATCTAGCGATCGATTCTGAGAGCGTTTGATGATTTCGGCTCCACAAGTGAACCAGTTTGCGTTGCATCACACCGTGATGTGGAAGATAGCACGTCTGGCCCAGCGATTAGTTGTGATGTTCGGACACTGCTTCAATGTGACCCGATTCCAGATAATCCGGCATAAACCTGTTGTACTCAAAACATAGTTGGCGATTCTTGGCGAACCGGTATTCCATATGGTGTGGTCGCAGAATTGAATCCTCTCGTGACGTTCCGAGGGGTGATGAGTTCTCATTGAATGGCAGAGTTAGAATATAGCTTCCATCTTCATTGCGATAGTGTGTCGATTTGTAGTGTCTTTCGCACTCTGACTCGTTGTGTGTTAATTCTTGATATGGACGAACATCTTCGATTTCACAAATGGTAGGGATGGTAGATGGTAGCGCCCCTGTGATTTTCTCTACGACGGGGGCTGAAAATGTTGCATTGTTGTTCTCTCCGATATGAAGCAGACCTGGCTGGAATCCCGAATCCAATAGAACTCGAATGATGGAATTTCGTTTTGATTGCGATACGATGGCGATTGCTGTTGTGAACTAAAAATCCGTGAATAGCGACGCGACGTGGTCCGTAGTGATCGAGTCGGTGCTGATTCGACGGATGATGAATTTGTATTCGGATTCGACTTTTTTAAGAGAGTGTGGTGTCTTTTGTTGCAAACCCGACACAAACTGGATTTGTTCAGTTCGATTGTGGTCTTACCTCAGGCAATGAAGCACAACCTCTTTTCTCGGACGATATTTGACTGTTCTACGAATGAAAGAGGTGTGAATTAATCGCTCTGAAACACGTTGTATTTTCCAGTGACCACGAGTGAGCGAGTTGATTGCAAGACAGGTTTGCCTCTAGTGCGCGACGAGTGCAATGATAGCGGAACCCCCTTGTGCGACTGTGGTGGATTCATTTGTGCTTTGGTCATGTAAATCATTTCCAGTGACTGCCATCTGATATTTAGGAAATTTATCAGTTATTATGATGCTGGCTTCTTGATCTAGCTTGTCTGGGATGATATTGACTAAAATCATATCCCATGTGGTGACAGGTACTCCTAAAACCTTCAGACTGCGAACGGTATAGCCGTTAAGTTAGCCTTTAGTTAGGGCCTTTTGCGAATTGGTGAGCTGTTTGTTGACGAATAAATTCTCAGATTCAGTCCAGTTTGTGTAGTCGTCATGACTGGTACCATGATTCGAGGCAGATTTGTATCGATCGAGTGCTGTACGAGAGTTAGCTTGGTGTCACTTTGTGGGTTGTCGATCGTGGCTGGTATATATTACCATACTCTCCCTCGAGTTCTTCTTCCACACACGGCCTCAATCTGGTCCTGTACTCATTATACCGGGACGCCATGTGATCGTTCTGCGTCTGTATGGATTCGTTGCACACCCCTAAAACTAGCAGAAACCACACAGCAAAACATTACAAAATATTATGGATTAGGCTAGTAATAGGCTAATTAAATGCTCAATTAAAAAATTCTGGGCTCCGTCCCTTCCAACTAAAACGGTGGATTCTGCTAGCGTTAAAAAAGTTAAACTAGACCCAATTCCGAAATTACAATGCAAAACTGGATGAATCGACATGCAAATAATTGTAGGCTCATTATGGCCTTATCAAATGACTAATGACCTAATTTCATCGCCAATTAAAATCCTTTGGCCTCCACGAACATTAGAACGAACAAAACCTGATCTATTTAAAACAAATAGTTTTAGGCTCCTAAAAGAGCTGAAGTTTGGTCACGAACGAGTGGATCCATAATACTTGTTAGGTCATCATTAGGAGTACTCAGGAGTTATTACACGTTTTCCTACTTGTGGTAGCCACGGTTGGTTGGTTTAATTTCAAATAATTTAAAACCATATCTCTCGCCATTGTCTTATTTTATTACGTCGATGTCCCACGACCTGTATGATATTCAATCAGATGGTAATCACGTAATTGTTTGGAATTCTACAAGATCCAACATATTGTACAACCATAGCCCATTTTGTAGAGAGTAACACTTTGTCATTTTGCAGTTGTCAGCTTTGCACGTGTATATAAATTAATGTCAGATTGCTACTTTGAAATCTATAAGATATCTCTCATTAAACCATAAATAACTTTAATTGCTCCATGAAAACTAATAAAGACATTCCGAAAGTTTTATTGTCGTCGTTCTACAGATAATCTATCAAAATTCTATATAAAAAGCATTTGGTACAAAACAATTCAAATAAAATCGTCCATTCCTTAAACACAAATAACAAGAAAATAATAAAGCGTGTAAGTGCGAGTTGAAGAATGAAGGCAACCAAAACAATAGAACAGAAAACTCTATCGCCATAACTTAAATACATACAATTTTCCTGGGAAATACGTAATAACGAAAACTGGAAAAACTTTATTTCGCTCTTTTTATATATGTATTTTCGTTTTTATTTATTTATTATGTATGATTTTCTTTTGTTTTATTTTCATTTTCATTCCAAACATATTTTACCGCGAATGTGGAAATAAATATACGACGATTCCAACACAAAAGTTTTACAGTGTGTCCCAAAAACTATCAATAAGCCTCTGGAAGTAAGGTCATGGGCGCTTAAGGCGTAAACCGCCAGTTTTATTAAATTCTGACCTATTTGATTTTAGTTGTGTGGGGCACCCTGTCTTTGTATTCGAAGGGTAGCCACATAAATATGTTTGTGCACCGCCAAGACAACACGAAGTGAAACTATGCTCGTATATTGAAAAATGTATAAAATTCAAATCGATTGAAACGTGATTAGAAATTTTCACATTTTCCATCTTCAATAAATGCTCATTGACGGATTTTTATAAATCCGAAAGTTATATATGTATATAGGTGCCGTTTAATACCCAAGTGTGTGTATACGATTTATACTTTGTGGATACATCTATACTTTAATATTTACTTTGCACAATGATTTGTGATTTATTTATTCTAGCGGGGCCCAGAACCGATAAACAGCGAGCCTCACGCTAATCCAAATAAATTTATTTGTATAGGTGTGAAACGTATTTTTATATTTTAAAGCACAAATTATAAAATATGTATAAAAAATAAATATAAAAAAAAAATATTTTGACGAATTTTTTGTGCTTTTTGCAGGTAGTACGTAATTACGTATGATTTTTGTTGGTTGCTGAAAATTTATTTAATGTGATTTTTCATTTTAATTAAAATTAAAGTACGAAAGCGGAAAGGTGAAAATATGGCATCGCATTAAATATCGAAAGGAATTATGTAAATTAACAGAATGTAAATATGTATGTATTTATGTCTATGTATGTATGGAGAGGAGCTTTATATTTCAAACTTTTTTCTCGAAAAATAATGGGATTAATTAAAATTTAATTATAAAATTATTTTTAATACATGGTTTAATGCGAGGTAAAAACATAAATTATGTTGAGCATCTATGTAAACACCGAGGGTAGAGAGATATGTATGTGTTTATAATTTTCAGCCCTTAAAATTAATTTAAACGTATGGTTGCAGCGCATCACCAAAAAGCTCACCAAGCATTAATTTTTTAATGGAAAATTATTAATTAACCTTTTTTTTTAAAAGAAATATCTATTAAAAATAATTAACCGCGTGATGTGTAAACAGGGATCCTTTGCATCGGCGTATATTTAAATGTGAGGAATTGTAGAAGCCGCCCCGGTGGCAAAATGGTTAGCATGCTTGCTCCAGCGACCAGAGGTCCCGGGTTCGATTCCCGTTGGTGACAAGGAAAAAAAAATATCACGGCTGGTTTAGGATCAATGAATTAATCACTCATTGTCCGAAATGAAAATATGATTATGAAATCTCTTGATGGGATATAATGCCAGAGAGAGAGAGAGAGAATTGCAGAAGCTGTATCCCTGTAAACAGTTTTTTAGGATCTGCAAAGTAATTTATTGTATTAAAAGAATTTATTTGATATCAAAACAAGGATTACGCAACGAGGTCTATGATTAAATCCAATCCCATTTCTCAAAGCAGTCACATACAGTTGTTACGGGTGGCATGAAGCCAACCATAATCATCTTTCATAAATAATGAAAAATAAGAATTATAAAGAAAACTCAAAAAACAGAAATTTGTTGATAAATGAAACGTTTTAATAAGACTGACCACGAATTGTAATCTGCTGTTTTATTTATACAATATGAGAATACAATAGTTGTATTATGAAATGCATAGTTGCGCATTTCTTAACACCTTCACTCAAATGTTGTATTCTATTTATAATTTTATCAACCAAATTTACAAAAAAAACATTAAACTAACATTACAAAAAAGAAATTTTCAAATTTAGTTTTACAAAATCACAAAAAATATTTAATTGAATTTTCATAGCATTTGGTCTTTCTACATAACTACACTGGTGAGTTGGTTATCTTCCTTCTTACGCTCTTGATGTGCTGCTTGTAGATATAAGTGCAGAGCTCCAATATCTTTATAACAGCGATTATTGTTAGAAGAAGAATTATTTCCTCCTTCTCTATTGGTACGGGTTCTTGTATTACGACGTTGTTATTAACATTTCCCGTCGTATCTACGGCCTTAGTTTCTGGCCTTGATTCTTTTGATCCCATTTTTTAAAATGTTGTCCACTCAAAGTTACTTGGACTACTGTTGAATTGAATTTTGTTCACGGTCGTTTATATACTATATTTATTTAAAATAAAAGAAATTACAAAAAAACAAGAAATATTAATAATTGATTTGATTAATTTGCAATATACTCATTGTAGGGCATTAACTTCAATGAGTCCAGCATTATTTTTGCAATATCGATGTTTTTCTTTAGTGACCGCTTTTGTAAGCGAGTCAGCAATCATTCGTTGTGTTGAAATATGCTCAACAATGATGTTGCCATTTTCAATATGTTGACGCAAAAAAATGATGTCGGTAGTCGATGTGCTTGGTGCGAGTTCGATACCCTTCAATGTTTCCTAGCTTGATGGCACTTTCGTTGTCACAGAAAATGTTTACTGTCTTTGCTGGTTTATTTGTTATCTCGTTGTGCAGTTGTTTTAGCCAAAGTATCTCGCATGTTGTTGTTGATAGTGCGATATATTCCGCTTCAGTGCTTGACAACGCGATAATCGGTTGGCGTTTACTGCACCAACTGATAGCCCCATTAGACATCTTGATTATATATCCGATACATGAACGTCTCGAGTCTATGTCGGAAGCCCAATCAACATCGCTGTATCCCTCCATTTCAGTAGAGCCATTTTTATCATATTTTAATTTCGTTTCTGTAGTACCCATCAGATATCTAAATATTCTTTTGACCGCCTGCCAGTGAGAGGAGCGATGTTTAGTATTAAATCTGTTTACATCGTTAACAGGAAATGCGATGTCTGGCCTGGTTGCCTGTGCTAGAAATAATAAACTGCCCACAGCCGCCTGATACGGCACTTCACCAACCAACGAATTGTCTGCAGTAACATCTTCGACAGATAATTTTATCGAAGTGTTGGTTGGCGTCCCAATCGGTTTACACTCATTCATATTGAACCTCTTCATAATTTCCTTGATATAACTAATCTGGTCAAGCTCAATGTAACCTTTTTCTTGCGTGACTTTAATTCCAAGGCAGCTTTTTGCCTCGCCCAGGTCTGTATACCTTACGACTGGCGAGTACGTCTCTATATAATCGACACCCATTTTTTGAGCACAACCCATAGCCACTAGACGTGCCTTATAACGTATTATAGCGCCTTTATCGTCTCTTTTGGCTTTGAAGACCCATTTGGCCTTAATCGGTTTCTTTTTTAGTGGTAAATCCATGAGAGTCCAAGTGTTGTTGACTTTGCATGTTTCTATTTCCTCCGTCATTGCTTCTCTCCACTCAAGACAGTCAATGGCTTCTTTCACTAAAATAGGATCGAGAACAGCCAGAGCGAACGCAAAATTATTTAATTGCATTGAATAAAACTGACCTTTACTACGAGTAGTGATGCCTAGTTTTTGGATTTTGTCAATATTTCACGTATTTTTCACGATTTTGAATCCCACTTCTGTCTTTTCTCTTTCGCTACATACACCATTACTTTGGACCCGAAGATTTTTAGACCAGTCAAATCTACCTTTTTTTACTGAATGCCTCCTCTGGTACTTGGCCGTGAACTGAACTGATAGTTCTATTTAGAATATGGACCGCCATCGGCAGAGGCATCCATGCCCAGTATGTTTTTGGCAGGTTGGCGTCAAATAGAAGACATCTCTCCTTTTCCACGATATTTCTGTTCATACGCTCCGCCACACCGTTTTGTTGAGGAGTGTATGCTGTAGTCCTTTGGTGCTGTATTCCGTTAATCCGACAGAATTTTTGGAATTCGTTGGAGCAGTATTCGGTCCCATTATAAGTCTTAAGAACTTTGATTTTTCTCTCGGTCTGATTCTCAATTAATACTTTGAAATCTATAAATGTGCTTAAAACTTCAGATTTTGTTTTCAAAAAATAAATAAACGTTTTTCTGGAAAAGTCATCGATGAAGGTTAAAATATACTTAGCTTTTCCTATAGACATGGTCTCCATCGGTCCCATTAAATCCGAGTGCACTATATCTAAGATGTTTGATGATCGCGTTTCACTTGCCTTGAACGGTAAACGCGCTTGTTTACTTTTCGCGCACGTATCACATTTTTTTATTTCGCTATCGTCATCTTTAAAGTTGATACCAATGACAGCTCCATCGCGCATTTTTTTTAATGACTGGAAATTGATATGCCCTAATCGCCGATGCCATGTACATGCACTCTCGTTATTTTTTGCTATCATGCACATTTCTTCACTCGCGCTGAGTTTGTATACTCCATTATGAGCTATACACTTCGCAATAATATCATGCCATGATGACACAACCGTTTTTATTAAAGCATACACTGTTTCCTTTCCAAAACATACACTGTTTCAACATCATTTACTTGTACATTGCCTTCACTTAATTTTATCGTTGCATTTCCAACTTTATTCACACTCATTTTTGAATTGTTTGCGCTGATTATGCCCTTTGTGTTGGAATGTTTTAATTCACTAAGTAAACCTTCATGTGGTGTCATATGACTCGACGCTCCGCTGTCGATATACCATTCACATGCTTGTGTATTTTTGCCCAAAAATGCAACAAATGCATTTTTTGCTATACCAGTATTATCTTTCTCCTTCTTTGGTTTGTCACATTCCGTTCCTATTAGTTGTGTCGAACCGCAGTTTTAGCATTTACGTTTCTTGAATCTTTTATGTTTCTTGTTCTGCTTATTTACCGAAAAAACAAAACTTCACCGTTCGCACTATCACATCGCATGTCTAATAATTTTGTTATTAGAACATCTGCAGTACAAGTATTGTCCGATGCTTCAACACTCATGATGAACGGCTGGAAATGTTCACTAAGACCGGCTAATAAAATAGCTGTTTTCCATTCGTTGCTAATGGAGAAACCAATTCCTTCAAGCTCATTCGAAAACCCTATTATCTGGTCGACGTAAGCCTCCATTCCATCGCAATCCTCTAATCTAGTCGAAATCAATTTTCTGAGGATGCTTATCTTTCGTGTTAACCCCTTATCTTCATACATTTTCGCTAGTTTTGTCAAAATCGCTTGTGCAGATTCACAGGATTTGATATACACATAAATACTCGGATCAACACTCAGAGATATCATAGCTTTACATTGGGCTAATTTATCCGCTTTTGTTTCGGTGACTGTTTCGCCAGCACAATTTGATAACCCCTTCAAAGCTATTAGATTTGTAATCCCAAATTTCCAGGTATGATAATTATCATGACCCTTGAGCTTCTCAATTTCGTATTCTTTTAACATTTTGTACTAGTTCACACACAAATCAAATGTACTCTCACTTGACACTTATACACAAAGGTTCAATTCACACAGAATTCTAATTTTCCACGAAGGTTTAATTCACATAGAATTTATTTTTCTTTAATTCACACAGCGCATACAGGAATGCGATCAGGCACGTACACCAAAAAATATTAAAACGTAATTTGATATTTTTCATTTATTCAAAAGACGAATAAGCAATAACAACTACGCTCTGCTACCATGTTGATAAATGAAACGTTTTAATAAGACTGACCACGAATTGTAATCTGCTGTTTTATTTATACAATATGAGAATACAATAGTTGTATTATGAAATGCATAGTTGCGCATTTCTTAACAAAATTAAATTGAAATGTCACTAGAATCCGTCGACAAAATTTGAGGAACGTGAATACATATAATAATAACTGGAGATCTCCCACAATTCACACTCCAACAGCTTGAGACCGCCGGAGTGCCACGGGGAGACCGTGTAAATTTACGGTCGCCCCCGAATGGACGACACATATGCTGGACTCGCCACTCCGACCATGTGGATGTCTTGCGAAAGAGAGGGGAGTGACAAACCCAGCATGCAACTATGGAACCGCATGAAATGAGAATCCACCTCTCATCAAACCGACCCGAAAATAAATTTAGTACTTCATCTTATTTACAAAAAAGCAAAAAATACAGAAAAAAATAAGGTGAAATGACGAAATCCGGAAATAAGTCGGCGTGCTGTTTTTATTCAAATACAAAAATTTTGTCCAACGGAAAACAACGGTCGCGCGTAGGGTTGGGCTCATTTGCTCGAATTTCAAAATTCCGAAATCAAAATCCCGACTTTCAAAATCCCGATTTTCAAAAGCCCGATTAAAAAAAAAATATGAATTCGGGCGCCCATGGGTAGGCCGGACGACCCGCGGCCGCCCGAAGTCATATTTTACAAAAAAAAACGGGCTTTTAAAATCGTTTTGTGATGAGTGCAATGTAAAGGCAAATATAATCTACTGTAGTCGCATTCAACAATAATTGCTCTATTAAATTAATAAAAAAAACCATATTTTGTTAATGCAATATTTTTAAATGCAATTTTTTTACAATTTTTGTAAATTGGGGTTTTAGAAATTTAGGCTAATTGGATTTTTTTTTTGGATAACCGGATCGTTCCCGTAGTAACGACTTAAAATATGAAAACAAATATATTTTTAACATAATATTATGTAAGTAATATTTTCTAAAAAAATAAAAAAGATTTAAATGCACCAGATGTTTTAGTATAACCGTAACAGATGACGTAATAGCGGGAGTAGCCTTTACAAGCAATTTTAAATATAATATTTTTTACGACTAACTAAATCATAAAAATTATTATATATGTTGGAAAATTATGAAAAGCAATAAAAAAATAAAAAATAAGAATCTGTACCATTGTTGTTACTCCCACTAATGCGTCATTTGTGTTTTGGGGTTGACCCCATGTGTAGCCAAAATGACATGATGACTCACAAAAATCTACCTGAAACTAGCAGATTTTAGTTCTTTTTTTACAAATATGGTGTGATTTTAGTTTTCTGATATTAGTATTTTGTAAACCGTATTATCGATACAGTGTATGGAGTTCCAATTGTGATAAAATAAATTTTATTAAAGTGTTGTTTAGTAAAAAATTTTGTGAGAAATATTTTAATTTTTAAAATTATAAAAAAATATTAAATAGGAGGCCTATAACAGATAAAAATAAAGCAAAAAAATAAAAACAAATAATAAAAGGAGCGAAATGAATATCTCATTGGTCAAAATGAACAAAAATAAAGACAAACTGATTATTGATGGTTACGCCTACCATCTCGAAAAGATGGACGAGAATCAAATTTATCGACGGTGTTGCGATCAACAGAAGAACCTATTCTGTAAAGGAGGAGCCACCATAACACTAAAAGAAGGAAAACATGAACTATAAAAGGAACCATCAGATCATAATCACGCTCCGGAGACTTCAGAAAAAGATGTTTTTAAGGTAAATGAAACAGTAAAAAAGTTGGCAGAAGTACCAGGGTTGTTGCGAACTTCACAAATAATAAGAGAAAGTATTGTTGAATGCGACCCCGATTGCAGATTATATTTACCTTCAAACAGAGCACAAAAACTAAAATTTGCTCGAGTGAGGAACATAACACTGAAAGAGCCGGAAAGTTTAATTGAAATTTCCATTCCGGAAACGTTAAAGTTTATTGACGAAGAGCTCTTTGTGTTGTCGGAGAAAGATTTTGGAATTTTGGAGGAAATAAAAATATTTTATTAGGAACAAAAACATCTTTGAACTTGCTAGCAGAGGCTGAATGCTGGCTTATGGAGGGTACATTCGAGGTTGTAACATCTATAGTGAGACAGTTATTCTCAATCCATGGTAAAATTGGCGACCAGATCATACCATTATTATTTTGTATAATGAGCTTAAAATCAACAGAAGCTTACTCGGAGATGTTCTATGAGATTTGTAAAATTTCTTGTGATTGGAACATCTCGTTAAATCCAAAGAGAATTGTGTCAGATTTGGAAAAGGCAAGCGTAGCTGCAGCTAAAATTTATTTTCCGTTGACTGAATACAAAGGATGCCTTTTCCATTTTGGGCAAATATTATGGAGAAAAGTACAATCTGAACACGTTCAGATTAAATATGGAAACAATAAATCTTTTAACATGCAAATTCTAATGTTGAAAAGCTTAGCCTTCGTACCTCCTGAAGAAGTTTCCGAGTACTTTGATGCGACCATAAAAGAATTTGATCCAGACGCCAAGCGAATTGCCAAATCGTTCCAAACAATTTATATAAGGTGTGTTCATGGATACCAAGGAAGACCCCAATACAGTCCAAAGTTCTGGACTATTTCCCAGAACCATGATGATAATTTTCCTAGAACACAAAATTTAGTTGAGGCTGGGCACAACCGACTAAAAATAGTAATCGGAAGACCTCATGTTGGGTTCTATCGAAGAATTGGCAGAGGAGATGATTATATGCAAAACACGCATTGAAAAATGGAACGGTAGTGAACGCGTTTCACTATAAGTTACAATAATAACGCTTAATTTTATTTATTTTATAATTAAATATTTCATCAAAAACCCAAACGTTCTTGTTCTATTTTAATAAAAACAACATTTTTATACAAATCACATTTAGCAAATTAAATTTTACAATTATTGGTTGTGGAGGAGCCAAGTACAATTGAGCAGGCCCAATTCTTAAAAAAACAAAATTTAATATTTAATAATTTTAAAAAAAATCCCGAATTTTGTCGGGATTTTTAAAATTTCAGCAAAGTCGGGATTTTGAAAATCGGTATTTTGAAAGTCTCGATTTTAAAAGTCGAGATTTTGTACGTCGGGATTTTGAGAGTCGGGATTTTTAAAATCGGGATTTTTTTTGTCAGAATTTTGTGGTTCGGTATCTTGAGCCGATCTCTCGCACGTACAACGACCGCTATTCGGCACTCGGTTACAAAGTTAATATAATTAAGGGAAAAATTAAAAAGGAGAAAACATAAAATAAAATTGAAAATTGAAAAAATTATGAATTTAATTGAATTTACTTAGAATAAAAACATCGAAAAAAAATTAAATAATAGAAAATGATATCTTCTGACCGCATGAAGGTTGACCTTGAGGACTGCGGCGTCTTTTATGGCCCAAATAGGTTGAGGGGCTTCCGCCGTTAACCGTATATATTTCGTTGGGCGTCTTTCCGCCTTGGATAATAAAAAAATTCCGTTGGGCGTCCTCCTGCCTTTGATAATACAAAATTCCGTTGGGCACTGCCTCGCCAAAAACCGTATATACATATATATGAATAGTCTCATTTGGCCCCCATATGTTATTTCCACGCACATCCGCCCGAAAATTATGTCGCGTTGCGGAGCCTTTCACCGCTTGATAATTGTGGTATCCGTTGGTACGCATCGTTTCGGCTGCCCGTATGTAAAATGGTATAATGGCCTCGATAATTTAAAAAAAAATTGGCCGTTGCAAAAACTTGAGTATCCGTTGTTAAATTCAGTGCCCGTTAATAGCACCCATCGAAAATACGGTATTGTTGAAAATTCATCACTTGTTGTTAAACCCGGAAATCCGGGTCTCAATTGGCCGCTATCTACTGTTACGGTTTCTCAGTCCCGATATTTTTATTATTATGGACTATACAATGTAACCACCGCACCCAAAGCCGTCTTGGGTATAATAATTAAATGGTTATTGAGTAATCAAATAGAAAAAAAAATCTTTGGTTTAAACTTTCAATATTCAATTTATTTTCACACACAAGCACCCAATCAATAAACAATCGAAGTTTTATATTTATTATCTTAAATACTTTTTCAAAAAAAAAATAATAATTTGCGTTCATCACAAAAATAACACAAGTAATAATATTTTTATTATTGTCTTTTTTATACATAAAAAAAAAAAAAAAAAATATCACAAACCAAAATTGGACTCGGCTATCTAATACGACATTACAAAACTAGACTGAAAAAATTCTCGCACCCAAAAAAAAAAAATCTAGAAGAATATTTTTGTTTTTTCGTGCGCATACCCTTTCACACCGCACATCCATCCACCCGCCAAAACGAAAACGTACCACAAAAATACTCTTCTGTATTCTTACTGGTCGCACACACGCACAAGATGCACATTGGTCTCGCTCTCAAAATTATTCGACGTTTACGCGATACTGTAAGAGTGTGCAAAACGGGAACCAGAGTATAAAGGCCAATTCACACTCACAAAAAACCTTGGTGTCAAATGCTCGAGAACAGATGATAATGCCATCAGTAAAAGGCATTATTTATTCGTTGGTAACGAAATTAAAAACTCAAAAACAAAACCACATATGAAACAATGTTAAGACCCCTCAAGGTGTCGTAACACAGTTTTTGAATCTCTAATTGGTCTATCATAATGAACTAAGAATCTTAAAATAATCAATAATGTCCCCGCAAGCCCTGTAAAACTAACCGAATTAATAGTAATATTATTATTTTTAAATAATTATTTGTTAAGTTATTGTGTGCTGTAAATATTTCTCCTTAAAATTTTGCTATAAAAAATTTAAAACAAAAACGATGTATTTGCCTATTATATAGAGTTTTGAACGCCTTTTTCTCCTTTTCTCTTTTTTTACTATCAGTAAAACTTCAGGAATTTATCTGCACCTTTAATGTTAATAAAAAACTATTCAGGCTTATTTATAATACAATTTTTACTATTGTTTTTGATGTGGGTACATGAACAAGGGCAACTTTCGAATTTCAAAAAGAAAATTTGCATACCGATTAAGCTCAGTCTGTGCTGAAAAGTGCTTACGACAAAAAAATTAGTGGTAATCCAGGAGCCAGAAAAAGAAATAAAAATGTCGTTTTTTGCCTTTATATTATATTTCATTTTTACCATATCTTGCCAAAAACAGAAACCATTTTAGCCCAAATTTTAACATTTTCAAAAGGTGGTTAAACTGACAAAATTTGTGCTATCCACTGAGGAAAATAAAAATAGCCCCTAAAAGATACTATATTATATAAGACATAGATAGGTATACCGTTCAACAATATTTGTGTTGATCACTAATTAAACAATATAAATCAAATGTTCTACAATCCTAGAAACTTAGCAATTCATATTGTATATTCCTATAAGGTATATTCCTTTTATTTGAAAAATATAGTGGCTAAATTACAACTAATCCAGAATTGGCCCAATTCCATTCAACAAAAAATACCGTTAAATGAACAATTATCTCGAGTATTATTGGCACTTGCCACTTGGCAACCAATAAACTTTGCACTTCAACTATTTCAAATTGGTAAAATTCCATTGAACATCAAAAACGGTTGAATGGCCGACTTTTCTGAGAAATCAATAAACTCCAGAATTAGCTCATTTCAAATGAAAACAAAAAACAACAAAAACCGTTAAATGAACGACAAAGGCCGTTGACTGGACGATTTTCTGACATAAAGTGTTCTAAAAACCAATGAGCTTGTTTGCATATTGATAAAAGGCATATTCATTGCCATCTTAAAAGTACAGTGGTTGGATTTGTGCTAATCGAGAATTGGTCCATTTCCATTGACAAATAAAGACCGCTGAATGAATGATTTTCGAATGTTTTTGGTTGGCATTTGATATCCCTAATGAGGTTTTATAATCAAAAGTGTCAAGCTCTTTGGTTTCTAGAGCACTTTATGTCAGAAGCACAATCGTTCATTCAGCTGTCTTTGTTGCCCAATGGAATTGGGCCAATTCTGGCATTATAATAAATTCAGCCACTATATTTTTTCGGATGGCAGGGAACATACCTTATAGGAATATGCAATCTGAATTGCCATGTTTCGTGGATTCTAGAACATTTTATTTCAATAGTATAATTAGTTGTTCAACACAAATATTATTGAACGGTATACCTATGTATTTCTTATAAGTATTGTAGCTTTCGTTTTTACGCTTGTAGGGAATTTGGGGAAATTCAAAACTTGTATTAGGGGAAATTAAATCTATTAATAGAGGGCACGGTCATCTATCCAATAGATGGCTTAGCAATACGCAAGATGGTTTTATTTTAAAATTAAGTTTTTTTTTGCGAATTAATGAAAAAAATAATTTTGAGATTTTGAGGGGAGATAAGAAGTAAATTTTGTTGTGGACAGATGAAAATTTGAAAAAAAATAAAAATAACAAAAAAAATAAAAAGATAGAAAATAAAGATATTCGGTGAATACAATGTTGGTTTATGGTTGATTTAAGTTATCAAGAAAAAAAAACAAAATTTGTGAATGAAGTTATGAAATACCACTTAAAGAATCAGTAAAAACTGAATAACTTCAAATACTTATATTTGTTAATTGTAAACATTTTAAAAGTTAATTCGGATTTCACAAATATAAGTGAATAAAAAAAAATTTAAAAGGCACCCAAGTATGAAGTACATGAACTGTTTGTAAAAAAATGGTGTCTTAAAATTCAAATTAGTAGGGATAATAGTAATTGAAATTAATAATAATAATAAGAAAAATTAAAAATAAATAAATTAATAAAAAAAATAACAAGGAAGCATTAAAACAAAAACTAAATGCAATAATAAGAAAAATAATATTTACTGATGATAATATGCAAAAATAATATCAAATTATAAAAGAAAAATTGTGAATACCATTTGTGCATGCCGGCCTCTACTATATTTTGCTTCTGCTTGATTAATTCAACGGCAATAAATTATCATCAAAACTGTGCATCGCTGTGAATCGGTTTATTGGTCAATGGAATATGGCAGTCGTCAAATTAAAAACATCAACGTAAGCGCTACAGAATTTTTTTTTTATTTTTCATTTATTTAAATTAAATAAATATTTATGTAATTTTTTTTTAATATTAAGTTAGGGCGTAGCTAGATTTTTTTTTAAGCCAAGTTAAATTTAAATACCATATGAATAAATAATGTATATTTAAATGGTTCATGGCCTTTATAACTTTAAATTACTTTCTTTTTATTTAATTTATTTTTGCGATTGTTGATCACTATGCCGATGCTTTCTTTTTTCTTCGGTTTATGTTTTTTTTTGTGTTCATGAATTTTGTAGAGTAACCATGAGATAAATCAACCGCAATGATGAGGGTGGAATTATACAGGTAGGTATATAGGTAAGGTGAGGGTGATCAATGGTGTTTAACTGTTCTAAAGTCCAATACAGTTTAAATTTTTGTTCGATTTTTTTTTTATATATCTATATATGGTCTAAAACAGATCTACTCATACTCTGGCAAACCCATACCCAAGCTCCTGAGCTTAAGCCGCAGCACAAGACCACGCCGGAGTCCCTGAGTAGATAATTTCTGCTAACGCAACCCGAGGGCTAACTGTACCCGTTATATGTTAGTATGCACGAAACAGATAGCCTTCGGTGAGCGTTACAGTATCTTTTAGGATAGCGCTAATTTGGTAAGTTTAGCCGTCTTTTTCAATGATAAAAGGGGGCTAAAATGGTTTCTGCTTTCGGAAATCGGATTTTAATTTTGTTGTCTTTAAGGCAAAATATGTAATTTTTCCTCGTTTTCTTGGCTCTTGGGTAATTAATAATTTTATCCCGTTAGCACTAATTAGTACAAATTGAGCTTAATAGGTATGCAAAGTTTCACTTTGAAATCCGAAAGTTTATAGACCAAAAGCAGTGTCCCTAAGCAGATATATGTATTTCTTAGGATTCCGCCAGGATTTCCATGGGATGTAAAGGTATATGAATCGCCTATAGGTATATATTCGAAAGTCATTCTTCGTATTTTGGGGCGTTTAGCACCAACTTGAGTAAAGACCGTCTGACTGCTTAGACCTAAAAGCGATAAAATTTACTGCATCATGAGGTCGTTAAAGAATCGAGTAAGACAACGAAGTTAAAAGTGGTTTTTAACAGTTCTTGCAAGACTACAACTGTGAAAGCTTTAAATAATTGCAAGGCGGGTGGACCTACAGTGCAGTTGACCATTTATCTTATATATTAATACGCTTAATTTTTAGTTTGTACTCCCTTTTTAACCTATTTCCCGTGCGCATATCTAATGAAACATATATCAGGTGAAAGGTATTTTTTCATATATGTGCAGAATATATGTTTTATAAAAAACGTGCACGGGAAATAGGTGTAAAAGCAAAGAAACGTTTTTCCTATACTGTACATCTTATATAATAATCACAACGCCAGAATGCCATGACAAAATATGTTTGCATTGAACCATCATTACACCGTGCCGTGACAATACAGAACAAAACAGAGAACATAAAATGATTGTACATACATACAAACATTTTGGTGTTGTGTCAGAGTAAAACTAAAATTTTGTCATGGCACTCTATCGTCATGGCAAAATTTCGAGAGTGAAGATCGACCTTAATACTACACAAACATAATATTTATAGAAAGTTTGGAATAATCATTTCCATCCGATTTCAGGCAAAAGTCATGGAATCTCTTAATTTATGCGAAAAGGTTAAGTGGGAAGTTTCGTCCCGATATGCGGTTGATTTGTGTCCCAGTATATTTCGTAACCGGATAATTTATTAAGCTCTTAATTTCATGCTTGAAATAGCGTGACGTGTTTCTGCGTTTTGTGTGGTGGTAAATCGACTATATAATCTACATAAGTACATTAGTTTTGATTATGTTGTTAATACGAAACGGAAACGGAAAACGTCAAAATTATTCATATACAAATGAAAATAACACACAAATACAGCGGCCCTTTTCTACATTTCTTATTAAATATTTAGATTAAAGTTGCGCGCCTCGGCAATCGTGTGGTTTTTCCTTTTGAGGTTTTTTCGCCGCGAGCTTGATGGAATGTGGGCGTACGCTACATAACATTTTCAAACTGCCGGTTCTAATGGATGAGTCATCAGTTTCATCAATGAAGCCAAACTCCTCCCACGCTGCCAAGTTGAAAAGCGCGCGACTCATCATGATAGGCGAGGCCAGCATGATGCCAGGGGCAGCGCTCACAATCATAGACAGACTCTTATGAGATTTGTACAAAGGAAAGCCGGAAAAGGGTGTTCTATTCGCTGGAAAAATCATCCTCATGTGTGGTGACTTCCGACAGTGCTTGCCTGTAGTACCAAAGGAGGGATGCGCGCGAACTTGCGAATCGACCAACAAGTTGAACCCGCTTTGGAAATTGGTAAACAAGCTTACACTGATCAAGAACATGCGCATGAAGGTAAAGACGAGTTTGCGCATTCTGTTGGAAACGGCAATGCTCGAACCGAATCGATCACACATCCAGCGCGCCGTTCCAGTTCTCAAAGTGTGATCGATTTCGTGTATGTTGACAACAACACAAAACTAGCCGAGGGAACCATCGAGGATCCTTGCACCCAAGAATAATGATTGCGCGCTAATCAATCAGCAGATGCTTAACATCCGGCCGGCGGACAAGAAGTCAAACTTAGTGTTGATAAAGTTGAGAGTGACGACATGAATGAGAAACTCCGCTACCCGTCGAGTTTCTCAACAAGATTGAAGGGTCCGGACTTCCGCGCCATGCCATCCCGCTAAAGGTAAACGCAATCGTTCTTTTGATGAGGAATCTAAACACTAGCAAGGGTCTTATCAATGGAACACACTTGCGAGTCGCAAAAATAAACCGCTACAGTCTGGAATTTGATTTGCTGACTGGCTTCTCAAAAGGCGAGCGCGTTCTCATCCCACGCATGAAGCTCTCACGCTCGGAAGGCAACTTCTCATTTAAAATGTCTCGCCTCCAATTTCCGGTCCAGCTCGCGTTCGTCATAACCATCAACAAGAGTCAGCGCCAAAGCTTGAAGAAGTTAAATTGTAATGTAAATTCATATTTTATTATCCTTTTGTCCATTTTTTATTAAATATTTTATAGCGTATATGAATTTACTTTATTTTTGATAACAGTGCATCAAATTTACATCTTAAAAAATCTTCTTAACCAAAAATTTAATAAAATGTATTCACGTGACTGATTATTCAGTCACAGGTCAGCTAGTTAGATCTTATTCCGATTCAGGGAGTGCAGAGTAGCTTGCACTTCTGGCATTGAGGAAATATTTCTACGGGTTTGTCTGCTGAAGATGACTGCAAATATCATCGAATAACCTAGTGAGATTCGCCAAACACACCTATTCAGCTACTACCAGTGCAACGTTCCTAGCTACACGAACTCTAGTTGAGGCAATAGTATGTTATAAGGATTA
Organism: Nephrotoma flavescens; assembly: GCA_932526605.1. Taxonomy (NCBI): domain Eukaryota; kingdom Metazoa; phylum Arthropoda; class Insecta; order Diptera; family Tipulidae; genus Nephrotoma; species Nephrotoma flavescens. The sequence continues at coordinate 202,506,352 of OW052221.1, read as the reverse complement.
TACAAGGAAGCAGCAAAATCCAAGAATAATAATATTCATTTAGACGATTTAAATGCAGCTGCTCATAAGCTAAAGCGGCAAATTCAGTTAATTCACGTTGCGCAAATGGTTGTCATACTGGGGGCGGGGTTCTATTTCGTAATAGCCATTTAATGAATGATGCATCAAACCTGAAACTTGAAGAGTAAAATTAAGGTAAAGTACTTGGAATTCACTGGAATTCACACAACCTACGCAAACCAAGCGGGGAACTCTGTCTGTAGTACGCGTTTATGGTCTATGCGACCCACTAGGTTGGGTCACCTCGATTACAATTCGCTTTAAAATATTTTACCAGAACGCCAAAATATTTTACCAGGCAGCTTGATGATGATTGACTACAAAAATTTATTTCAACAAACTTTTGGCCCTGTATAGCCCAGATGGATTGATTAATTGGGATGAAACTTCTAACTTAAGCTTTCCCTTAAATTTGGGTAACTCAATCGTTTTTATCCGAATCAGTCCATCGGTATAGTCCGTTGCAATATGGGCTTTTCGTTATTTGTTAATATTTAAAAAATACATACAACGTGTCGAAAAAAACGATTAACAACAAAAGGTAATGGGAGAATCTTGAGAAATTTGGTAGAAATGTTACCGGAGTAAACCGGAAGTGACGGTTTCCTAAGGAGGGTTTTTTATTTTTGCCATGATGGTGAAAATACAGCATTTACATAAAAACCACTAAGAACTACAAGATTTTGATATATTTAAAGATTAAATTTTCAACAAGGGTTGTCCATGTTGGTTACTGAAATTTAGGCTTAAATTTAAAATATGATTGAAACGAGTTAGTGTTTTTAATATAAACCTCCGATACCTTTTATTTTATCGATGTAGAATTCAAGTGCAGTTTATTCGAATAAAAGAAACTCGGGCGTTGGTCTGAACGTACACACGTCCACCGGACATGTTTTTTTAACACTGCGACAATCGACACAAAACGCAACACATTCGATAAATTAAACAAATTTAGGTTTATTAAAGCTTATTTAAAGAACAGCTACATTATGATCAACAGCTATCATAGAAGGTATCACAGAAATCGTATTTTTCTTCGTTTCTTTCCCCGTTTACCTATGATACCGGTTTTAATTGCGCCTTAAACAAATTTTCGGTGCAACCACACTAACACAAACATAAATGAAATAAAAAATATTTCAAGGACGTTTTTGACTTTTTAGTTTGAATTTTATTTTCGAGAGATCAAACAAAACAAAATAAAACACTCATACATATATACATTATCTATTACAACTAGTTGGCCTTGAAAAATAATCAAAAACCCAAAAACCTCGTGTTGAATGGGATATTGAGCACATGACAGAACTACGCTAAAACAGAAGAGTATAGACAAAATACACATACAAATACAAGTAAAAGATTCATACGAACATGTAAAGCGTGCGAACATGTAAAGTAACAAAAAGTCATTTAAACATAGAAGCGCAGATTGCACAACATCATACTAGAAAAGCAGCAAACCAAGTCATTCAATCAACAAATTTAGTTTAACGGCAAATATACTCATCAACCACCACCAATCAAATCAAATCAAACCAACACTCTTCGAATCGAAACATTTGCTGTGTTCCATTTAACGTAGCAAACTACAAATAAGTACTTGGGAGTAGATAATAAATGGAACTGGTTTGAAAACCTACTATGAAAAGCAATTTACTTTTGTAAAAAGCATGAGTAGCTGCGAGTAGTCAGAAGTTCTTATGAGTATTTGAATTTTTAGACATATAGATACTAGTAAATTTTTAAGAATCTCAACAATCAGTTTCGAGGTCGAGCTTACGAAATACCTGCTACGATAAATGGAACACAGCAATTAATCAATCTTTAAATTTAGTTTGTTTTTGTAATAAAACACTGCATCCAGCTTCTGTTTAAAACAAAAGCTGGATGCAGTGTTTTATTACAAAAACAAAAAAATTAAAGCATAAAATGTGACCAGCATTTCACAACATTAAATAAAGTCAATTAATCAATCGAACCCAAGCAACCGGGTGTAAAAAACCCATTATTTGCTTAATTCCCAACAAACTTTGGGAGTTAGACAGAAATTTAATTTAAGAGATTTAACTCCCAAGAAACAAAATCAGTACAAAACTATCAAAAAACGCGTTACGAAATGAACCAATCCTTAATAGGATTAAAAATTAAATCATCACAAATAAAAACAATATAAAGTCACTAAAAAAAAGGAAGAAAGAAGAAAACAAAATAGTAGCGCCTGAAACATCCATCAAAAATCCCTCATAACTTTCCATAATTTACTTCGTACATTTTGGAATTTTAAAAACTAAACATTTTAGGATTCACAAAAAAAACGAACATACAAAAATAAATGTAGACTCAAAGTTGGGTAAGAACCCAAATTGGTTTAAAAATTGGATAACTTTTTATGCAAGTGTAACGCAGGCGAGTAATCATCTGGCGTAATCTGCAACGGAAAATAATTATAAAAATCTGTTCTGATTATTAGAGTCGCCGTAACTGCTTTATTTCCATTTTCTTCAATAATTATGTAGCCCGATTCATTCCTTTAGTTCGCTGATTATTTAATGAATTTACATTGTCGAAATCAGTCGATCGGAATCAATTGATTGACAAAGAACTTACAAGAAGAAATATTTTGTTTGATTTATATAGTTTTTTATGGTTTCCGTTTATAAATAAATAAAAATCGCTGTGCGCGGAAACTGCATTTTCATAGCACAAGAAGACGAGCGAAATTTTCTTTATTTCAATATAACGAGAATTTTACTATTAAATTTTCTTTTCTTATTATTTGATTTGAATTTTTGCTTTTTAGTTTTCCTATGTTGAGAAAATAAAGAATTCGAGAAAACTTTAATTTTATCCGCTTCCTGACTAATGTTTTTCATCGATGGTGGTATGAAGTATCTTGTATCGTCATTTCCACATGAATACGTCATGTTGTGTATTAAAGTTTTGATATATTTTTAATTTTTCATTATAGTTTTTATACGAATTTGCCATCAGCAACACTTACTTCGAAATATACTTATACGAGTACGTTCTCAAACATATAATACGTACATATTTACTTTGTTAAGTGTAATACTTAAAATAATATGAGATGGGATTACGCGAGGAATTCATATTGTAATATTTTAAATATTAAATTACTGCATAATGTTTATGAATTTTGTGAGTACTGAGAGCAACTAATACAAAGCACGTAATACAAAATAAGATACATCTAAATTTATTTATGCGACTCTCTGCATCTAATATTTCTACTAAACTGTGTATTATAGAATTTTTTAATCTTTTGTTCAATAGATATAATTCCGTTGGCCGCGCCTTAGTTTAGTTCCAACTCTATTCGTTCGTAACTTCTTTCTTATGTGTGTACAGTTTGTAGAACGTGAGGTACCTTCCTTTGTGCAACCATAATTAGCGCATTGAGGTGCTCATTAATCATTATTGTACTATTTATTATGATGTATCGTAGATTGGAATCGAATATCAGAGTTTGAGGATTAAATTTCTAAATAGAGGCCTAAATAGAGTCCATTTCTATAATTGTACATTCGAGCTGCTGCCTAATTATCCCTTCGAATTTTTCAACTAGATCGTCTCTATTTTCAAATTCTGTGCCTAGAGTCTTATTGAAATCTTTCAGCAAATATTTAATCCGTCTTAAGCTGTTTTCTTTGAATATTTTATCGTTTCTGCTTCTGAGAGACTTATTATTGTTGAAACTGGAAAAACTGAATGAATATGAATTGAATATGAACTGAATATGAATTGAATATGAATTGAATATGAATTGATTATGAATTGACTATGAATTGAATATGAATTGAATAAGAATTGAATATGAATTGAATATGAATTGAATATGAATTGAATATGAATTGAATATGAATTGAATATGAATTGAATATGAATTGAATATGAATTGAATATGAATTGAATATGAATTGAATATGAAATGAATATGAATTGAATATGAATTGAATATGAATTGAATATGAATTGAATATGAATTGAATATGAATTGAATATGAATTGAATATGAATTGAATATGAATTGAATATGAATTGAATATGAATTGAATATGAATTGAATATGAATTGAATATGAATTGAATATGAATTGAATATGAATTGAATATGAATTGAATATGAATTGAATATGAATTGAATATGAATTGAATATGAATTGAATATGAATTGAATATGAATTGAATATGAATTGAATATGAATTGAATATGAATTGAATATGAATTGAATATGAATTGAATATGAATTGAATATGAATTGAATATGAATTGAATATGAATTGAATATGAATTGAATATGAATTGAATATGAATTGAATATGAATTGAATATGAATTGAATATGAATTGAATATGAATTGAATATGAATTGAATATGAATTGAATATGAATTGAATATGAATTGAATATGAATTGAATATGAATTGAATATGAATTGAATATGAATTGAATATGAATTGAATATGAATTGAATATGAATTGAATATGAATTGAATATGAATTGAATATGAATTGAATATGAATTGAATATGAATTGAATATGAATTGAATATGAATTGAATATGAATTGAATATGAATTGAATATGAATTGAATATGAATTGAATATGAATTGAATATGAATTGAATATGAATTGAATATGAATTGAATATGAATTGAATATGAATTGAATATAAATTGAATATGAATTGAATATGAATTGAATATGAATTGCATATGAATTGAATATGAATTGAATATAAATTGAATATGAATTGAATATGAATTGAATATAAATTGAATATGAATTGAATATGAATTGAATATGAATTGAATATGAATTGAATATGAATTGAATATGAATTGAATATGAATTGAATATGAATTGAATATGAATTGAATATGAATTGAATATGAATTGAATATGAATTGAATATGAATTGAATATGAATTGAATATGAATTGAATATGAATTGAATATGAATTGAATATGAATTGAATATGAATTGAATATGAATTGAATATGAATTGAATATGAATTGAATATGAATTGAATATGAATTGAATATGAATTGCATATGAATTGAATATGAATTGAATATGAATTGAATATGAATTGAAAATGAATTAAATATAAATTGAATATGAATTGAATATGAATTGAATATGAATTGCATATGAATTGAATATGAATTGAATATGAATTGAATATGGATTTAATATGAATTGAATATAAATTGAATATGAATTGAATATGAATTGAATATGAATTGAATATGAATTGAATATGAATTGAATATGAATTGAATATGAATTGAATATGAATTGAATATGAATTAAATGTGAATTAAATATGAATTAAATATGAATTGAATATGAATTGATAATGAATTGAATATGAATTGAAAACAAATTGAGTTTGGATTGAGGTTGAATTGAATATGAATGGAATATGAATGGAATATGAATTGAGTATGAATTGAATATGAATTGAATATGAATTGCGTATGAATTGAATATGAAATGTATATGACTTCATGTGAATTCAATTATTTTCTTTTCTTTGTATCGTAAAAGTTTAAAGCGTGAGATCATTTATTCTTTGTGTTTTCTGTGAGTATGTTGTAGGTGCCGTGTAGATCATTTCATCTTGCCTTTGTAATTTTATCAGAAAAGACGGATTTAGAAATCGGGGACAAATTTTGTATTTCATTTCCTGCCAATAGTAGCTTCCATAAGAGCTATTTACACGTTTTAAAAAATATATAGCATTTTCGGAAAACGATTAAAACCGAAAAAATTGTAAAGCAAATTTCAAACAATAGTTGTTCATATTATTTTTTTAAATTTTGCCGGTAATGACAAATTGATTTTTATACCAAAAAAATTGATTTTTATAGCAAAATTCAGTACCTCTACAATTCAGGTGGATTGACTAATCGGAAAAAAATCTCATACTAAATCTTCTCAATAAATTTTGAGATACTTGCAAAATGTATTGGCAATCTCTGTCCTGAAGAGTAAGCTTCCGTAAGAGCTTCTAAAACTTTTGCTTTTGTTGTTAAAAAAAACATAAAATTTAGAAAAATCACAAAAAATTAAATAAAATCCGGCAATTGGTCTTTTTCGCATTAGAAATCACTTCTGGAGTATTCAACATCTATGTCAATCACGGTAAAAACTAGTCGGGTGTTGGCCACAACATATTGTTCTCTTAATTTTTTATTCATGTTCAATTTATATTCAATTCATATTAAATTCATATTCAATTCATATTCAATTCATATTCAATTCATATTCAATTCATATTCAATTCATATTCAATTCATATTCAATTCATATTCAATTCATATTCAATTCATATTCAATTCATATTCAATTCATATTCAATTCATATTCAATTCATATTCAATTCATATTCAATTCATATTCAATTCATATTCAATTCATATTCAATTCATATTCAATTCATATTCAATTCATATTCAATTCATATTCAATTCATATTCAATTCATATTCAATTCATATTCCATTCATATTCAATTCATATTCAATTCATATTCAATTCATATTCAATTCATATTCAATTCATATTCAATTCATATTCAATTCATATTCAATTCATATTCAATTCATATTCAATTTATATTCAATTCATATTCAATTCATATTCAATTCATATTCAATTCATATTCAATTCATATTCGATTCATATGCAATTCATATTCAATTCATATTCAATTCATATTCAATTCATATTCAATTCATATTCAATTTATATTCATTCATATTCAATTCATATTCAGTTCATATTCAATTCGTATTCAATTCATATTCAATTCATATTCAATTCATATTGAATTCATATTCAATTCATATTCAATTCATATTCAATTCATATTCAATTCATATTCAATTCATACTCGATTCATATTCAATTCATATTCAATTCATGTTCAGTTCATATTCAATTCATATTCAATTCATACTCAATTCATACTCAATTCATATTCAATTCATATTCAATTCATATTCAATTCATATTCAATTCATATTCAATTCATATTCAATTCATATTCAATTCATATTCAATTCATATTCAATTCATATTCAATTCATATTCAATTCATATTCAATTCATATTCAATTCATATTCAATTCATATTCAATTCATATTCAATTCATATTCAATTCATATTCAATTCATATTCAATTCATATTCAATTCATATTCAATTCATATTCAATTCATATTCAATTCATATTCAATTCATATTCAATTCATATTCAATTCATATTCAATTCATATTCAATTCATATTCAATTCATATTCAATTCATATTCAATTCATATTCAATTCATATTCAATTCATATTCAATTCATATTCAATTCATATTCAATTCATATTCAATTCATATTCAATTCATATTCAATTCATATTCAATTCATATTCAATTCATATTCAATTCATATTCAATTCATATTCAATTCATATTCAATTCATATTCAATTCATATTCAATTCATATTCAATTCATATTCAATTCATATTCATTTCATATTCAATTCATATTCAATTCATATTCAATTCATATTCAATTCATATTCAATTCATATTCAATTCATATTCAATTCATATTCAATTCATATTCAATTCATATTCAATTCATATTCAATTCATATTCAATTCATATTCAATTCATATTCAATTCATATTCAATTCATATTCAATTCATATTCAATTCATATTCAATTCATATTCAATTCATATTCAATTCATATTCAATTCATATTCAATTCATATTCAATTCATATTCAATTCATATTCAATTCATATTCACTTCATATTCAATTCATATTCAATTCATATTCAATTCATATTCACTTCATATTCAATTCATATTCAATTCATATTCAATTCATATTCAATTCATATTCAATTCATATTCAATTCATATTCAATTCATATTCCATTCATATTCAATTCATATTCAATTCATATTCAATTCATATTCAATTCATATTCAATTCATATTCAATTCATATTCAATTCATATTCAATTCATATTCAATTCATATTCAATTCATATTCAATTCATATTCAATTCATATTCAATTCATATTCAATTCATATTCAATTCATATTCCATTCATATTCAATTCATATTCAATTCATATTCAATTCATATTCAATTCATATTCAATTCATATTCAATTCATATTCAATTCATATTCAATTCATATTCAATTCATATTCAATTCATATTCAATTCATATTCAATTCATATTCAATTCATATGCAATTCATATTCAATTCGTATTCAATTCATATTCAATTCATATTCAATTCATATTCAATTCATATTCAATTTATATTCAATTCATATTCAATTCATATTCAGTTCATATTCAATTCGTATTCAATTCATATTCAATTCATATTCAATTCATATTGAATTCATATTCAATTCATATTCAATTCATATTCAATTCATATGCAATTCATATTCATATTCATATGCAATTCATATTCAATTCATATTCAATTCATATTCAATTCATATTCAATTCATATTCAATTCATATTCAATTCATATTCAATTCATATTCAATTCATATTCAATTCACATTCAATTCATATTCAATTCATATTCAGTTCAATTTCAATTCATATTCAATTCATATTCAATTCAATTTCCATTCATATTCAATTCATATTCAATTCATATTCAATTCATATGCAATTCATATTCATATTCATATGCAATTCATATTCAATTCTATTCAATTCATATTCAATTCATATTCAATTCATATTCAATTCATATTCAATTCATATTCAATTCACATTCAATTCATATTCAATTCATATTCAATTCATATTCAATTCATATTCAATTCATATTCAATTCATATTCAATTCAAATTCAATTCATATTCAAAACATATTCAATTCACATTCAATTCATATTCAATTCATATTCAATTCATATTCAATTCACATTCAATTCATATTCAATTCACATTCAATTCATATTCACTTCATATTCAATTCATATTCAATTCGACTTCAAATTCTGTTTGAAAATCTAAAGCGCTTTTCTTGTGTTTCTTGCGCTTTTCTTCGCTGCTGAGAATAAATTGAAATACCATACGTATCAGAAGTTCAAGTGTTTGTTTTATATGTTGAATTTTTAGTTTAAAGTGACAATTTTATTTTGTATTGTGCAATTATTATTTATATTGCAATTGGAACATAATAAGTTGGTTTTCCAAAACCTATAGTCGCAAAATATTGAAAAGATAATAGAGGACGATCATTATTCATAACAATAATCAAAATGATAAGAGTGAACTTGCAGCATAATGTTGCTTTCGGTTTCTTCCTAGATATCACTTGAAATGAGGAAAATAAATTTTTAAAACTTAACAAGCTGAACAAAAAAAAATTAAATAAATTTCCAGTTTTCACCATTTCCTATCTAACTGTAGAAAAAATAAATGTTCATCTATCATAAAAGGAAGTCTAGAGCAAAATTTGCTGTATTTTTTTTAATATGTACGAGACCAAACAGAACACAGACGAAGTGGCAGTGCCGTATAAAGCAAGATGTAATGTATAAAGGCAAGAAGCAAACTGAAAAATAAAATTATAACAAAAGATTAAATTAATTTTTATGTAGTTGTTCGTCTTTCCTCTCTTGGTTGTGTAAAGCTATGGACGAGGTTTCGTAATATGAAAAAATTGTGAAATTGCACAAGTGTAGTTTGTTCTATTTTCCAGCAAATTTTTATTAATGAGATGATAATGATGGAAAATTATTTAATTTTTATGTTTTCAACTTATACACAAGATGTGCAAAATACAAAATATTTAAAAAAGTTTTTCTTATTTTTTATTGTATAGCCGTAATAATTACGAAGAGATCGGTTTTGGTTTTGAGGTATAACGTCATACTTTTAATTAATTTGTTAGTTTGAGGTTATCGAATATCTTGCGGAAAATTTATATAGCATATAACCTAAATAAATGCAGTTTGAAAAATCAAGAGGGAAATATTTGATTAAATAACTAGTATAAGATATTTGTCCTAAAATGCAAATATAATATATTATTTTTAAAATATTTACCGAGGGATGAATGTCTGCTGTGCCTATATCTGACAGAATCACTATGAATTGAATGTCATTCTAAATTCGAATTACCAACTCAGTATTGGAGGAATACATGATCATGCTAGGTTTGAATGCGCGGACCCTTCGGTTGGCAATATTATACTTCGTGTACAATTTAAATACTAGACCACCGAAAATTATATGCGTGTAGACTAGAATTCGTAACGGTATATAAACACACTGCTTAATTTCATTCGAATCAGAATCACTTTTCTAGGAATAAGATTACCCTTGCAACAACTTGGAAAACTCACGAAAAAATCAAAAACTACATTTAAAATAATGTAAACGGTAGATTTGTGCACAAAAACCCTGTGTTTAAAATTGTTTCTTTTTTCAAAACCTTAATATGACACATGATGATATCGAAATCGGAACAATGTGCCTGTCTTCAGCGCCACAACGCTATTTTGGAGTACTAAGGTGCTTCAGCTAATTCGTGATATTTTATAATACGCTTTCAATGATAATTTTCATTGCCCCCAGTGCGAGAAGGTTGTTCAATAATAAAATTATAGATTTTCCCAAGTATTTCAAGCGATATGCCAGTTGATTATATTGGAATAAAAATAATTAAATAATTAACTACTTTAGCTAACTTTGTGCAGTGGTCTCAGTCCTTTTTAATGATATACGACAATTATATGTTCTATAGGAAAATAATAATACGCCAACAGCGACCAGGTCGGTGGAATTTTGAACTAAAGTGATCTTATCAAAATTAATGTCTGGTTCAAGACCATTGAAATCAAGCTTTACGTATCGTTTGAATGCTCTCTACCTAAAAGGCAGAGATCAGAGGAAGATCACAGAAGAATGCACAGAGAGCTGGAAAATGCACGGACCTATAACTAGGCCTTTCAGTGAGGTGATAATAGAGCACTTGCTACTGGCTGCCATGAGGGACATGAGGGACGGAACTCGGTAGTTTCTTAACTGATTATGATGGGATTTGGTATGTTGGATGGAAATGGGATTATTGAATGATTTTGGGAAGAAGTTCTGGAATATGGCCATGTGGGACGGAACTCGGTAGTTTCTTAACCGATTATGATGGGATTTGGTATGTTGGATGGAAATGGGATTATTGGATGATTTTTTGAAGAAGTTCTGGAATATGGCCATGTGGGACGGAACTCGGTAGTTTCTTAACCGATTATAATGGGATTGGGTATGTTAAATGGAAATGGGATTATTGAATGATTGTTGGAAAAAGTTCTGGAATATGGCCATGTGGGACGGAACTCGGTAGTTTCTTAACCGATTATGATGGGGTTGGGTATGTTGGATGGAAATGGGATTATTGAATGACTTTTGGAAGAAGTTCTGGAATATGGCCATGTGGGACCGAACTCGGTAGTTTCTTAACCGATTATGATGGGATTGGGTATGTTGGATGGAAATGGGATTATTGAATGATTTTTGGAAGAAGTTCTGAAATATGGCCATGTGGGACGGAACCCGGTAGTTTCTTAACCGATTAAAGATCCCGGCTCCTACGCCCTCGAAATTAAAATCTAAAGAGCCCCGCAGGGCTACGGGGAGGAGCGTAGATGTCATTAATAGATTCTATATAATCCGCTCCTACGTGCGGCACGCAGTACGACATGTTTGAAGATCGCGGCTCCTACGCCCCCGAAATTAAAATCTAAAGAGCCCTGCAGGGCTACGGGGAGGAGCGTAGGTGTCATTAATAGATTCTATATAATCTGCTCCTACGTGCGACACGCAGTGCGACTCCCACTCTTAAATTTAATATATTCATAAAAAAATATTAAATTTCATTTATTTTTAAATGAGATTCAATATTTTTTATTAAATTTTTTTAGCACGTCTTAACATATTTTTTAAAATTTTAGTTCGTTTTTATTCCAATAGATGGCGCTAGGTCCAAAATGCTAAGCAAAGACACAATTTTAGTTATAAACCATTCCGCTCTTGGTAAAAAAAAATTGACTGCGATACTAAAGCTGTTCTAAACTGTTATACGATAAATTGTCCACGATAAACGGTTATACTATAAATTGCCCACGATAAACTGTTATACGATAAATTGTTCCACGATAAATTGATTCCACGATAAATTGTTTTCACGATAAATTGTTCTACGATAAATTTCTCACGATAAATTGTTCACGATAAACTGACAGTAAATCGCACAACCTACCACATTTCACCTAGAAGGGCGGATATTGATATACCTCGCGGTACGAGCAAATTACTGCTTCAAGAGGAAGCAAGTAAAACAACGAACTACAGGTGGTCCACCTAATGCGTAAAAACTAGGCAGGTCTGGCTGAAACTAGACCTGCCAAGATCTAGGCAGCTTGTGTCGCTAACTCCATCTAGCACTTAGCAGATAGAAATTCCTGGGAGCTCTTTTTCTGAATGACTGGATGGGCCTCAGTAAAATGGAAGTCAAAGATATCCGATGCTTTGTTGAAAGCTCAAAATGGCTCGATAAGTAAGTGAGGATAGAAAATAATGTGAAACGGACCTGATTGTGTCTATGCCAGTCCTTCATTACAACCACCTTAACCTACTTGAACTTCTCGTTAACATGAGTTTAGATTTAATGAAGTGATGATTGAGTTGTTATGTGTTGCTTTGATATCACTGTCAGTTTGAGTTTCACAATGTAGAAATATGTACGAATTACTCTGCCTTGGAGCCGTTGAGTAATTTTCTGATGATACAAATGCAATAAGCCTCCTTTTGAATTGATCAGCTAGGCTAGGGACACATCGAGAAATAATTTCTCAGTCCTGAACGGATCTCTCTGGATACCTGGCGACCTCCAGTTGTATTTAGTAGCCTAACCCGTGTGTATGGATCTCTGCATGGGCGGGCCATGTTTTTCTCCGATACTCGTGGGTTTAAAAATGGAAAAACTAAGGAAGTAGTGGACAGCACTACACAAATGCTAGTTGAGACGAGAGAAAGGGGGCTGGGTGGAATTGGTCTCAGACTCCATTCCTCAGGCTAAGACTGGTTCTGAGGCTTGCAAGTGAAGAACTAGTGATAGCGGGGAAAAGGAGGATGTCATTGCTACTTCGGTTCGGAAAAACAACACTAGGCGTTCAGCATTCCATGTCTTGGACAGACTGGCTACAGTCCCGGATGAGACATTGACGGAGGAATGAGGCCAACCGTTAAGTGAACGAAAAATTTCATTGCTATTGTGAGCAAAGCACAAAAAGAGGATCTTCGGCCTAAAAGACAGAGAGGTCTAACGAGAAGGAGCATGGAGGTTTGGAGGTCGAAAGAAAACCGCCCAAGCTACAGGTGAGACAAATACAAAAAGGGCCTAAGCTCTTCAGTCACGTTGACACCACCTCTCCCTCCTGGTGTTGCTAGCCGTCGTGCACGAGAGCATCACCGGGGAAAAATGGAGGTTGGTGTTTAATGCATTGAACCTAGTTTTTCTCGAGAATCCTTGGACTATATCCTGGACCACTTCCATTTTTCAGGAACACGGGATGGCATCAGCGATAGCTGAGACTGACCGCGTGCGCAGATCAGCGATCGGCCTTCTTGTAGGGAGGCGATCAAGGAGGTAGGGAGTTATAGCCGGGTGCCATGCTCAGGGCGATTCCCAATGAGGAAATACCGAGCTGACCTAGGGCAATGGTCTGGATTCCCAAGGAGCCGGTTAACTTCGATGAATCTGTGAGGATTATTCAGACTTTCCAACAGGGAATTGGAAGATCATAAAGCAGGAGGAGTTTAAGGGCAGTTTCAGACCAACCATTATGGTGATCAATAAAGAATTCCCGACTCCCCTGGCAAAAACCAAGGGGAATAATCGGCTCTGTCACTGTTAATGTGTTCAGAAAAAACGAGGTCAGGGTAAAACCAAGCACCGCGCAGTCCGAGAAGAGGGAGGAAGCGATCCAGCCTGTTAAAAAAGGCGTGAGGAGTGGTATCTTACCAGAAGAAACATCAAAGCTAGTGACGAACCCAAGTGAAGGGCTAACAGGCGCACGTAGGGGCCGACTAGTCCTAGGCAGGGGCGCACATCAGACTCTGAAGGGGGAGATGCAGACCTCCTTAAATTTAGGGGCTGCGGAGGAAGTGACACAGGATTGGAGGGTTGTGAAGAAGCATTTTTTCTCTGACCATCGTTACTTTTAGTTTAATCTCCAAACTATAAATCAGTACGTGTTCAGAAATCCCAGGAGGACAGTATGGCGTGTATATAAACAGGTATTGGTGGGCAGCATTCCATCTAGAGGCCCAGGGCTCTCCAACACGAGTAATGAACTGGATTCGATTGTAGATACTCTTACTAGGGCTTGCAATACCTCCACGAGGGAAACCCTCGCACTAACAAAGCTGAGGGGAAAGCGAAAACCTGTTTAGTGAACCTTGGCACTTGCGGGGGCCGAAAATTCTGTGGGTCTGCTTTCATTAGTGCGAAAAGTTCAAGAGAAAGTCAAGACTGGGACTTTCTATTGTCTCACATTGTACGAAAAGGAAACAAGGAAGGCGCAAAGGAATTTGTGGGGGCGCTTCTGTGACAGAATGGAAGGGGTCTCGGAAATTTCGCGCTTAAGAAAGATTCTCTCTACCAGTTCAGCTGTTCCAGGCTATCTGATAAAACCGGCTGGCGAATGGACGGTTACTAGTAAAGAGACTCTTGATCTGGTGCTGGAAACTCACTTCCCCGGAAGTGAGGATGTGGCGACTGTAGGCTCTTGGATTACTGCGGATCTAGGGATGACTGCGGAGCCCAACTGTTCGGATGGGATTGTACCAGCAGAAATTCAAAAGAACGATGAGGTCTTGCTTCCTTGGCTGGAAGATATCTTCAAAGAGTGTCTAAAGTTGGGGTACATCCCGAAGAAATGGAGGGAGACAGGGTGATCTTCATCCCGAAATCGGGTAGAACATGGCACGGAAACCCTAAGGATTAAGGAACGGGTGCTGTATGTCCACATTTGTTCGAGAACTGTACCCAGAAACTGGGCACAGTCTCAGCATGCGTACCATAAGGATAAGTCCGTGGCTACGGCATTACATACCCTGGTTTGGGGAATTGAAAAGTCACTGGATTTTCAAGAATTCTTATTATGGTGGTGTTTCTTCATATCGAGAGAGGTTCCAACAACGTGAAGGTGGAGACAATTAGGGAAGTATTGTTGCCACTTGAGATTGAAAACCCAGCAACCAGGCTAATTAATCACTTGCTAGGTAGCAGAAAAGTCATATCGGGGATGGGAGAAGTCTTCGTTAGAAGACGGGTTGTTCGGGGAATACTCTAGGGAGGTGTCATCTCTCCCCTTCTTTGGAATGTAATAATCAATATTCTACTGTTGGAACTGGAGGGGGAAGGAATAGAAGTGGTTGCCTCTTGCGATGACGTAACGATCGCTGTCTCGGGTAGGCTCCTGGGTAATCAGGAATGTGATGCAGAATGCGTTATCAATCACAGCGGGTTGTGCCTGCTCATGTGGATTGGAGATAAACCCATCTAAAACAGAGCTAGTCCTCTTTACTAGGAGATATAAAATTCAGGAAATGGTTCTACCAAGTCTGAATATGGTTCTTACTGATAACGTGAGATTCCTAGAGATTCTTCTGGACAGTAAGCTCAGTTGGAAACCAAAAACGATCTAAACAGTGAACTGGCACTCTACTCTTGTAAAAATGCCATTGGAAAGAAATGGGGCTTGAAACCAGAATTGGTGTCCTGGCTTTACACGGGAATTGTAAGACCCGTACCGCTATATGGTGTGAGTGTATGGTGGCCAGCTCTGGAGAAATTTTCATACAGGAACATGATGGCGAAGGTACAGAGGGCACCATGTTTGCTCATTAGTGGGTCACTGAAAAGACGATCGGCCTTACTAGTGCCTTAGTTGTCATGCTGTACCTTCTCCCGTTGGATATTGGTGGCACGAAAATGACGGTCAATACGGCCGCTCGGCTATCAGCAGTTTCGGGGTGGGCTTGTTTGCAAAAAGGGCATTCAACTATAGTCAATTCTGTTGGGCATGGCCTGGTGAATTTGAAGTATATAACACCCCACATGTGCTTTGGCGAGCTTTTTAATGTGATTCGCTCCTCTACGGAAGATTGGAAGAGTGGCCTCATTATGGAGGACCAGGACAGTTAAATTCTTCACCGACGGCTCAAAGCTCGATCAGGCTCAGGCGAATAGAATGAATTACGGAAATGGGAGCTGGTGTGTTCTGAGGGGAACTAAACGTAAGTTTATTTCCCTACCTGATTACTGCAGCGTGTACCAGGCTGAAGTTATAACGATTGAAGAGGTCATGAACTGGTTCAAAACTACACTATGCATCGTTTACTGATTTCACTGGATTCAGTTTCCCTGGCGTCAAGGGTGGCGTTGGATTGTCACACATCTCTTAACGAGATAAGTGAATTATTCAATAACCAGTTAGTTTGGGTTTCGGGCCATTCTGACTTTGAGGGAAATTGCAGCGCACTTGAATTTCCAGGGTACGGTACAACTCTTCAACTGGAACCAGGAAAAGGGTTGTGAAACAAGTATGACCTGAGCTGAACTTGAAACGCTTCAAGGTTTTAATCACACTAGGGATGCGTGATTCAGGTAGAATTGTAGGGGCACTTACTGGACACTGCCTTTTCGGAGATCATGCGAAAAGGCTGGGTCTGGATGTGAATGACTTCTGCAGAAGCTGCAGGGACGAGGAAGAAGAGGAGATTCTTGTTCACTTCCTATGCTCATGTCCTGTGCTAGCTGGCAGCAGACAAGATCAATTGTGCAAATACATTATGGAGAGCCTCTCTGATCTCGAAAACTGTAATGTGCGAGATCTTTTACGCTATATAAATAGCACTAAATGGTTTTAAATGGAGTTTAATGATGTCTGGTCCTGTAGTATCACAATGGGCCATAATTGGCCTAAGTGTGCGCTAGCAACCACTAAAACCTAACCTAACCTACATAGCGAATTCTAAACGAATATTTACCTTAATTTTCTATTTTGATTCGCAAGCTTTCGAATCCAAAATTGAAATGCATAAATTGAACTTTCCTTCAAAATGTATCTCAGAATTCGTGTAGAGTGTGCAGATACCAGAAATTTAGTACAATTGGTGTTTCAAAATTCCTTAGCAGGTAAATCAATTTGTCAGTTAAACAAACAATTTAAACAATTATTTTAAGAAACTCAATAAAAAACAGATTTTCACATCGATTCTCGAGTTTTTTGATAAAACTGCGTTTCATATTCTCCGGTAAACCACGCATCCGCACTTCTAATCGATCTAAATGGTTAAATAAACTCTTACAACCGTATAATGACACTCAGCTTAATTGAAAGGGTTATAGTCCCAAAAAGAATTGCTTCCTATTATATCAAAGTAAGGTTAGAATTTTTAAAATAACGAAACAAAAATCGCTTTACTCGAATAAAAAAAACCGTTTTTGTTAATGTTGATTTTTCTAGATTATCCTTTATTAATGATCCTTAATTAAATAATGTTTTTGTTGTTGTTCGGAAGGGGGGGCTACCTTATCGCGAGTATAATAAATATTCACGGTTGAACAGAAAACGAGAAAAAGGATTTCCATATGGTTTTTGTTTCCTTTACTTTATTTTTATTTTTTGTCGGGTGTTCTATTTATGGTATCGGCGAGATATTTTTAATGAAAATTATATTTCCTTTTTCATTCGTTCGTTCCTCATCACAACCAACCACTTATTATATTTGGTAAATTTTTTTTTTATCATATTTTGTAAGCACAATCCATTCAATCTAGATCCTTGTAATCATCATTATCTTCATGTTTAATGATATTATCGTTAAATGGTCCATTTCTTTCGTATATAGGCTATGTATCTAAGCATCTATAAACTCATTTTCAAAAATTACAATTTAATTTAATTAAAATGTTATATAAGGCAATTTACTTATAAAATTAAGGATATAGCATTTTCTTGGGTTTCGGCTGGAACGAAATTATTTTATTACCTGGGATTGTGGTGTCGAGCAAAACTTGTGCCAATTTCCTACTTCTCGGCCTTTTTTTAAATATTTTTAGACTAGGTGTGTATGAAGTGATATTTAAGAGTTACAGAACTGATGCGAATTGTATTTTACATAACACGTCTTTAAAGGTTCATTGTACCGTCATCGAAATATTTAAGTTGATAAAGGTTATCGTAATTTTAAATAACATATTTTCGGAAAATATTTTGATTTCACTCTTGAAAAGGTACAAAAGTTATTGGAAAATATTTTTATGGGCCAGACTTATCTCGTTAGACCGATCTCATTTTTTCCATATACGCCTACCGAAAAGAAAAGTTCGACAGATAATTTTTTTATTTTATTTATATTTAATTTTGATCCCGATTTCGTTTTGTGCATAAAATAATTTTATAATTTCCAGAAAATATTCGAAAATTTCTTATTGCAATAAATCGCACAGTATATATTTTGCAGCAAACCCAACACGTGTAACTTTTCAACCCTACAACGTTTCTCGTTGTAACAAAACAAAATAAAAAATAGAATTAATTTTAGATCATCACCATTCAACTTCTCCGTGCAATACAAATTTTAATTATTAATTAATATTTCATTACAAAAAAAAATTAACAATTTTCCAAAGTAATTTATGGCAACGGTTAAACGACGACACACAGAACATTAAAAATAAAATAAAAATTATTAATTTTAAATTCTTCCCAAAAGTAATTACATGAAAACATAATTAGACAATTAGATACAGATGTTTAAATAACGAATTAAGCCAAAAAATAATTCGAGTAATTATCAAAAAGGAAGGAAGAAAAGTAATTTCCAGTGTTTTTTTTTGCCGGGGTAAAGAAAACCTATCGAACCCAAATATGATTGTTATGAAAATTAAATTTCGTGGAAAATTTTTATTTGTAATAAGACAAATATAAACTAAACGTAACAACAAGAAATGCCAATTTTTATACATCAGGCATTGGAGCCTCAATAAATGGTTAAACAAGAAATCGGTTGTTTCGCCTTAGAAAAGTAGGTGCTTAACGTCTACTACTTCAGATTCGCAAATATACATTGACATTGACCAGTTATTTAAAGTCTCTGTAGGCAGTCTTTAACTTTGCCATGTTATGAGATTATTTGCCTCATCGAGCTCATTAGGGGTATTTTTAGTTTGCGTCTTTCTTTAATGTCGGGAATGAAGTCAAAAAGTACGCTTACTATTGACCGATTCATTCATGCCATAGGTCAATCGCCATTCATTCTATTCCCGTTTCGTTTCTTTATTGCTTATGCTCACTAAATGCCACATGTTCAAAGTCACCAATTTCGTTTGTATCACTTCTTCCTATATAGGTGGAAGTACGCTGGCCAGAACCACAACGGAATCAGTAGACACTGATCGTTAGTGGTTTGTAATTCAGTTCTAATCCCGTTCGTGACACTCTCGTCAGGGAGAAGAATATCTGCTTATCGTTTTCACAGATTCTTAGAACGTGAGAAATTACTCTCAGACGTTCATCAAGATCAACTCCTGAGTATAACTCACACTTTTGACTATTTTCATGTTTCGACCGTTTAGAGATATTGTTGGAGGCTGAAAAGAGTTAAATTTGCCTTTTAGCTGCCACATCACTTTTTTTATACAGATAGTGATATTTAGTTTGCTACACACCATTGCTTCGTACTATTTATTGCGATTTAACGCTGACGCTGAAGTTTGAGTCTTGAGGTGCCATGCACCAGAATTACTTTGTCATTAATCTTGCTTATGTTAAACACGATATTCCAGACCAGAGCACCTAGAATAGAGCCTTGAGGACTTCCTCTGGTGATTTGTGTGGTAGCAGAAACATACATATCTCTTATTACTGCTATACATACATGTTTCTTATTCTTATCCCTAAACAATCGGTTGAAGTAGCTCCTGAAAACTTTCAATGATGCTAGGCGATGCAAGGTTATTAAATGCCCCCCTGATATTCAGTAATATACTCATAACATTTATTTTGAACTCTGGGTTTTGACAGTGTTGATTATAAGCGGATTATCGCATCTTCTGTAGGCATGCTAGTAACCTTTCTAAGAGTTTTCCCATATTGGGTAACAACATCGGGTCTGTAAGATTTCGAAGCGGGTGGATTTATATCACCAGGTTTCCTGATTACAATCATTTCGCCTGACTTCCACACTTTAGGAAAGTAATCAAATTTTAAGCAGCTGTCTAATAATTTATCTATGCTAGACTCTTTGATAGGCCATGCAAGCTGAATTATTTCAGCGTTCAAGTTGCCAACTCCTGGTCACTTGTTACGTTGGGATCAATTTAGAGCACTGGTGACATTTTCCGAAGTAAAAGTGAGGTTTTCAGCAACTGTGGAGGTCAAACTCTTGTTGGTGGCGATCTAACGCATAGCTACATGTGACTCGCAGTTTCATCTGGTGTTTTGTCCGGTAGAAGTAAGTTAAGTAACTACAAACGTGTGTCATGCCATGAATCAGTGACGAATTCATTTGTCTTTCTTATGGTATTCAAAATTCAGGAAGTCTTAATTTTCCGGCGACAAATTTGTATACAAAACCAAATGGGTTTCTACTACCATGTTTCGTGACGGGTCGTTTTAAACTATTTTGCTTCGCTTTAAGCAGTTCATGAAAGCAGTTATTTCTTGCCCCTCTAAATAGTGATAATTTTAACTCTATTGCTCCTTGGTTTTTTCCATCTGGTACGTGTAACGATATCACGACTCATATCGCTACACGAATTTTTTTTGTGTCATGTTACTTTTTATGTATCGTGTATGACGTGGCAATGATTATTCCTAACACAAAACAGAGAGACAAAATAATGTTATATTGATTCAAGTACTTTGTAAATTCAGTGTATTAATGCAATTAACTTCGTTTGTTTTGGGCTTGTGTGGTTATCGTTCTGAATCATATACATAGGTACCTACATTTCGTTTCTTTTATTAGCTCGGTACTTTACATAATAGTCATTTTTTTGTGTATGTAAATCTTATTCAAGTAACAGAGATGATTTTTACATTTTTTGTTTTATGCATAATTGCAATTCTTACATCCGATTCTGGATATGCATAATCACTTTCAATTGTATGCATTATTATTCTCAGAAATTCGAAACCCTTTAAACTCAATCTCTCACAACACACACCATCATCGAATACAAATCTAGCCGGTGATTAAAATTGGTAATATCATTTTATTCGAATGGAAACATTCAGCTTAAAAATATCTCAATATTAAGCCTAGTAAAGTGTACGTTTCATTTAAAAGTAATTGTGTAAAGTGCAACTTAATAGATGCTGTATAAGATAGCGGAATTTTGACAGCGGAAAATAAGAGATTACGCTACTCGCCGCAAGTGGCAGCACTATCACTAAAGAAAATTCATTTTGTAATGTAATTACCAGCGGAAATTTTTTATTCATTATGTATATATTTTTTCACTAAATAAAACATCTCAGAGGAATAAAATATTAGAAGTGATCCTTAAAATGGCAAATTAATTGATCTCCGAAGTAAAGGAACTCGGTATATGAAATGTTGAAATCTAACAATATTCCGTCTTTCCGGCATTTCTTCAAAGTAACTAATAATTTCGGTTGTTTTTCTAATAGCTTAGGCTATACTAAGACTATATGGAAAATTTGGGGAAAATTCATGGACTAGAATTTTTTGATTTTCTGCGGCCATATAAGTTATTTTCAGTTTGTGGCCAATATCTCAAAAACTTCCACTAGTAACCAATGCTTTCGGTTAATTTTCTAATAGCTTTGGTCACACTGAGACTATATGGAAAATTTGGGGAAAATTCATTGACAAGAATTTTCACAAGAATTTTTTGATTTTCTCCGGCCATATAAGTTTTTTTCAGTTTTTTGCCAATATCTCAAAAACTTCCACTAGTAACCAATACTTTCGGTTGTTTTTCTAATAAAATAAGTCATACTGAGACTATATG
This sequence comes from Nephrotoma flavescens, assembly GCA_932526605.1. Classification (NCBI taxonomy): domain Eukaryota; kingdom Metazoa; phylum Arthropoda; class Insecta; order Diptera; family Tipulidae; genus Nephrotoma; species Nephrotoma flavescens. Next base: position 202,484,152 of record OW052221.1, on the reverse strand, counting down.
GAAAATTTAAGGAAAAGTCATGGACAAGAATTTTCCCTAGAATTTTTTGATTTTCTATTAACTTATTAGAAATCCAACCGAATCTGTTGGTTACTAGTGGAAGTTTTTGAGATATATTGGCCAAAATCTGAAAATAACTTATTTGGCCACAGAAAATCAAAAAATTCTAGTGAAAATTCTAGTACAAGAATTTTCCCCAAATTTTCCATATAGTCTCAGTATGATCAAAGCTATTAGAAAATTAACCGAAAGTATTGGTTACTAGTGGAGGTTTTTGAGATATTGGCCTAAAACTGAAAATAACTTACATGGCCGCAGAAAATCAAAAATTTTTTGTGAAAATTCTAGTCCATGAATTTTCCCCAAATTTCTTACATAGTCTTAGTATGACCTAATCTATTACAAAACTAACCGAAAGTATTAGTTACTAGTGGAAGTTTTTGAGATATTGGCCAAAAACTGAACATAACTTATATGGCCGCAGAAAATCAAAAAATTCTAGTGAAAATTTTAGTTCATGAATTTTCCGCAAATTTTCTATATAGTCTCTGTACGACCTAACCTATTAGAAAAACAACCTCAAGTATTGGTTACTAGTGGAAGTTTTTGAGATATTGGCCAAAAACTGAAAATAAATGGCCGCAAAAAATCAAAAAACTCTTGTGAAAATTCTAGTCCATGAATTTTACCCAAATTTTCCATATAGTCTTAGTATAGCCTAAGCTATTAGAAAAACAACCGAAATTATAGGCTTCAACTAGTAGAAGAAATGCCGGAAAGATGGAATATTGTTAAATTTCAACATTTCATATACCGAGTTCCTTTACTTCGGAGATCAATTAATTTGCCATTTTAAGGATCACTTCTAATATTTTATTCCGCTGAGATGTTTTATTTAGTGAAAAAATATATACTTAAGGAATAAAAAATTTCCGCTGGTAATTACATAACAAAATATTTTCTCTTTAGTGATAGTGCTGCCACTTGTGGCGAGTAGCGTAATCTCTTATTTTCCGCTGTCAAAATTCCGCTATTTTATACAGCATAACTTAATATAAAAATTTATAATTCTGGTGTTAAAGTTATAAAAGTTAAAAAAATCCCTAAGTGGTGATTCGAGATTTCGAGCACGCTTAACAAAAAAAAACACACAAAGGGCGGTGGCTTGTGCATTACCTTTGTGGTTGTTCTACCGATATTGCGTGAACGACATTGTGTTTGTTTAACAAACCGCTGAAATGCATTTGTATTGTTTGAGAGGTACGTGTAAATTACTACTGTGTTTAGTATTCTTATGTAATTAAACAGTGCAGCTTTTATCCAAATTCCTTCCGTACTATCTTTGAGTGGTAATTAATTGAATTTTTTTTTCTTGTTTATCTCATTATTGATTTCATTAGTAATCAAACAAATTCCACAGAATTTGAAAAAAAGAAAAAAAATCTAAAGAAGGGAAACGGACGACCGCAGTCGGATTGGCGTCTAGAATTTATATGCAACCGTTATATTGGATATTGTGTGATGCATCCGTGATTCAATTGGAAACGTGCGCTGATATTTTGGGTTCTTACAAGTTGTAGTGTAATACTGGAATCTTTCTGAATTCGTATATCAAAAAATATATACTCGTAAAAAAAATATTACATTTAATACTTTAGTTAATTTGCTATTCAATCACTAAAACATGCGTAAGTTTTGTTCGTGATATGAAACTCTAACGTCAACGGTAAACGCAAAAATTTTAGTGATGTTCGGTTAATTTTTTTTTTTTTTTTATTATGTTATTATTAAGATATTAGTTAATTATTTTTTTTTCTGTTTTTTCTACTTTTTTTGTTTTTTCGTTGCTATTTTAGTATAATTCCACAAAGAAAAACAAACAGAGGCACATGTTTTCTACGACTCTGATGTATATGAAAATAAAATCGTAAAATTCACCAATATTTTTAGAAGTAAGAAGTGAAAATGGGATAAACGTATATTCCGTATTATCTCTTTCGATCACAAGACTCCTATACTTGAGTTGATGTTTTCTGATTTACGCCACAACCACATTCGAAAATGCAATAGTGTATGCATAGATCTGTAAGTATGTTTGATATCTCATACAAATACAATGTGTAATGATATAGAAAAAAACGAGTTGGAAAAGACACGATCAGGTTTTTGTTTTGGTTTTTGTATTTTGAATGAAACGAAAATTACACGATGTACATTTCCCGTTCGTTGTGTTGTTTATATTTTTTATATATTCCATTCCACCTACAAAAACAAAAATGTTTTTTCCATTGTATAATATACGAAAAATTTCGTATATGACGACATACGATTTTAAAAAAAGACTGAAAAGGTTTGGAGCCGACTCTATAAGCATTTTTGTTGCCTATAAATAACTTATATGCAGTGTGATTTGCGTATTTGAAATACTATGACCAGCCACTCCCACACCCACCTAATCCCATCTACACCCAGCCCAACGGATCACAATCCACCATATCTCAACTGACCCTAATCAACCACAAAGCACCACATCTTAACATTATTGCCAAAACCGCCTCCCCATCCACTATCTCATCCGCACCACCCTGTACCGCACCACCCTATACCGCTCCACCCATATTATCACCCTTTAACACCTCCATACCCAGTTCCACACACACGCGCCACACACACAAACCTTCATCCATCAAATCAAAATTCCCCCACCAAACCCAAAACGCCTCATCCTAAACCCCGCCAACTCCCATACCACCACTCCTACCACCCCCATAACCACACCACCTACACAAACCCACATCCAGATTAGATATATTATTATTCCACATTCACATGTTCGATGAAACCAAACTAGAATAAAAAAAAAAAAAATCTATTAATTTTATGGAGGGGGGTTAATAAAACCCTACATATCTCCGAACACCTTAAACACATAATGTCCAAATCAATAGGGATTATTCCCATGAATTGCTTGAACTTTTAGTGAAGAAATTAAGTTGAATCTCCATCCGTTCTCAAGTTATCGTGCACACAGACGGACAGACGGCAAACCGAAACCATATAGCATTTTTTTAACAGAAATGCTTAAAAATAACACAACAATACAGGAGAAAATGGATTTCTCGGTTTAGGAAATGCAAGAAATGGCAACAATATAATAATATTTTGGAACATATTGTGAAGAAGGGAGATTATTGAAAAGTTATTTTTTTTAAAAAGGTCATTCATCTTTTACCTTTGATAAATTTTGTTTTTTTTTTCATTTCTCTAAATATATAAGTACGATGTACTCGTATATATAAGTAGGACACAACGTGTGTTTTGATGGTATTAGTAACAAACATTATTGCGGTGATTTTTTGGTTTTACTGATCATAATGTTGCAAGGTCATTTAAATTTTTATTTTTTGGAAAAATATTTGCGTTTTCGTTCTTCGGTAAGGTCTCGCGCATCATTAACGTTGAAATTGGATTTCAAAAAATTAAGTGAAAATTTCTAGAGACAAAAAAGTTCGAGTTTCAATTGATTAGCTAGCTCAAAATTCTTCGTATACAAGAAGGGTAGTTAAATTATAATATTCCGTGGCGCCAACTTCGCATTGGCTTTTTATTTCGTCAATAATTAAGATTTTTAACTTTCACATACATATTTGGTTTTCAAACTGTTAAAATTTCTTTTTACTTTAAAATATTTGAATCTAACTTCTTGAGTTATTCGCTCTTAAATTATCATGTGTATCATGTCAATGTCATATACCTATACACACTGAATCACCGATAGATTATGTTACGTAGTGTGAGGGGTTCGTAATTGTGTTCCTTTTTAACTCCGATCGTAATCGAGAGATGAAAATTCCCGTTTTCATTTTGCCCCTATAGGAATTTGAACTCGATTGGCTAGAGATTAGTGAAAATATTCAAATAAATAAGTGAAATTCTCAAATATTCTTTGAACCTGTGAAACTAAAGTGAAACTGTGAAACTAAACTAAATATATATATATATATATATATATATATATATATATATATATATATATATATATATATATATATATATTTATATATATATATATATATATATATATATATATATATATATATATATATATATATATATATATATATATAAATATATATATATATATATATATATATATATATATATATATATATATATATATATATATATATATATATATATATATATATATATATATATATATATATATAAATATATATATATTTATATATATATATATATATATATATATATATATATATATATATATATATATATATATATATATATATATATATATATATATATATATATATATATATATATATATATATATATATATATATATATATATATATATATATATATATATATATATATATATATATATATATATATATATATATATATATATATATATATTTATATATATATATATATATATATATATATATATATATATATATATATATATATATATATATATATATATATATATATATATATATATATATATATATATATATATATATATATATATATATATATATATATATATATATTATATATATATATATATATATATATATATATATATATATATATATATATATATATATATATATATATATATATATATATATATATATATATATATATATATATATATATATATATATATATATATTTAGTTTAGTTTCACAGTTTCACTTTAGTTTCACAGGTTCAAAGAATATTAGAGAATTTCACTTATTTATTTGAATATTTTCACTAATCTCTAGCCAATCGAGTTCAAATTCCAATAGGGGCAAAATGAAAACGGGAATTTTCATCTCTCGATTACGATCGGAGATAAAAAGGAACACAATTACGAACCCCTCACACTACGTAACATAATCTATCGGTGATTCAGTGTGTATAGGTATATGACATTGACATGATACACATGATAATTTAAGAGCGAATAACTCAAGAAGTTAGATCCAAATATTTTAAAGTAAAAAGAAATTTTAACAGTTTGAAAACCAAATATGTATGTGAAAGTTAAAAATCTTAATTATTGACGAAATAAAAAGCCAATGCGAAGTTGGCGCCACGGAATATTATAATTTAACTACCCTTCTTGTATATGAAGAATTTTGGGCTAGCTAATCAATTGAAACTCGAACTTTTTTGTCTCTAGAAATTTTCACTTAATTTTTTGAAATCCAATTTCAACGTTAATGATGCGCGAGACCTTACCGAAGAACGAAAACGCAAATATTTTTCCAAAAAATAAAAATTTAAATGACCTTGCAACATTATGATCAGTAAAACCAAAAAATCACCGCAATAATGTTTGTTACTAATACCATCAAAACACACGTTGTGTCCTACTTATATATACGAGTACATCGTACTTATATATTTAGAGAAATGAAAAAAAAACAAAATTTATCAAAGGTAAAAGATGAATGACCTTTTTAAAAAAAATAACTTTTCAATAATCTCCCTTCTTCACAATATGTTCCAAAATATTATTATATTGTTGCCATTTCTTGCATTTCCTAAACCGAGAAATCCATTTTCTCCTGTATTGTTGTGTTATTTTTAAGCATTTCTGTTTAAAAAAATGCTATATGGTTTCGGTTTGCCGTCTGTCCGTCTGTGTGCACGATAACTTGAGAACGGATGGAGATTCAACTTAATTTCTTCACTAAAAGTTCAAGCAATTCATGGGAATAATCCCTATTGATTTGGACATTATGTGTTTAAGGTGTTCGGAGATATGTAGGGTTTTATTAACCCCCCTCCATAAAATTAATAGATTTTTTTTTTTTTTTATTCTAGTTTGGTTTCATCGAACATGTGAATGTGGAATAATAATATATCTAATCTGGATGTGGGTTTGTGTAGGTGGTGTGGTTATGGGGGTGGTAGGAGTGGTGGTATGGGAGTTGGCGGGGTTTGGGATGAGGCGTTTTGGGTTTGGTGGGGGAATTTTGATTTGATGGATGAAGGTTTGTGTGTGTGGCGCGTGTGTGTGGAACTGGGTATGGAGGTGTTAAAGGGTGATAATATGGGTGGAGCGGTATAGGGTGGTGCGGTACAGGGTGGTGCGGATGAGATAGTGGATGGGGAGGCGGTTTTGGTAATAATGTTAAGATGTGGTGCTTTGTGGTTGATTAGGGTCAGTTGAGATATGGTGGATTGTGATCCGTTGGGCTGGGTGTAGATGGGATTAGGTGGGTGTGGGAGTGGCTGGTCATAGTATTTCAAATACGCAAATCACACTGCATATAAGTTATTTATAGGCAACAAAAATGCTTATAGAGTCGGCTCCAAACCTTTTCAGTCTTTTTTTAAAATCGTATGTCGTCATATACGAAATTTTTCGTATATTATACAATGGAAAAAACATTTTTGTTTTTGTAGGTGGAATGGAATATATAAAAAATATAAACAACACAACGAACGGGAAATGTACATCGTGTAATTTTCGTTTCATTCAAAATACAAAAACCAAAACAAAAACCTGATCGTGTCTTTTCCAACTCGTTTTTTTCTATATCATTACACATTGTATTTGTATGAGATATCAAACATACTTACAGATCTATGCATACACTATTGCATTTTCGAATGTGGTTGTGGCGTAAATCAGAAAACATCAACTCAAGTATAGGAGTCTTGTGATCGAAAGAGATAATACGGAATATACGTTTATCCCATTTTCACTTCTTACTTCTAAAAATATTGGTGAATTTTACGATTTTATTTTCATATACATCAGAGTCGTTCTGATTCTAGTTTATAAATATATTATTCAGTCATTTAGTTATATCGGGGAGATTAATCGTTATTCGGGCGCGAGAAAAACGCATTTTTTTTTATAATTTACAGGTTTATCAAATAACTTGCAGAAGCACTTCTTCAGGGACTTTTGGTTACCGGTGGTAAGTTTTTTTTAAATTATTAAATATGTTTGATTTCTTCCTTAAAACGATATCTATGCGATATTCGGTGTATTTTTTTCTATTGTCCTTTAACTAAATATGTACTGCGAATAAAATATTAATTTATTTCTTCTTTTTAATTTTAAATTTTGGTTATAATTTTTTTTTTTTGTTACCTTTAATTCATCTTCGGGATATGTCAATCATAATCGTTTATTCCTTTTTTTTAAATTTTATTAATACATTTAATAAAGGTAATAATAATAATATATTTCAAAATTAAATTTTTTTTCTTTATTATTATTAATATTTTACTCTTTGCTTAGATTTTTCTATATATTTTTCTTTGTTGTTTTGTGATAATTAACATGATTGTCTATTTAGTCACCATTTTGGGATATAGTGTCATTTAAACCAGATTCCAGAATCCATTTGGGATTGGGAGTGTTGCAAAATCTTTTGGTTCATTTGCTTGAATATGGTGGTTAAAGAAGAAAAAGGAATCTTCTTTAACCACCATATTCTTTTCGATTATTACTTGACGGTTATTCCAGATCTTATACAGCCTGTAAACGACCCACCTAATGACCCAGAGCATTAGCCGCGCTATACAATACCGTCATACAGTGTCTGTGAAGATAGCATTTTTTTCTATACGTAATCACATTGCGGGACTAACACGTTTTTTAATTATATTCGTTATCGTGATTTTAAGTCCAGTTTATGCATCAAGGTCCTCAGGTCCTTAGATTAGAGTTACACCAACTATTTTTCATGGTTCGCGGTGCTGAGATCAGCTCTACACGAGCATCAATTCCATCGAACGAATTATTTTCTGGAAGTGTTTCTACACTGTTCCAGAAGGCAACCAAGTATCTATCAATAAACCACAGTCATCTTAGTGGCAAAGGTGTTTTGTCACTTGAAAGCGGACTATTCTGTGGCGAGTTTGATAACTCAAACTATTCTGTCACTCACAAACCAACTATCGAGTCCAATAAGGTTCTATTGACTATTGTTAGGTCAATATTAGAGTTACCATTATACGAAAACTTCGTTGGGTTTCCCTGCGGTTCATCATGAAGTGGTCACTACTAGACCCGAAGTCCTCTACTTTTCTTCCGTTTTCAAAAATTAAACGCTCATGCCACATTTCACATCTGCCATTGAAGTTCGCAGTGATCATTACCTTTAGTTGCTGGCCCGATAGGATCTTTTTGATTTTGCTCAGATGGTACTTGATCGGTCTACCGTATTGGGAATATATTAAAAATTGTTAGAATGAACCATTTTCCGATTGAATTTCAACACATGTGCAGTGGCCATTTGCAGTCTTGGGATTCTCAGAGCAGCCTGTTAGTACTCTCTGTAGTTCTACCACCCAATGAGCGGTCTCTTTATTTCTTTATTTTACGCACCAGTTCAAATATATAGAACCTTAAAATCTTTTCGAGCTCATATCAAAGACCTGCTTTAGGTAATCTCTTTTCAGGCACTAGTTCGATGGCTATGAGACTCATGCCTTTTAACTCCACATTTTCTGTGAATACCTTTAAATCTGAGAAAGAGTCAATTGTAATACAACACCATTTGGCCCAGCGTTTGTTACATAGAGGATCTTTTCCAGGCTGGACACGCTGGAATCATTATCTCTTGCTGAGATAATTATTCATGTGCCATATTCCTACATGGTTTTCTGTTGGGTTCGTTCCTACTCTCCCAGCCATCTCTAGTGTCTTTTCCACAGTAACCAAAATTATTGGTTGCTTCCTCCACTTTACCAACTACTAGATTAGTTTCCGCAACCACTTCCATAAATTTAATCTTCATGTTTTTAATTGAATTAGACAATTCTCGAAACTTAGGCTAATTATATTTCGTATACGATTGTATACGAGTAGAAACGATTTCTATCATCAGGTTTCCACCGAACATCTCGCACTTTTTTGGTGATTTTTCGGGTATAAAATCTAGATTTTGAAGCAGATAAATGTCCTGTAGCATTTCCTAGATGCCAGAACATTTCTGAAACACATTCGTTTATCACGAAAATGGATAACGCATATACTTCACAACAGAAAATGCAAGTGCAAGAGCATTGTCATCACCGCCAACAATATTAACCGCATTTTTTGTCATTGTGCGAGGATGATGTTTACAAAGACGCTTCCTTACTCTAAAGTGCCAAATTTCAACGTTCCAAACAATTTAAGCAGTTAAAGCACATTTCTTATTCAGTCGACACGTCAGGCCGTCTGTACACAGTACACCAAAACAATGAAGATTGCTTTAACTGATAATAACTAACGTACGTGGACTGACATCTTCTGAGAACTGTTAACAGTCAAGTATATGCCATTTATCGTGACGCTAGCCAAGAGTTAAGTCTTCTTGAAAACGATGCACATTGAGACACTTCACCCGCTTATGCATCGTATACTTCTTCTCTCTTTATAAAAAGGCATTGGATGTGCTTCATTGTACACTAAAAGATATCAAAGGAAACGAACAGCTCGTCGACAAACTCTACCAGTTATACCACGTTCAACATCTATTGATGAACTTAATACATGACTTAAATCACCAGTTTTATTCTGAAACATTCAAAATTTACTTTAAAAGCCAATAAGCACGTACAACAACAACATACTGCTCGAACATTGTCATCGATCTTCTGTAAAATCTAAACAACAACAGACGAATAGCTTCACAAAGTTTTCCTAAATATTGCACAGAATTGAAGCAGTCAATTATTCAGCTGAATTCTTGAATTCACTTGATTTGCCAATCAACCGCGACTTTCCAACGTTACCAGGGTTTAGTGAAAAAAACAATGTGACCGAAGCTACAATTTTAAGTGGAAGATTTAAAATAGGAAATGTACTTTTGCTACGCACCCCAATGATTCCGACATATATTCAATTGAAATTCAATCGTTTGCAGTTTCCGATGAGACTCGCATTTGCAATTAACATCAACAAACTACAAGGGCATGCACTACAAGTGTATGAGAAATAAATTTGGAAAATAAATATCTAAAAGCACTTCAATAAACAAAATTCAAACACAAACACTTCCTTTCATGGACTACCATGGTAACGCATTCGGGTACTCGTACTAAATGTATTATCGCATTACTTAAAATCACGCAAACGGCATCGCGGACAACATCCAGTCATTTATAACACGTACACGCAATTGTTTTGTTTTTGTTACAAACAATAATTATTGACTTCCACAAAAACTTGCGATTGTTTCATAAGAAAAACAGTCACGAAAATAATTTTAGAATTTTGTGGCGATTTATCTTTGTATAACGATCAGAACAGTGTACAACCTAAGCACAAGGAAAGCTCATATCATATACTGCGCGTATTAGAAGTACCCATAACATCCCAATTATACAGTTGCACAGTTTGCTGTAACAAAATTCGGACTTAATGAAAATTTTAAGTATTCGAAATTAAAATTACACAATTCGGGATGGGGTTCTACCTAAACTCTGCCACATTAAATATATAACAGACTTTAATTAAAAACTCAACTTAATCTTAATTTCAACGAAATATTTTAAAACAATAAACAGTTTGATATACTCGCGCATATATCTTTATTTAGAAGTAGAACAATGCCACCCCCTATAAAATTTATTTAAATTTCCTCGCACAAACCATATAATCTTAAGTTATTGAATTTCCCAATTTAATATTTCCACATCAATTTTATATTTTCGCTAATTGATTTTTAGTTGATTTTTGTTGTTGAGTTGTATTCAAATTTCCAAAGAAAACCGTTTCACCAAAACACAATACAACACAAAAAAAGGATTTGACTGGGAGTAAGCAAAACAAAAATAATTTTTTCTTATCTTAATGACCAAATTGCGGAGGATGAGAAAAATCCTTTACGTTCTGTTTCGTTTTCCATTTTTCTCATTATTTTTGTTATTTATTAAAATTAATTTTATTATCGCACACCAAAAGCCAAACCTACCCAAGAATATAAAAAGGATGCTAATCTTAAAACAATAGATAAACGAAAACGAGAAATCTGTTTCTGGGTTTAAAATTAAAAAGAAAATTGAATTCGGTTTTATTATAAAAGATAAAGATGAATTATCTCTCGTTTTCAATAACAAATCAATTTATATTCGCAGATCACAATGGGAGCAGTGGTCCTTATGTTTACACAAGGATACATAACATTCAAAAATGTTAGCGTTGCGTGTTAACCATTCGGAGCAGAAATATTAGCCAATATCCATCACACTGCCATCTAAACCACACGGTCAAATTCATTCTTGGAAGCTTCCATGAGAGCTTTTCCGTTTTTTTGCAAATCTTTTGAGAAGTATGTCATTTACAAGAAAAAGGATTCAATTCAAAATTAATTTTGTAACAATACCGCCCTAAATTATTTTTTCAAAATTTAAGCGGAAATGACGTTTAAGCTTTTGCCACAAATTGAGAGATCCCACTGAATTTTGGCTGAAAGCGGTCCATCGGAATTGACAGATTCCTTTGGGCTTTATTCGTTTTTCCACCAGAAGTGACAACTTTAATAAGAGCCTTTTCGTTGCTTGCACGTATTTTTTACTTACGATAAAAATGTTTTATAAACTAACAGTTTTAAAAGCTATTTTGCAACAATACCGGTTTAGGTAAGTTGTCCAAATTTTATGCGGAAATTACGATTTTTGTTAGAAATTTGTTTTTTAATAAAAGTCCTTGTAAAGCTCATATGGATTGATTAATCAAGATAATACTTCATACTTAAACTTTTTCCATACATTGAGAGATCCCAATGGTTTTTGGCCGGGATCGGTCCACTGGGAGTGACAGCTTCCATAGAGGCCTTTATACATTTTTTGCAAATAATTTGAGAAGTATGAAGGATGGACTTCATTTAAATTCTAAACAAAATTAGTTCAGATTATATTTTAAATTTTGCTCGAAATGACGAGTTTTACGGAAGTAGCTGGTGATATTACGAACCTGATTTGACAGGACATGGTGTGATTGTGAATATTAGATGATAAGTCAATTGGCAGATAAAAGTGAAGTTGTTGAAATAATATTCAAACCATTCAAAAAAAATCGATTTTGTGTAATTTTTTGGCTGTTATTTAAAAATGATGTGAAGATTTTGATGCAACAAATGAAACAACTTTTGACAATACAAATGAATCGAAACTTAAAAAACCAAATTGAAAATCATAGAGAATTGAAGCATCGATCATTGAAGCAAGAATCAAAGAAATGAAAACAGGCATCGGAAACTTCGAGAAGAAACTAGGCCAATCAAGAGGTAAAATATTTGGCAAAGGAACTGATTATGTAGGAGAACAGAGCAGAAAGTCAAGCATTCGGATAATGGTGGGGAGTAGATGGTTTATTGACTGTCGGAAATAGGGTGGAACCCAAAGACCACAGTTCAAGATACCACAGTTCAAGAAGAAAGAAACATACTATGCAGAATTGATGTGTAAGCTTAGCATTTTGATGGTCAGCGGGAGCCGGAGAAGGCGGTATTCATGATGAGTGAGGATGACAGCGGATTGCTGGGTGAGAATGGTTTCGATGATTTTGGTGCAGGAATTACTTCTTTAACGGAGAACAATAGTCATAATATGAATGAATACTGGCCACAATAAATTGAGATTGGTGGAGAGATCCACTTTCGTATCCATTTCAAGATCCATTGCGTATGTTCCGCTATAGTGATGATGGTTATTGCAGGGAAAGCAATCGGAAGCGGTGATTAACTATTGGCAGTTCATGGTAAGGCTGTCCAGCGTAGGTGATATGTATTGCAACCGCGCGACGATGGAAGGGAAATTTGAGCAGAAGTTGCAAAAATTAAAAAGGAAGTTTGCGCATTCTCACGGAAGATCAATTTTAAATGGAACTGACTAGACCCAATATTGCAGAAATTCGAGAGGGTCAGGTGACATAGGAAAGGATAACCAAATAAATCCTGGTCAAATACTGGCACGTTGTGCAGAGTGTGGAGAAGACGAGTGATGCGCCTGAGTTGCCAGCGGTGATAGATTGGATTATCATCGAGGATGAAGCTGAAATGAAATGGACTACAGACGGTGACTATAACTCTGGTTGGCGTTAAGATGCGATTTACAAATTGGGTTTTTGGATCCTGTTTGGAACGAACAGGCGTAAATAGCAGGTGATATTGCGATCTCGCCTACTGGTTTGGTTGACATAGTCTCAACGTGGATTGGTCGCTTGGGTTAGCTTAATTCAGCAGAAATTGTTCATGTAAGGGTTATAAAATTCAAAACACTTTGAGAAATTAGTGACATCTAGATTTAAGTAGACGCATTTAAAATAGTTTTATAACAGTTTAATTTTATTGTGGATTATAGCAGATTAGCTGCGTTTGTTTGCGGGAAATTTGGTATAATACGGGTATAATGAACAGAATGAGTAAGTCCTAAGTTTGTGTTTGGTGGGTCTAAGTTAAAACGAGGGAAACGATAGTGAGTGGCAAGAAACTTGAAAGTCGTGTTAAAGTGAAATTATAGTGGTGTGACGTCACGATGCCACTGACTCACTCGAGAACGCACAGGGTGACCAAAATTTTTTTTTCTATATTATAACGTCTATGTCACTCAAAAAATTGTAGAATTGAAAAATAGGAAAATTGGAAAATAGGAAAATATGAAAACATGAAAATAGGGAATTTAGAAAATTGGAAAATAGGAAAATTGGAAAATAGGAAAATAAGACAATAAAAAATAGGAAAATTACAAATTTGGAAAATTTGAAAAAAGGAAAATATGAAGATAGGAAATTTGGAAAATTGAAAAATTGGTGAAGTGGGAAGTTGGTAAATTGGAAAATTAGAAAATTAGGAAATTGGAAAATTGGAAAATTGGAAAATTGGTAATTGGAAAATTGGAAAATAGGAAAATTTGAAAATAGGAAAATACGAAAATAAGATAATAAGAAAAAATGAGAATAGGAAATTTGGAAAATTGTAAAATCTATATTATAAACGTCTATGTCACTGAATGACTCACTCGAGAGCGCACAGGCTGACCAAAAAAAATATTTTTTTTTCGATATTATAACGTCTATGTCACACACTCACTGACTCACTCGAGAACGCACAGAGCGACCAAAAAAATTCGTTCGTGTGATTTTTTATTTCAAAATTTTGTGACCTCATAAATAAACGGGCGCGAAGCGCGTCAGAATAACTTAGTTAATAAATAACTGTAAGAATTATTTGTTAGTGTTTTAGTGTTTATGGATAATAGTCGGTAAATTTTTGGGGGAATTTTTCTGGTTTTTTCAGAAATATTCAAGTAGTCGTAAGTGTTCAGTAAGTATCAGGATTGTTAAACTATTTAACGATTATTTCCAATGTTTTCGGAAAATTCCGGACGTGGTGTAAATTACAAGTATTAGTGTTAGTATTTTAAACCGTCAGATCTACATTTGTATTCACAATCCGCGTGAAAGAAGATAAGAACCGGGTTGGACAAGGGAAAGTCGAAATAATTTTTAAAAATTGTATTTTAGTTTAGGCTATAATAGCAAACCCACTATCTGCATTATCGTTTTCAACTTTCGCTTGGAAACTTTCGGCTAACTTTAATAGGGTTAAGTGTAATTTAATGTTGTGTAATATTTCAATGAATATCTTACCTTAAGTTCGGTGCCACCGCCGATCATTACCCCACAGATCAATACCCCCGGACAGTACATTCCTTTCCCCGCCGTTACACCCACGTTCATTACTCCCCGACATTATCCCCGGTTATTTTCCCCATCCCCTACCCCCTGTAAATTATACGATTCATCGAAGTAAAATTATATCCATATTAAGTAGATTTTGAAGCGGGTCACTGACATGGGGTGCATAATTTATTTAAAATAATTTTAATTGCTATAATAATTCAACATTCCGGGAACTAAGTGGTTGGTTTCAAGTACCAAATTAAAAAATAACACGAATATTATTGGAAAATATTTGATGTTTAAGGGATCAGGAGGAATTATTACCAAATCCCACTAGAAACATGACGATTGACAAAGAATGTTTTCTTTGTCAATCGTCATATTTCACATAACGATTGACAAAGAAATCATGTCAAGGGACAAGAAAAAGAAGCAAATCCTGTTTTTTTTAATTTATTGTATCAGACGATCCCTTATTCATCTAACTTTCCCAATATATAATTTGGTGCATGAGCCCAACAACCACTTGATATCTAGGTTCCCAGAATGTTCGAAATTTAAAATTGTTTCAAATAAATTATGTATAATAAATTATATACCTGCCAAGCAGCGTTCCCATTCTTCATCTGAGTCAAGAAGTAAGCGCTTTAAATGTATAATATACCACACCGTTAAATTTTTATAGGGCTTGAAGCTTTATAAACGTTTTTCATCTCTCGGGGTGATGGAGTATATTCCGGCAATGACACTAGCTCCTCCTGGATGACGTACTATCCATATATCTTTAATTTGTATACGAAGTGGTGTAGAATCTCAGTGTAGAGATCCCAAAACCTCTTACTGTTTGCTCGAGCACTGCTGGTACGACTACGGCACAACCGCCGACATTGAGCAAGGTTACTTCAGTAAAAAGTTTGGAAATATTCTTTAGACAATGGCCGTTTTTCATCGCGTTCTGTTGTGAAGTCATGTAGTCGAGGACTCTCGTCCAAGTCTGGAACCTCGGCGGATACGTATTGATCTATGCACGTCGGTGTTCTGAATATATCTTCAGCTCAAAGGTTCATCAAGATCGAGTTGCAGAAAGCCTTGGAAATGCCAAATATTCCATTTATGATCAGATCGTTCTTCAAAGCCTTTGATTGGATTTTAAATATTTGCGCTGAATTGGAGAATGACTGGAATGCCAAAGGGAACATTCTCGTTCTGGTTCTAGTTTGCGAAGTGATCGACTAGTCCTTTATATTACTCGGCATGCACGCTGTTCTAATTTTCTCTAACGTAATGCTGCGTTAACTTTCCAGCTTTCATAATTTGGTTGAAGATATTTTTACGAACCTATGTGGGGGCTCCTTCATATGCTTCACACGTCGATTTTAGCTGCCATGCTGGTTCTCCGTACGGGAAGAGGGGTACATGAGTCATTGGATCCAAGCGGATTTCGAGAATTGATATGAAATGTGGTTCTCAATCATCATTCACAAACACGTTTGCAACTTCATTCGTATAGATACTGATGGAAAACCATGTTGATAACTGGAATCGCTTCATGTACAGATGCTCTGTGGTAAGTATGTTCATGCGTCTTGAACACACAGGGTCCACTTCCAGGCTCTAAGATTCTAGCTCATAGACGTTTTGTCAGATTAGAGCGACCGGAAAAAACCTTATAACGAACTGTCTTTTAGAGTCGGTAGCTTGAATTAGTCTTTCTAACTGGAATGCGAGAACTTCTTCTCAGCTGGCCTGTAGGGAGGTATTTTAGAACAAGCTCTGAGATTTTTATTATTATTATTAAATGCTTAAACTACTCAAACAAATAAAATTTAAAGTTTATTAAAAAAATTGTGGGAAATAATCTGCCCTCCATTTAGGAAATAGGTATGACCTATATCATCTGACAGACACATATTGTTACAATTTCCATAAGGAGGCATTTTAGTACAAACTTTGAGATTTAGTTAAAAACTTCTCAAACAAGTCAAAACTCCCCTGCCCTCCATTTAGGAAGGGGTTTGGTCCAATACTAAGAAAATGTTTCTGCTTCTGTTCGTAAATAATAAGTAAACTTTCACAAAGCGTCATCTTAGAAAAATTCCTCAACATTTTGTTGTTGCTCAAGCCTTTACTTTCAAAAAAAAAAATTAGTTCATTTTATTCAAAAGCATCTCCGCTTTCCGTTCAGGCAACCGGTTAAATCGTGACTATACATATACGACTCTGGAGATAAGCTCATCATGGTCAACAGCACACGTTGCGAATACAACATGCAGAATAATGAGTGAAATATTTCCAGACACCCCACACCGATCAATTAAAAACTAACTATTTACAATTTGAATTTTTATGGAAAATGTGTAAGAATCAAATCAATCAGTTTTGAGCGGATGAGATTACTGATTTGAAAAAAATCAGCTTTCTCATCAGGTCGCGACGACTGATGTTGTATATTTTACATTGGAATATTGTCTATATATAGAATAATACCATGCAGATGTACATCTAGCGAATTACTGCATAGCGTACGAAATTCGATTCTTTTTATATTTGCCATCTATATTCTATTCTTGCAACTAACTTTTCGTATGTATGAATTTTATATATAATGCGAGCATACTGAAAATAGACCAATATACGGAACAATTACAAACGCCATTACTATCGAAAACGTAAAGTAAAATTTACAATTTGTCTATTTCCTATAAAGAGTTTAGAGTGAAAAATAGAAATTGTAAATAAGAATAAGTGCAGCGACAAGATTTTTCAGCTGTGTTCAGCCCCATCCTCGTGGAAAGCTAACTAAGCTCCCGTAGCAGCATTACGAATCTGCCGCAAATTGAAGCTGCTTACATCCAACATCCGTGCGATCTGCATGAAGTCGATTTGAATATTAAATATCAAGTACGCCAGGACAATCAAGAACAATTAAAGTTCTCACATCAAATGACCTACAACTGGTTCAAATAGCAACTCCATGGTGGCAACAAAGGCAATTAGGGATTGATTAATTTCAGAAGAAAGAAATCTCACCGAAGAGGGAATAAAAATTGAAGAAATCTTTCAAGAAAATTTTGCGCGCAATCCAGATGGAAGATCTCTGACTATCGTAGCTCGGGCAGAAGTATCACCAATTCATTCAGGAATACATCCACTTGAAGTATTGAGCTTATCCGAACAATGCATGAAGATATCAAAGTGAATTAAAGCTTAATATGGTCGACTCAGCCAAACAAAAAATCGGAATTATCTGGTTACCATGTTTTCCAAATGGATAAATCTGATAGCTCGCGTTGTAGTATTTTGGTTCGAGCTGAATAACAATATAATCATCGTGCACCTTGAAAGCTTGATATGCTTCCGGGTTTAACATAATCTTCTCGCTGAGGTTACTGCATACTTGTTCTTCATAATCATTCGAATTTTACTTATACCGGCCAACACTTTCTTGGAACTGATTCATTTTGTCACCGTCACATTATCCTTACCTGTTTGATGTTCTGTTTTGAAGCGAGAGCCTTGAATCTTCAGGATCCATCGTGCCAACCTTCCACTCAGGTTTCTCAGGCCCATTAACCATTTTACACTCGTATGGTCCGTTGTGAGTGTAAAATCATGCACGTACGCCCGAATAATTTTACTGCTAATGCACACATGCCGATTTTGTCGACTAAATTATGAACTAAATTTTTTGAGATGACCTTACGCTATTCGCCGCCAGCTTACAAACGAAAAGCCTCCTAGCGAGGTAACTTTTCATTTTAGTTGTCAAATGTCATTATTTGATATTTAATGCAAATGTGTTATTGTGTACAAATTTGTACAAATTTTTACATGACACTTTTTTGTATCTATAAACATTTCGTAGTTTATAATAACATTTGCAAATAACATTTGCAACTTTCATATCATCTTCCATTATTTTAATTTTATTTAATCCACAAAAAGTTGGGAATTTAGAATTTTAAATAGTCAGGCACAGCTTGTTTTGTTGATGTTACTGCCACCTATGAATGTTTATTGTGAATTACTGAGCAATTTAGTTTAGTTCATTATTTAGACGAAAAAATAGACCTGAGGCACACAGCATAAGACTACTGCTAGATATTTTAATTCGCTGACCGTGTAATTTCTTTGAGCTTTCGATAACATTTGCGAAATATAACTGATATGTGTTTCATTTCCTTCGTCATCTTTTTGATAGAGAACAGCACCAACTCTCGCACTAGACCAACTGAATTTGCCTTTTTTAGACATTCAGTGATTGCGGTTTGCTTGATAGTGCTGGGTGGGTTGGGATTTACAATAGTGTCAATTTTATTTGGATCTGGCCTCAATTCCGTGTAATATAGTCCTACCCAGCCCACTTTTAGTGAAAGACGGAAATAATTTCGGTTCTCTTGCCAAAAGTTACCGGTAAACTAACATACCCTTTCAACTTTCAAACAAACATCTTTATTTGAGACTTCCTAGTTCAATCAGCGGTAGTAACATGAGATATTGTATTTTATCACTTTGGACGGCAGTCCAAACGAGTGACGAAAGCACCTACTGTGCTGAAAGTCAAACTCGTATATATACAGCTAGTTTCGAACTTTTTCACTTTGAGACTGTAACGGGGTACATAATTTTTATACATCCGTTAGCATAAAGATATCAATGGGCATGGAAGGGTATGCCATCTTTTCATCCCGCAGCTGACTATATCATCCGATTTTATTTTCTTCTTTATTTCAAAAACGATAACAGACCATTCTCTCAATCACCTGATTGTGTTGAGCCTAATCATAATCGATCAGAGAGTCGTAAAAACCAAAAATTGCTTTGTAGTAATTTTACAGTCGAAGTAAAAATTATTGTAACCCTAGCATAGGTTACAAGACCGCCATGATCATATTATATACCATTGGAAAGGTCTTGAAAAGTAGACCCAAATAATGAATTTCTACCAACATTGAGTGGAGATACGACCTTCCGAAAATTTCCTCAAAAAATCAGTTTTTCGGGTATAACTGCCCCAAAAAGTGCCCCAAATATACATTTAACTAGCAAATTATGATTGTAGACGTCAATCAATTCAACGACACCTCAAACGCCCAAAACTGATAATTTTGATCAAAGTTATGACATTTGGAAATTTTTCTATGACGTCACCATATAATCTTGCTTTGGTATATATGTTTGTCCGTGCTTCTTTCATTTCATCTGATATTTTCATCTCAAATTTTCAGGGTTTGTAGTACTTGAAAAACTAAGCAACTTTTGTTCTACAACTTTTTGATTTGGCCACCATGTTGGCCGCGGCTGGCCTCTGAACGGCCACTTTTGGCCATTTTGGCCACGCCCACAGCGCTGAACCTATTTGACGTTCCTCGGACATATGCATATCATTGGAAAGGTATTGACGCCAGCTATTGACAGGTATTGTTTTGTAAATAACATATACAAAAATTTATTTTTAACCTTTATGATGGTTTCTTTAAAAAATAGATCTTATCTCCCCTCCCATCGCATGAAGATCGAATATCAGCGAGAGGGTAGGTACCATTAATTTTTGTTTCCAACTAACACACTAAAATATGTATATTTTATTGTATTGTTTAAGGAATCAAATGAGTGGTAGCTGCATGCGGTTAGTGACAAAACAGCAAGAAACATGCAAAAAATGGTTGAATTACTCAATCGAATTTCTACCAGAAACACATGCATCTGATCTAAATTTTTACTACTCCGTAACATGCACTAAAAACTAAACTGCAAATGTTCAGCCAATAGCCTACGAGAACCGGGTGTGTAATAAGATCACACCCGGCATGACCTGTTTGTGGCATGTGGTAAAGGATTCTGAAATAAAATCTACTAAAAGACTACAAAATGAAGATTGAAAAATTGCATGCAAAATAAAGAAATAGAATCGTCTACCACACACCAGAAATAGTACACCAGAACGTAGGCTATCGTGCTGAACATAATAAAAAAACTACCTATCTGAACCTAACGATGAGACCTGGCGCTACTTTTCAACATAAAAAAGATAATATAAGTCTTTACTATTTCGAGGCCAAGAGCAAGGTGAGATTACGTCATCGTCTGCTCACTTTCCAATCATAAATCGTATTGAACCATTCAATTTTTTTATTGAAACAGTTTCGTTCTATTGTTTTACGTTCTATTGTGCCTCATACACAGACGCAGGCCACTGGAGTGACGAATATCGAGTGAAGAAGAACGAACCATGCACACGCCGTAACACACAGCCGACAGCTGTGTGAGAGTATGCGTAATTCGTTCTTCTCCTCTCGCTATTCGTCATTTCAAAACCAACAAGAATTAAAAGCCCTGAACAAAGTCTGAAACGCGGATACCAATATGCAACAAACTACAGAAGATTGTATTGGTTACACTAATAATCCCATGTTAATTTTTTTCTTTCGCACCACTACATACTTATTAAACTAGTGCGCACATACGATGTACACATATATTCTAATACAACTATCTATAGTGTAGTTTTTATGTATTTGTTGGATTAGCATGGCCTTATATTGTTGTTGGTTTTGGTCATTTCAATGCCGCGCGTCTGTGTATGAGGCACAATTACACGTAGTGGCCACTTGTGTGCTATCACACCACTAGTGTTTGTGAACTGTTTTGACTGACAACAATAAAACGAATCGTAATTCAATTCATTTTCAATTTGCCGTGCCAAAATCATTGACATCAAATAAAAAACCGCTTAACGAGGTAAATGTTCGAGTGACGAAAGCCGAATTCAATTCACAAAATTTCTGATATCAAATTTGTGCCGAAAAAAACAATTGCATTCGATTTTTCAACGATTTGTCGGAATGTCAGTGCATTCGGCGTGTTTGTTTACATTTTTCTTTCTATAGCTGTCAAAAACAACAACTTGTCAACGATTTTCGGAATGTTAAGCAACAAATCGAATGCAATGGTTTTTTTCGGCACAAATTTGATATCAGAAAATTTGAGAATTGAATTCGGCTTTCGTCACTCGAACATTTACCTCGTTAAGTGGTTTTTTATTTGATTTTATTATTACTAACGATTTCTGAACTAACAATTTTTTACCCAATACACGAATTGTCGTGTCCATAAGACCAATTAATTGTTTAGAACAAATAGTAGTCTCTACGTGTAGACGAAGGTCACTTATAGATTTGGTTTTGATTAGTAAAGCTATTCAATTTTTTAGAAGCTTGCGCGTTCTTCTAAAATATAAACTTGGAATTCAATTTTTTACGGAGGATTTGTCTATAGGGACAAATTCATTATTATAATTATTATTATTCTTATTAACCCTTTCGAACGCCGTGTACAATAAAGTGTACATCAACTTTGGACGCACATAGCAGGCTTAATATTATTTTTTTGCTTCAGAAATGTGTTTAGTATCATTTTCCTTTAAATACTCTCTCTTATTTTGCTATTGTGAATTTTACTACATTCGTAAAAAATAGTTTTTGACAGTTCTCATTGTGTAAAGTTGTGTTTTTTTCCTATTGGTAAGGTAAGAGATTACTAACAGCTATTATTTCGGTAAATAAATTGTAAAATGTTTGTTCGGTAATTGATTTTTATTTAGAATATGAATATTATACTTAAAAACAATTATTTAACGATATTCTTATACCTGTACAATATATTGTACACGAAATTTCAAACAACCGGTGTAGGTACAATATATTGTACATAAATGTTATTTGACGATTACAAATTTTAAGATTTTGCAGCAAAGACAGCAATGGCACGAGAAGGGCTTTCCGAAAAAGAAATTCAAGAACTTTTGTATGTTTCAGATTTTGGTGCCGATTCTGATGATAACTTTGATGAACCAAATGATAATGTTTAACCCGATATAACGACAAAAATTATATAATAGATATTGAAACGAAATACTGGAAATGGAAATCTGTGACGTAGATGATGCTGATGAAGTTATTTCTACCAACGAGGCTTGTAAAGTTGTCACCGCGGACGATATATCGGATAACGATATTCTAGAAACAATATTTATTGAAAATGTACACTACACTCAAAAATCCGACATTCAATGGCGTCGAACGGAGTTTGAGCCCAATGTGGCACCATTTATTGAGCCTTCTCAAGATAAAAATAGTATTTTAACCCCATTAGACTATTTTTTGATGAGTTATGCGACCTGGGTTATGAACCCAGGGGGCAACCCCTTTTGGGTTGCGACCTGGGTTCATAACAACTTTAGACTGAACTGGAGAAAATTTGACTTGATTTTGCTGGCTGTTGCTTTATATATAACTGTTATAGCATTTCAAATGATCAAAGAATTCATTTCAGGACCACCCTTCCTAATTATATAAATTTGTCTCAATAAAATCCGAATTTTAACAGTGCGACAGAAATGTTTGCATTTTTGCATTTCCAATTTCAATATTACATTTGAGTGATTTTTTGTTGTTGTATATCGTCGTGGTGAACACAAAGTCATGTCACGAAATATTTATATTATATTGCATTGTTTTTATTGTATCAAAAATATAATCCAAACAGTTTATTCACCCTTCCTAATTTTACATGACACCAACGTTTCATTTTCAATTTCAATATTACATTTAAGTGTTTTTTTTGTTATTTGTTCTAATTATATTTCACTACGGCCATTATTTAATATTTTTTGTATCAACTGTACACTAAAACATCTTAACTTCTCAGTAAAATATGAGTGAAATTTATAAAACAATCAAAAAGCAAAGCACAGTAGGGAAACCAAAACATAATATAAAATATAAAAACAGAGAGTAACAAAAACAAAGCACTCTCAATTCACATAACACTGGAGAAATATCGTATTCAGCGCAACAAACATTATTTTATGTTGCATGGCATCGTGTATCACATACTTTTTTACAATTTTCTACTCAACTTTTAATATTCTTTGTATCACAACAACACAACACAATAATAAGCTCACCGATATGAAAGCCTTCAGTTCGCGTTGAACATTTGGATCGAATAGATGTTCGCCGTGTAATTCTCACGTCAAAATAAATAAATAAATAAAAAAAGCTTAAACATTTAAAAATTAAAGTTTATAGAAAATTTAAAAATTATAAAGGAAAATTGAATTTTGTTCTTTGCTGCTTTTGTCGTTTGTTTCGGAGTTATCTTTAAAGTGCTGATTTTTATCGTGTTTTCCGGTTAAATTTATTTGTGAGTGCATGTTATGTGATAATAAATAACAACAACAAAATATAAGTTCGTCTTCTGTTTTATTAGTATAAATAAACAGAATCGAAAGGATTAAATTTTAAAAAATTTTGTTTACTTTTTTTTGCTTGCGTTTGGATTAATTAACATTTTTCCAAAGAATTTTCCGTCGTAAAATAATAATACAAAATAATTATATTAACGTACACAGTTTGTGAAAAAGGGTCAGTGATTTAATAATATTTTTATTATTTTATTTAACTTTTTTGTTTTTTTTTTTTTAATATTAAATTTAAAAAATAAATTTAAACAAAAATAATTTTTGTGTTTGAATTTTCCGTGATACAATTTTTTTTGTTGTTTGATTGTTGTCGAAAATTGTTGCAGAAAATTGAATACGAAAATTATATAAAATATATTATATGTAATATAGTGAATTTATTATAATTGGAAAATAAAAGTTTTTTTTTTGTTTTGTTTAAATTACAGTTAAAGTTGAATAATAACAATAAAAAGAAAAGTGATAAGAAAGTAAAATCTTTTTTATTTTTTTTTTTCTGTTAGTTTTTTTTTGTGTCGGTTTTTTATTTTATTTTTGGTTGGTGAATAAATTTTGGAAGACGAAAAGTTTTTGTTGGAATAAAATTGTTTTGGGTTAAACAAAAAATAAGTTTTGTGATTAGGTAAGTGATTTTTGGCTTTTTTCGAGTTTTATTCAAATTAGTTTTTTTTCCATGCAGTAGCAGTAACAACCCGGGTGATTAGACAAAAAGTTGAAACAAGATTTGTGAGATTTTTTCAAAAATGCTTTTTTACATACGTGGTGACTTGTGATTATACAGCTCGGTGTGATAAAACCTGTTTTCTTGTCTATTTATTTTTTCGCTTAATTATTTGCTCGCTAGGAAAGTTCAATCAACCTGTACAAGGCAGCAGCGCTTTACTATCATCTCTATAACGTCTATATAATATTTTATATAGCAGAAAATAATAATTTTGTTATAACAAGTTGGTTGACTAGGAAATTCTATTCAGGTACAAAGATGTATCTATCTACTCGTGTATATATATAAATATACATGGAAACGTTCAATCATTCTTACTTGTAATACTTGAATGTTGAGATTTTTTTTTATTCTTATTTATTATATTATTATTATTATTATTATTGATCGGGTTTAGCGTCAAACTTAAGCAACAAGTGGATATTCAGCTTTAGCTGTGGATTAGTAGATGTAGGTGCCTTTTTAAGGTCTTTGAATTTTCAGTATATTTAGTGCGCGTGTATTTCGTAAATATCATCTGACAATCTTTTAATTATTTTTAATTTATTATCTTTGCATTCTGTTCTGGAGCCGACGCACTCTCAACTCTTTCGCTTTTCACGTCCTACCAGTCAATTCGAGGACGTAAGTTATAGATCTGATTTTCGTGGAACCATCTACATATTGCATAACTCCGTGCCAGCCTATATTAAGTACTGTCGTCAGAGGAGGGTCGGCCCTCCCACTAACTGACGTCGTTTCTATTTAGTAATGTTTTAGTAAAAACTTCATCAGCGTATATAGGCGATTGAAGTATTTCAATCTTACTAATTTTTTTGTAGATTGACTGTGTCGTAAATTGAATGGAGATGACAAATTGAAATACCCTACAAGTTTGAGAAATTTCACATACATGTGTTCTGATATAGCGGGATGATTTTGATTGATGCTTAAATTGTTTAGACTTGAACTATTTAATCGCAAACTATTTAATTAAAAAACGTTGTCGAGAATTTCATAATAGATCCCCAGATATAGAACTATTACATCTTCTAACTAGAAATTTGAGGGCTGGTGACAAAATTTGCCGGTCATCAATTCTTCCAAAAATAGTCAACAATTTGGTGTGATGGTAGAGAATACCTGGACGAGGTTAGATTTGTTTCCTGAAATGTACCATCAGTCAAACCCACAGAAAGTTAACGAGTTACAAGTGATCGACAATTATGAACACTGTGCTATCTTCAATGATAGGTATTCTTGCGAGTCTTTTAATTCTGTGTGTGCAGCAGCTACTCTAAATATAAGTAACACAACATTTGATCAACAAAAAGTCGCTTTCAATAAACCACTATCGCCGAATGACTTTTGGAAATGCTTTTCACTTGATCATTTCTTTAAAAATTGTGTGCATCTAACTAAACAGAGGTTCTGTTTTGGTTGTGGAACACCCAATATATTAAAGTCCGAGTGTAATCGCGTTGTAAAAATAATAGTCAGGGAAACGGGTAGAGGGATTTCATGGATACTTTAATTCGAAATTCTCCAACAACTAAGAAAATATCGCCCAGACAAACTCTAGCAAAGGTAGCGACAAACACGGACCCAGAATTTTACCAAATCCTACAGCGAGAGACAGACATGTAGAAAGAATCGTAACGAACATCACTTCACGATCCACACAAACACCTCCTACCCGAAAAAGTAGAATGGCTTGTTCTCTGCATTATTTCAAGCTGGGGAGAACCTTTCAGAAAATGGTATGTGAATCAGTCGTAGAACCCGTCGCTGAAGGGGACTACTTGATAGTGGTGCTCATGTGTCTGTGTTGGGATGCAATTCAGAAAAATTCATAAAAAACAATAATTTTGAAAATATTTATCTTCCATCGACTCTGTCGACAGTTATTAGCCAGCGACAACGGGTTTCATTGCAAAAGTCTCATACGGAGGTAAAACAAGATCTCTTTGCATCCATATCGCTTCAAGTTTAATCAGCCTAGTGAGCTTGATCGAATACTAATCGAGGATGAGCCAAAGTTCTTTGTCATATCCTCAATGAGCATTGCAAATAAGGCCAACAAGTAAGGTTCGGTTCTTCCTGGATGCGCGTACGGTAAACGCTGTGACGGTAGCTGATCGTTATCCTTTGCTTCTCATTGATGGATTACTCAGTCGCCTAGATCAAACTCGTTTTTTTAGTTCAGTCGATCTCAAAAATGCCTTCTGGCAAGTACTCCTCGATCCAGAGGCTAATGATAAAACAGTTTGAACCGTCCCAGGACCGCCACTCTTCCAGTTTGTCGTCATGCCGTTGAGCTTGCTACAAAAGGTTTATTGAATCCAAAAGACCAACACGCCTTCGATGAGCTTAAACAGTTGCTGGTGACAGCTCCAATATTAACTAATCCCGACTTTAGTAAGCATTTGTACGAACTATGCGATGCAAGCCCAATCGGTATTGGCAATGCTATTTCAGAAGGATGGAGAGGCTGAACACCCGATTCCATTTATGTTATTTATATTGGAGCACAACCGTTCACAATTATCACAGATCACTCTACTTTAAAATGGTTGATGAGCCGGAAGGAACTCTCAGAACGTCTGGCCAGCTGAGCCCTACAACTTCAGGCACACCAGTAGAACATTGACCATCGGAAAGGCACTCAGAACACTGTACCGGATAGTTGGTCTCGAGTAAATGTTGAAGAGGTAAAGGTAGCAGTGGCGCGGGTCTTCCCTCTCGTCGAAACACATTCGTTTGTGAACGGCCAAATATTTGTTATTAGTTAAACAGAAGGCTAACCTGTCGAAGTTTAATCTTAATATTTTTTTTATATATCATTATTTTATTGCTTCTTATATTAATTAGGGTATAATTGTTGAATTTTAAATTGAATGTGGAGAATAAATTTATAATTTTTTTGTCGATATTTTTGATCAATTTACCACACAATGAACAAGAAAAGTTTAGTAAGATTTAGTAAATTCTTCCAAAGCGTCTTCAAGGTTATTCTAATATATTTGGTTTTCCAGTAGGGACATAATAATTTTGTATTTCAATACAAACGCACCCTTTAACTTCCTCATGATCTGCCATTGCCAAAACGTCAGTCAAGGTTAATATTTTTATCAAAGAGGTTCACGAACTTGCAACGCTTGAAAATTATTAAAAATTACTACCGCAATTCTGAGTCTGTGGTCACATCTTTAAGAGAGCGTACTCCAATTTTGGGTCGTAATAATCGTCCCACCAGACAGATTCAGACAGTTCATTTTGGCGTAGACAATGTCGATAATCCGTAGAGTACGTAGAATATTCGTAGACAATGTATATTATTGCTTTTTTGTATTTTCCTTCATTTTTTCAGTATACGGTGGCAACCCCGTAACACATTTTTCGAGTTCACATTACAAACTTCGAATATTGTAAAAATTATATTCAATTTTTACAAATCAAATATGTGAGATTATATCGCAATCGATCTGACAACAATTGAATATCTCAGGAGAATCAAAAACCCGATCGCTAGAATGTCGTTATTCATGGCGTTAGAATGTCGTTATTCATTATGGTTGGTTTATTTATGGAAAATAAACCAACTTTAGTCGAGTTTTTTTTTTCAAAAACATATTTTATTGTCAGGAAAATGCAGTATATTGCATATAATTTTATGTTACATATTAAATTTTGAAAATTGAGAACTAAAAGGAACATTTTATTTCAAATAATCTGGGGGTCTATTATGAAATTTTCGACGCGCGTATTTGTTTCGACAACGTCGACAGTCGAAAATCGCTATTATGAACTTTTTTCGACGATGTCGACAATTTTTGGAAATTATCAAAAATATTAAATTTAAATTAATTATTTTTTATTAAATTTAAATTAATTAATTTTTATTTATTAAAATTTTATAAGTTTAAATTATTAATTTATTTTTACTAACAAACATTTTTTATTTCTCAACACTTAACACTTTTCTTTTATGTACTCGACACCTCAAGAGCTGTCGTAAAATAGTCCACGTTATCTAAAAAAAACGCGTCGAGTATATTATGAAATACTCGACGCGTAAAAAAATGCGGTCGAAAATATTTCATAATGCGAAATTTTCGACAACGTCGAAAAAAAACGCGGTCGAAAATTTGATAATAGGCCCCCTGACTAAAAAACTATAACAAAACTAGCTGACGCTTGCGGTCGGTGTCCCACACAGAGGGGCTTTTTGGTAATAAATGTTTATCTGTGCACTATGTTCTTTGCTTCGCCAGCTTCTGTGTATAAAATAAATTTTGTGGTTTTCCAACGCGAGAGCATGCGACATAGAATGCGTCCATGAGAAAAACATAGATTTTCCAAGTCCGCATACACTCATTGTTTGTCCTTCTGATTTATTTATCGACATGCGGGATATGCCAGACGAATCGGAATTTTTGACGTTTAAACTCAATCGGAGCATGGTTTGGGATCATTGTTATTCGTGGCAGTAATGCGTGTTTTCCTTTACAATTTCCGCTTATTATGGTTGCCTCGATGATCTCATAAATTTGTTGACTACTAACCTAGTGCCGTTGCAGAGCTTTGTGAGTACGTATAGCAAAATAATAGAAGAACCAATTTTTAGTTCCCATATATGTGACGGTATTCCTGGGTGGGTAGATCGTATTGGAAACGTATTGTATTTTAATAATATTGATGGCATTAACATCAACATTTTTTTAACGCTAAAATAGCTCTTTCGTTTAACCACTGATGGCTTTTGTAGTTTTGACGAAAATTTGGAAAAATATTTAAAATTTAATCGTCTCTGGATTGTACATGACAGCAGAAATCGACTGGAAATTTCAAAATATGACTTGTGATTTCAAGTAATTGAGTAGAAAACCTTGCAGCAGATGGATCATTTAACATTTACACTCTTATATTTGTTGATAACTTAAATGTGTGGACGCTGTGCTATACAGAGGATGATTTTAAACAGGCATTTATTTCGTCAGCATGCATTGATCGCGAAATAACTGGCAATGTAAAGATCTTTAAGTGTACTGTTCCAGGCTTCTAATCAGTATTTGTGAGTCATCACATACACATCCCAAAAAATTATGTGACATTGTTCAAGAACTTTTGCCGTGCTGGCGTGTGGCATAATATTGCAGACTGCGTTTTCTTTTGTTTAAATGTTTAATGATAATTTTAAAGCAAAATGTGAACAGCAACCATATTAGGATGGCAGCTATTCAAGAAGATGCTACAGCGAATGCTATATTACCTTGTGATCGTATTTTAGCTAATATTGGTGAAATTAAAAATGTTTTTTCCGGTTCGAGCTGGAGCATCTAAGAAGAAGAAACCATCTTGTTGTCTAGCAACTGCATCCACCAAACCTTAATTTTTCCTCTGGTAATAATTTTTTTTTGTTTGCATGTCGCGACTGAATAAATCACTTCCACTTCGATTAGGTGATGGCAATAAAAGTTTTAAGAGTGGTTCATTTGAAATGATCACACAAATATCCTTTAACTTTGTCAATACTTCATTGTACACATCAGGTGTGAAACCTATGGTACTATCTCCACGTGAAGTGTGTAGAGCTTGCAAAATAATTTCACTCATTGCATTCTTATGTTTTGCACATAGATCATTAGCATTATTTTTAAATCAGCTTATTAACAAAATCCCACATAAATTACTTATCTGATTACAAATATTAATCCGTTTCTACCATTAAATTTCACAGTTTTCCGGGGATTGTCAATACAGCTATAGTGCATAACCGCAACGAATTTTTCGTTTTATTAATGTGCAAATAGTATTTAGCGGCCGAGAAAAGTGAATGAGATTATACATAGTTCTATCATTAGAGCAACCCCTTTATTTGGGGATTGACTTCTGGAACTTGTTCGGGATCCCAACAAATATCGCATCGATAGCTTCTATTACCACCAAAGACGTAACCCTGGACTCCTATCAGTTTCACAAACTCTCGCCCGAAGAACACCGAACACTGAATGACATTACGAAACAATTACCGTTATTTGCCCACAGACAACAATTCCCGTCTTGTTAAAACAAATTTATAGTCACTCATTCCATCGATGTTAATCGATGTCATTTGTATCGAAGGCAAATGGTAAGTTTCGTTTGTGTTTGGATGCCCGTGAATTGATCAAAATTAACGTCAAGGACGCGTATCCATATTGCCACTTATCGATGGGTTGTTGGGTCGGCTGGATCAACCAAATGTATATGAAGTGTCGACTTGAAAGATGCCTTCTGGCAGATCCCGCATGACCCACAATCCAGAGATAAGACTGCATTTACGGTACCTAGGCAGCCTTTGGGTTATGCCCTCGGTTTATGCAATAAACAGGGTCATCCCGCATCAATTACACGATTGTATGTTCGTCTACTCGCCTAATAACCTTTGCCACTCTTTGAGATCATTTTGCACATTTTTCCGCGAGGTTAAAAATTTTCTTAAAAAAAACTGGATCAACCATAAATGTTGAAAAAAGTAGGTTTCTGATGAAGGAGGTGAAATATATCGGTTACATGGTCGGTGATGGTTGCCTTCGGACCGATAAGGAAAAGGTCAAATCAATTGTGGAGAACCCTGTACCCAAGACCACTGAACAAGTTCGACGTTTTCTCGGTATGTAT
Organism: Nephrotoma flavescens; assembly: GCA_932526605.1. Taxonomy (NCBI): domain Eukaryota; kingdom Metazoa; phylum Arthropoda; class Insecta; order Diptera; family Tipulidae; genus Nephrotoma; species Nephrotoma flavescens. The sequence goes on along the minus strand of OW052221.1, from coordinate 202,452,865 downwards.
GGCTGGCGCCGTTTCATCCGAAACTTTGCCACCATAGTCTCTCTATTAACAAACCTTTCAAAGAAAGGCTGGAAAATTAATTGGTCCGAGATTGCTGACAAGTCCTTTAATTTATTGAAGCAATCACTTACATCTGTGCCCGTCTTGATAAATGCCGTTGGCGTTGGCAGCGTGTTATTTCAATTCCGCCGGAGAAATCACCCTGTAGCCTTTGTACCGCAAAAGTTGAATGCCGCTCAAAGGTATAACTCCATTACGGAACTGGAGTGTTACGCAGCGGTACTGAGTGTCAAAAAGTTCAGACCGTTTGTAGAAGGGTATTCGTTTACAATTTATACAGATCACGCAAGTCTTCGGTGGCTTATGTCACAAAAGGATTTGTGGGGAAGATGAAGAAACAGTTTCTCCACACCTCCCACTCAGCGGAAACTGTAAGTCTTGAAAAATAAATAATGCGGTGAATTATTGTATCAAACCAGAAATGGGGAATCAGTTTACCTTTTAACTCCCTTTCCAGAGAATTTATGTAGATCTTTTGGGTCGTTATCCCCGACCGAAATATGGGAATACGTATATTTTCATTATATTAGATCACTACTCGGACTTTGTCCTCGTGAAACCCCTATGTTCTTCTCTTTCCTGTGCCATAATTTGTTGTAAGCGACAATTGCAAACAATTTATATCCAAATTGCTTGAGCAGCTATTGAATAAATTTGGAGTAGGTCACATTCGGACACCAATATACTCCCCCCAAAGCAATGCCGCACCGGTGGCAAAGTGGTCAGCATGCTTGCTCCAGCGACCGGAGGTCCCGGGTTCGATTCCCGGTGGTAACAATGAAAATATTTCACGTCTGGTTTAGGATCAATGAACTAATCACTCATTATCCGAAATGAAAATTTGATTATGAAACCTCATTTGAGGCGGCCAAATCCCTTGATGGGATATAGTGCCAGAGAGAGAGAGAAAGCAATGCCTCGGAAAGTCTGAACCAAAACAAATTTTGTCTGCCATCCGCACCTATCTAACGGATTCAACTCACAATGGTTGGGATTAACACCTCACAACGACTGGGATTTACACCTTTACACCTAAGAAGTAGCTGCTGCTCCTCGTAATGTTATTCACTATTTAACATTTGGAGAACAAATGACTTTGCACGGTTTCGATTATAAATTATGGAGATTACTCTCGGATTATGGGAATAACGACGTAAGTCAGATACCCAAATCGGATCGCCTTAATATCGCGAATTTTTTAACGAACAAGCGGTATTTGCTCGGTTATTTGCACAAAGCGATGCTGCAAATAAATTTCCGTACAAACTATCTCCTAAGTCCATACCAGCCATTATTGAGTGCAAAATTGGAAATGTGGCATATAAGTTACGCAATCTAGAACGCACGTACCATATAAAAAATATTCGAACTTAAATGTTATCCCGTGTTACTTAATTATACGATCTGGAGTTTTGTGAAATTATTTTCTGCCCGGCATGAAACTTTTCAGGGTGTGGAATGTCCCTACGATTTGTAACGAATCCGACTGTCCTCGTTCCAAGTTTTATGAATTTATGGAATTCGATTATTATTATTATTCTGCCATACTCAGCATACTAACTCCTAAATGTTGATTATGATATTGTGTAATTCGAATATGATTGAAAGTGATCGTAAAAATTAATAATATCGACTGCCTTATCGGGCAGTTCATCAGTTTGAAAACAAAAATATCGAGGGGTCAATACCGCAGAGAATCCGACCCACCTGTTATCTATTTCAACGTCATCTGCTTGATTACTCATTCTTAAAAAAGGAAAGTTCCTCCACCATCATCTGTATAGAGCGTCTACGATATAACGGATATCTATCATTTCCAGTTATCAGATATGATGGCCATGAATCGTGTTAGTCGTAACGATATGAAGTAATTCAGGATTAACTTCTTCGTCTTGTATTTCCGCAGAAAAGATATTGTCAATTTCATCTGTGGCCCTATTCTGGTTTTCCCCGGGAATAGGGAATTGGGAATTAGTGATGTTTTTCTAGCAGTTGGGAATTTTTATTCCCAAAAGTGTATTCTGGCGTTTGGGATTTTTTGTTATTGGGAAAAAATAATTCCATTTTATAGCAGTTTTGACGTAAATTTTTCCCCATTATTTTTTGGGGGAATTGTAATTCGTACCTTTTTGAATTTTGAAACATTAGTTTTGCTAATAAATATATATTTAAAAATAAATTAAACTTGTAATAAAGTCGCAATACGTGTTTTAGTTTATAAATATTTACATAAAAAAAAAATTCCCAAAAAAAGTATTCCCTATCTGCCAGAATACACATTTGGGAACGGGAAATATATATTTCGGAATTAGAGTAATTTGTAATTACAGCAAAATATTTTCCCAATTCCCAATTCCCCGAGAAAACCAGAAGGCCCTATTCTGGTCTAATTTTCATTGTTTCAATTGTTTTTGCACAAAAAATTAAAATACGGCGAAAAAACTGCCAGTGCCTCTACTGCCTCATAGAATAATGTTTTTTTGTTTGTTTTTCGGCATCAAACAGCATCGAACCCATCCAACATCGCACATATTTTTTATTGGTTTGTTTTATTTTTTCCGTGGCATTATTATTGTTGTGATCGCGCTGTGTATGCCCCAAAAAAATCCATATATTTTTAATAATAGCTCGATAATAGCACCAAGAACCTGTATTAGGGCCAGACTAACATATCACCAACATTTTGTGTCAGTTGGTCCAGTGGTTCCAGAGGAAATAGTTTTTCATTTCTCGACCACAGCGCCACCTACCAGGTCCAAAATTTACAATAACCCGCTTAGAGCCAGGACAAAAATATGTTCAAAATCTGGAGATTAATTGGACATGTAGTTCCCGAGGTTAGCGGTATCGAACATATGCACCAACGTTTTTATATATTAAGATTATTAAGTATCTGGTTTTTTGTTTAGATTTTTCACGGGAGTTTCAATCATGTCCGATTCTTCATCTCTTTCAAGATTACCTGTCAGAGTATGTGAACGTAAATCATAAAAGATTAACAATCTTGTGGTATTACAGATTGTCAAGAATGGTTTTATTTTTTTGGGTATCAACTGTGATGACTTTCTTCGATGAAAAAATCTACAGGGATGGTCCTTCTAGACCTCGAAAAAGTATATGATACGGTTTGGATAAATGGTCTTCTACATAAAATACAGGACTATAAATTTAGTATGTTCATCACCAAATTACTTAAATATCATTTCTTAAACCTTAAGTTTTATGTTCAGATCCTAAATTCTAATTCTTAATTAATAAACACAAACGCAGGTCCACAGGTCTCTATAATCAGTCCTACATTATTCTGTGTCTTTATAAACGAAATACTACAAGTAGAAGATTGTGAGATTGTACTTTTTGTAGACGATACTTCAAATTACACATCCGACATATAACTTTCCCGAGATATAATTTATAAATTAAATAATTACTTAAATAAAGTAATTTCATATTTTCAAACATGGGGACTGAAACCTAATGCTGGGAAAACGCAGGCGATACATATACTTCTTAAGGTGTATGACGCCGTCCAAATTACCTCAAGCTAATTTATCCATAGTTTTAATTTTACTGTCGTGAGGTTCGGACGTAAAGTAAAACAAACGAAAAGTGCAGTGTTAGTGCTTTTTAACTTGTTATATCTTTTTTTCAATTGTGTGAATGGTTTTATAATTAAATACACACGGTGCAAAAAAACTAATATAAAATTGTAACTTAATAAGTGATGATGTAAGCGTGATGGGGCTTTTTTCCCCAAAAAAGACTTCTTCAAACATCGAACGCCAAACAAAATCTACAACAAACTTGAACCAGTTTCATGTAGAAAGTATAAATATGGCAAGTGCAAGTGTAGAACAAGTGGGCAAAGTTCAACACAGCCCAAAGAAAACACCTATGCCAATGATTAAAAGTGCTTCTTCGACAGAATTAATTATACCGCAGTTTAAAAACCAAAATCAAAACCGCGATGAAAAAATTAATTCATCAGCAAATTTAACAATGCAATACGAAAATAATAGTAATGAACTCAGTGCGACGAACTCTAGTGACCGTGGTCAGTGCGAAAATAACCTAGTGCAAACAGGAATGGATAGGTATAGCACTGTTCAATCTAAAAGAAAACGTAGCCCGAGATCTGCCCAGTTTGCTGGCAGGAGCAAAGTGACACGGACTGATGCAGGTGTTAACCAAATACCTCTTAACAATCGATTCTCTAGTCTAGAGGTCATTGACCCCAATGCAGTGCCAAATTCGAAAACTGAGAAACCGCCTCCAATTTATTTAAGAGAAGCATCTAACAATGAATTGGTTAACAACATCGCAAAATTAACAGATTCTAAATTTTATATTGCCCCGCTCAAACGAGGTAATATAAACGAAACAAAGATTCAAACTTTCGAAATCGATGGCTTCAGAGCCCTAGTTAAACATTTCGACGAAGTTGGTAAAAAATATTACACATACCAGCTAAAAAGCCAAAAAGGGCTGACTGTTGTGCTAAAAGGAATTGAAAGCTGCGTAGATGTTAGCGACATACAAGCTGCACTTGCTGCGGAAGGTTTCCATGCCAAATCCATTGGTAATATAGTAAACCGTGAGAAGGTACCTCAACCAATGTTCCGTTTGGAACTAGAACCAGAGGAAGAAAAGTCGAAAGGAGTTCATAAGATTTACAACTTAAAATATTTGTTACATCGCAAAATCGTAATTGAAGAACCTAAGAAGAGGTCTGGACCAGTTCAATGCATAAAGTGCCAAGAATACGGACACACGAAAGCATACTGCGCCTTAAATGAAGTTTGCGTTATTTGTGGTGAACTCCACGACTCCAAACAGTGCGAAAAGTCTCGCAATGACCCATCTGTGAGACGTTGTAATAACTGCGGTGAAAATCATACTGCAAACTACAGGGGTTGCGCAGTGTATCTGGACTTAAAACACAAAATAAACCCTAAAATGAGAGCTGAGCAACGAATGCTGAATATGCAATTTAATCAGAGGGCCATGTTGCCAAAAAATACAATAGTCACCAAACCAACGAGTGCAAACACACAAAACGATAACTTGGAGACATTTGCCAGCAGTTTTGCACAGCCAGGTGTTTCTTACGCAAATATCCTAAAAGGTAACAAAGCGAAACCAATAGTTCATTCTAATGAGGACCTAAACATTCACACCATGATAAATAAATTAACCGAGACCATCCAAAGTTTCATGTTGATGATGGAAAGACAAATGAGCATGATGATGCAAAATATGAATACGCTTATGCAAATTATAGTCAAAAATCAAAAATGACAATTCTAAAAATAGCCATTTGGAATGCGAACGGGCTCTCGCAACATAAAGCTGAGGTACAAACATTTCTTATCGAACAAAATATAGACATCATGTAATATCTGAAACACACTTCACAAAACAAAATTTTTTTAATATTACCGGCTATTCCGTTTATGACACCAAACATCCGGATGGAAAAGCACACGGCGGCACTGCAGTCTTAATAAAAAGAAGATTAAAGCACTACGAGCTCCAGAAATATGCTAAAGATCACATCCAGGCTACAACTGTCAGTTTGGAAGAATGGTCTGGGAAATTTTTAATATCGGCTGTCTACTGTCCACCGAAACACGCAATTAAAAAACAGCAATTTATCGATTACTTTAACCAGTTGGGAATCAAATTTCTAGCAGGGGGTGATTACAACGCTAAACATGTGCAATGGGGTTCGAGGTTGACGTCACCGAAAGGAAAGCAACTCTACGAAGCAATAAACGAGAAAAACCTTGATTATTTATCATCTGGACATCCCACATATTGGCCTACAGATAGAAAAAAAATTCCTGATTTAATAGATTTCAGAAGACATTGATGCCGCGATAGAAAACTTAAGTCAAATAATGGAAATGGCTGCAAAAAAAGCTACTCCGGAGAACAAAAATTCCGAAAAAAATATAAGGCTTTCAAGTAACATTCAAAAGTTATTAGCAGAGAAGCGGACAATTCGGCGGCTATGGCAGCTTCACCAATCTCCTTTGCATAAATGGAAATTAAATAGAGCTATTAAAGCTTTGAGAGAAGCAATACGGGAACAACAAAATTTAGGAATACAGAATTACCTAAGTGAGCTCACAGCAACAGAAACAACAGATTACTCACTGTGGAAGGCAACAAGAAATTTAAAAAGACCAGAGGTATCGAACCCACCGATAAGGAAACCAGATGGTCACTGGGCCAGAAGTGACTTAGAAAAGGCTATCGCTTTCTCTAACCATCTACAAAAAGTGTTCACCCCAAACGAACAAAATAATGATTGCGTACTACCACAGCTTACGAGGAACGAGTCGAACCCAAACCCAGTAAAATTTAAATGGAAATGCGTCAAAAAAGTTATCAAAAACAGTATAAATCCCAAAAAAGCGCCAGGTCATGATCTAATAACTGGAAAAATGATCAAAGAATTACCAGATAGATGCATAAAATATATAACATATATTTTTAACGCGATTATGAGATGTGGATACTTTCCCCAAAAATGGAAAATATCTCAAATTATCATGATTCCTAAGCCAGGTAAAGACGAAACCCAAGTCTCGTCGTACAGACCAATAAGTCTACTTCCGATAATTTCAAAGCTTTTTGAAAAGATGCTACTACAAGAACTAATACCTATATTATCTGAAGGTCGCATTATACCAGATCACCAATTTGGATTTAGAGAGCAACACGGCACAATAGAACAGGTGTACAGAATTGTAAATACAATTAAGGTTTCCTTAGAAGAAAAGAAATATTGCTCTGCAGTTTTCTTGGATATTGCACAAGCTTTCGACAAAGTATGGCATGAAGGATTAAATTACAAAATTAAAACTCTTTTGCCTAGACAATTTCATGCAATTCTTGAAAGCTACTTAGCCCAAAGGATGTTCCAGGTGAAACAAAATACGGCCACTACTGATCTAACCGAGATAAAGGCAGGAGTACCGCAAGGTAGTGTATTGGGACCTGTGCTATACTTGTTATTCACAGCTGACCTACCAATGACTGAAAAAATCGTCACTTCAACTTTTGCTGATGACACAGCTATATTATTTTCACACAAAAATCCTCAAACAGCATCGAGAGAATTACAAGAACATCTACACAAAATAGGAGATTGGTTAAAAACTTGGCGGATAAGGACGAATGAATGTAAATCAACACATGTAACATTCACATTAAATAAACGTACATGCCCAGCAGTAAAATTAAACAATATCACAATTCCTCAACAAACAAACGTCAAATATCTCGGTCTTCATCTCGATAGAAGATTGACATGGAAGAAGCACATTGAAACAAAACGTAATCAATTAAAAATAAAATTTTCTAAAATGTACTGGATGATCGGAAGAAAATCGAAACTCTCTCTAGACTGCAAGGTTCTACTATACAAAGCGATCCTAATCCCCATATGGACATATGGTATCCAACTATGGGGCTCAACTAGTGCATCAAATATAGATATCGTACAAAGAACGCAAGCAAAGATACTTCGTAGCATTACAAATGCCCCATGGTATATTCGAAACAGCAACATCCATAGAGACCTAGGAATCAAAACTGTTAAAGAGACAATTAAATCATACAGTCTAAAATACCAACTGAAACTGGAATCACACCCTAACGAATTAGCTAGAGATCTACTAAGGCAACCGAAATATGGACGGCTTCGCAGAACAGATCCTCTAGATTTAATTAACTGAGAAATATAATCTAATAATTTCGTGCATGTTGAAATGAAATTAAGTAATTAATAATAATTTAATAATAATAATGCATAATGATATTAAGTATTAACATAGGTTAAGGCTTAAGTAAAATTTTTTTTATAGTTTTTAAGAATTTCACACTTCTTGTTAGTTTCGTATAAAGAAAGATTCAAGAATAAAGCCTTTGGCAATAGTAACAAAAAAAAAAAAAAAAAATTTATCCATAAACAGCCAACTTGTAAGCTGGGAAAAGCAAGTCAGGAATCTTGGTATCCTCCTGTATCCAAAATTGACATTTAAAAATCATATGAATTTGAATGAACAAAGTTTCTAAACTTTTTTACGCACTCTGCTCTATCTTATATAAAAAGAGTGGGTTTTCCTTTGAAAAAGAAAATTTAAATTTTTCAAAACAAATTTTTAAAAGTAATCTTAAATGTTCCAAAAGATACTGCATTACAAGCAAATATTAAATAGTATCAATATAGGACACTGCCTTGTAAAATCGCAAATTTTTTTTTTCTATAAGACAAGAGTGAAGTTAGGTGTTTTAGTACAAGTTCGAAAAAAGTTCGAAAATCAACACAGCAAATGAAAAAAAAACTGTGTAGGTTATTTGTCAAAATAAAAAAGTAAATAAGTACTGGTCATGTCTAGTCACAACATGTCCTCAAATAATTTTTAGTGTGGTTTTTTAAAATACTAGAAACGTTGTATAGTTCACCGTTCTCAATATTGGAAGTTCCTATAATTAAAAATCTAAAGTTCATCATTGTTTCATCAGCCATCCACAATAAATCCTCAAATGGTGAATCAACTACATGCAAGGAAGACGGGCAATACATTATTGAAGGTTTGGCAAGTAGTTTTGTGTCTACGGTTGGCTGACTGGACAATTTGCGACGGAATTTTCACGTTTTGAAAATTATCGTGTCCGTGCTGTGCTGTTCATATTACATGTGGTTTTAACGTACTATATATGTTAGGAGGGTCTTAAACAATTTTCAATAAACTTTGTTCTATTATATTTTAGTATTGCTTGCCGCACTAGAAGAGAAATGTGAGACACCTAATTGACATAATAGCTCGAAGCATGAAATATAAATCAAAATTCAATGTAAACGTAATGTCCAAGAACACCACCATTATGTAATTTCATGAATAAATGATAAAATTTGATTTTAGTTCGAATATTTTTTCGAAGTTCGAAAAAACGACAAAAGTGACATAGTGTCAAATCACAATACATATTAATGAATAAAAGAGACCTTTTATTTATAAAATAGTTTTATTAACTTTTTTTACTCTTCCTGCTATTATCTATTATTCTAGCGTTAAGTTGTTTCATTCTAAAATACGAAAAAAAAAATAAAATTAAATAAAAAATAATTAAATTTTTTAAAAATCTCCTCGAGTTGCTGCATTTCTTCCATGATCTTTTCGGTCGGCTTTTGAAGACCACCTTCGGTTAACTGGTTTGTCCAAGTAAAAGAATTATCTTCAGGAGTATTAACCACAGACTTGCTCACCGCTAATTCTGGATTTTTATTTCTGTGGCAAATATACTCAGCCAAATGTTCCAACCCGTCAAACTGGAGGGATTCGAGTTCGTCTTTTACTTCAGCTTCATCTGTTGTATTTATTTCAGAAGTTAATGTTCTGACCAAACTTCTGTTAAAATCGTCAACTGTTTCTAAACCCGGTGTGTCGTCTACCATCGTATTGCCGTTTAGCGATAAGCTACCCTCATTTCTGCCTAGAATGTACGAGCGAAGCCTATACATGAACTCTAGACGATCCGGATGATCATGTAAACCGCCTTTTGCTCGAATTACTCCAAAAAAGTTCTCCAACACATCTTAGTTTAACCGGTACGTAAGTAAGTACGACACATTATATCGCATTTTTAAATCGTCGTACAACAATTAAGGCGAATTGTTGGTCATTATGATACCTATGTAATTTTAAAATCAATTAGTACAGAACAGAATTAATGTATAGTACCTTTTTGAAATGGCATCATACTTGATTTCCCTTTCACGCGCATTTTTAACCAACTGCTTGTACACGATGCGGACTGTCTTTGTAAGGCACTCGTACATTAAGGCAATCAAACCAGTCATTAACCTAAATGGAATAATTAAAGTTGTATAAAGTAAAATTGCAAACAAATTATTTAAAATACATATACCTGTTTCAAAAATTGAGCGCACTTGAGCCAACTCCCTGAGGTAAGTTCACCCAAACTGCCAGCACGCGAAATAGCACTGGAGACAGTGTGTGAAAAAAGTTTAGTCGCAAGCTTTACTTTTTGGCGTTCAGCACATCTGGCAGTTAAATTTGCTGCGGATATTTTAAATGCCACACTAAGGTCCGATTTGTCGTTGGTTTTTGAAATCAGTTCTTCAATGATACTTTTATTGATGACTTGTCCATCAATTTCGAAACCATCATTATCCACAAAATGATTTCTCATCAGCTTAATCAAATGTGGCACATCAGCGAACAGAACAATTTTTTTACTGTTGTCAAACGGATTTGAAATAAAAGGTGTTGTTACCGTTACACATAAATCTCGTAACAGTCCTTGATTCGAACCCCCAAGATCACACACTATTGCTGCTACGTGAAATCCACATTTTTCAATAGTATTTACAATTTCGAAAAGATTATCCTTCGTCATTTTTTGGTCAAATTCATAATAAATAGGCTGTTTCCAACTTCCAAACAGACCTCGTACCATTACGACCTGAACGTACCTGGCAGCAGTAAGGGTTTGATCCTTCGACTTATCATACACCATTTTTTCCTTCACCTTCATTTCGTCGAAAGAAATAACACATACTTTTCAATGGCTGTCATGTCAACTTTCTTCATTATGTTAAGTATGCATTGTAGGACACCAGGGTATACTTCTATTTTAGCGCACCACTTTTTTAGGGTTATAACTGCTGGAAGTGGGAATCGCCTTTTTAGCAGCAATCGATATGCTCTTGGGCCAGCAGCATGTATAGTAATTGCATTGGCTATATCGTCCGTTGCCCATTTAGCACGCTTCTCCGGGCATTCCAATTTTTGTAGTAGGCCTTTGGTAAACAAATAATCAATGGAATCAATTATTTGTTTTTGTTTCCAGCATTGCGCCCGCAACTTAATTACCTCTTCTTGCAATCTAAAAGAACAGCAAATTATTAGCCTTTACGTATTAATTTTAGAATTATATTTTGCTTACTGCGAGTATGAAACGGTATCTGAATCGGTTTGCGTACCGCAATCGATCTTAAAAATTTCGGTCGGCTCTGTCTCTATATCCATGATTTCGGCTTCCACAACTGACGAACCAATGGAAATGTTTTTTAATGTCGAAGCTTGGTCTACGACGGAGTGAGTTGTGGATTCTATTGCTGAGAAAATCGGGTCATCAGCGATTTGGGTTACAGTAGTTGCACTATACAATATATTCAAATGGAAATAATAAATTGATTGCATATCACGTTTCTGGCGTCTTTCATTGCGCGGTATTGATAAATCAATCTGATTTTGCATACGCAACAGAAGCGATGAACCAGCATTTCTTTTCATTTGTCGCCTAACTGATATGTTGAATTGTGAAAACACAGAGTTTGGCATGATGAAATCATCTGGCTTAAAATGTTGCGAACATATTCGAGCACTTTTAGTGTTAAATTTGTCTTTTCTTCTGGTCAAAAATACCCACTGTTTACATAAATTTTTGTCCTTTGGAAATACATGAAATGATATATCTCTATCAAAATTTGGACTACTATTATCCACAATACAACCAAATACTGCACACCTCATTAATAAATTTGATTAAATTAATCAAATTTACACAAACTAAATTTTATTTTCACTCAAAACACTCAAAAATCACAAAAAATAATATGGAACACCAAGAAATAACTATTGTTTATATCACGATATGCGCCATATTGAATTTAATATGACAGATGCGCGAAAATGAAACAAAATGAAATCGTTGAGTATATTACGTGTAGTAGTATGTGTATTGTGGTGTCAAATAATCTAATCACGGTAAATGCGATAGGATAACAGAAAAAACAATATATGCTACAAGGTTACACTTAACCCGTTGCCGCACACTTTTAAATTACGACGACCGTGCTCAGAAACACGCTTTTTTCAATTGTTGATGACTGCCATATGAAATTGAGCGTTATTTATATTAGAATTTATATTTTTACGTTGTTGTTGTATTTATTGTAATGGTTTTTTGTTGTGATTGTTCCGTCACATTTTCTGACAGTGTTTCCATCAAAACTCTCGGGGGTCATAGCCGTCATTTGCTCATCACAACATTTTTTCTCTTCCCAGAGCAAATGACGGCAATAATCGTCCATTGCGCGAACGTGATAGGACGGCTATAGCCGTCATTTATCTCTGGAATTGGTGGAAATAGGTGGAAATATATGGAATTGTTAAACATAAAAAATCAAAATAACAAAAAACAATTGATAAGTTATCTGGAATGATACTTCTTTTTTTTCTTCGATGTATTACTGATTAACAAATGAATGCATTCGTCCACTTCGTACGAATGGTGTTCGTTTTTTATTAATTAAAATATGCAGGACGGCTATTGCCGTCATTTGCCAACATATCACCAAAAATCCGACGGCTATAGCCGGGTTGTTATGGCTTTCAAACAAAAGCTAACATTACAAAGTCAGTACGGGTTACGCTATTTTCATGAGCGAGAGAAGCAAAGACAGTTTTTACTCTAAAATGAAGTTGGCGGCGATGCTAACCAGAGTCATCTTACCGCAAATGCTATAATTAAATTCAAATTTTAGTATAGCAAAAATTTAATTTTTTAGTGTATTTAATAAAATTCTTAAAAATTCCGAATTGCACATAAATAAAAATAATTCAAATATTATGTTTGTATTCATAATTAGCACCTTGGCCAATTATATTCAAAATTCATCGTGTGAAATTATTTCAGAATATTTTTACTAAATAATTAGCATATTATGTAAATTTTTGTATCGCATTGATTGTAAATATATGGACCCATTGTAACCTCTTCAATGATTTCTTCTTTTGATTTATGGTGTCGTTCAACTTGAGGAATGTATATAATATTCAGGTTGTTTAAGGCTGAATCAGAATTAAAGCTCACCCATCACATGAGTATTCATGTATAAAGTACCCCAATTTAGATTATTGATAAACTAGACATCTTAACGACCTTCGCTTAAACAATTGCATCTGTTAAGACCTTATGGAATATAACTGGCTTACCGCGAGTATGCAAAGCAGTTTCAATTTTTAGCGCACAGTTTATGAATGGCCTTGACATTTAAGCGATATCATGTTTATATAAATTGGAAAAATATGACTTAGCGGTTTTGAACATTGAACCAAACACAAAACAAAAAAATTTAAACATTTACAAGACACGCGTCATTATTAATTCAATACCACAATTAAAAAAATTCGCTCGAGTAGTATGTTGAAGTAAGGCATGCATTGCATTGTTAAAATGAACCGCGTGGGCCTAAAATATATCGAATCTCAATAACATTCGAGCGATTTGCGAGTATACCGGGTGGGTAGGTTTATATATTTAAATGTTATTGCTCTAATTAGAAAGCAATAATAAATTGACATAAATTACAGCAACAAAAGCGATTTTTAATTATATATTGTGGTGCTGCCTGTGCCATTACGCGCAGAACACCAACAAAAATTATGTTATACTTCTACTTAAATTATCCGTATAATATTCCATTTTCTTTGGTGACATGAAAATTAGATTTTCTCTCCATTTCGGTTTTTATTATTTTTTGGTTTTCCACCACCCAAATTTTTTTTTTTTTTTCACTTAGGCTTAACACAGTACACAAGAAAAAAAATCCTTAATATTTAATCATATTTTGTATAGGTATGCGTGGTATATACGAATTACGAAAAGAAAATTAGGGAAAATTGAAAATATTTTTTTTTTTTTTTACTTTAGTGTTATTTATTAAATTATTCATAATATTAAAATATTTATGAAAAAACGTCTTATTTATTTGCCTAACAGTATTTCATTTCTGAGCGTTTTTTTTTGTTATGCTTTGGCTCGTAGATCTCTATGTGCGAGATGTGCTTTTGCCACTTTGCTTTGGTTGTGACGTTATTGTTGCTGTTGGAAAACTGTTTGTATTGTAGAAAAAGGAAATCATATTTGTGCGCGATTTACATTTGAATTGTATTACAATTATTAATTTTTCCTCATTTCTTCTGGAAAAATTCCAAAAATTTATTTTCACTTTGGTACACAATGACGTGTGTGCTGTGCTGTGTACAAAGTATATAGAGAGAAAAAAAATTGAAATATTTATTGCTGTGTATGTTTGTTTGTATGTTATAACAAAATATGTTCGCGGTTGAACATTATAACATATTGTTCTCAAAAACCTAAACAATGGATGATAGATAATTAATCTTTTATTGAAATGTTTGCTGATAATTAGACATTCAGTAACACGAGTTGAAAGTAAAAGTACGAGTATATTATGTAGGAGCGTTTGCACAAGGTGATTAACAATTGTGTTAATCATTATATGATCGTGGTTTTGACAGTTGAAATATTTTTTACAACAGCTACTTAGTAAACGTCATGTATAGGGTATTTGTTTAACCGTGCTCAATTTATAGGGAAGTATCATTCGAACGTGGTCTAAGACACAACTGTCTGAATCAGACTTGGAGGTCGAAATGGGATAGGCATGTACAAGTAAAGCCATTGGAATGGATTCCAGCCTCGTAAATACCGTTAAAATGCGGCGAGCCTGACTTAATTTAATATTTTTGGGCCCATTTGCTTATGGCTGCTCCAACGAAATTAAATGCTACTAGCTGACACGGTGAACTTTGTACCTCCTCAGGATCAATAAAAGTTGTGTTAACTTATTAGCTGAATCAAATTTAGTTTTTTATTAAGATAAAATAAATACTCAAAATGAATTAAGTTCGTTTTGTTGTCAGGTGCAAGAACGAACAAAGCGGAATTGCCGACACGTGAACATGATACGTACAATTTACCGTGAGAGAAACAGTCATTTTCTAGATTTAGGCCACAAACACTTGGAATCATCGGTATTCTCGGAATGAGAACTTCTTCACCTTTGAACTTTCCTTTGAGTATCGTTGCGTCAATCACACTACCCATGAGTTTTCTCACCGTCAAACGCGGTCCGTTACATTGTTTTGGTTCACATTTTGAAGCATAAGGAAAAGCGAGCCAATCTTCAGTTGTTAACTGTGCGGTGGTAAGTCAGGCAGATCCAATGAATTTAAAAATTCAGTTGGACAGTTGGTTGCCTACTCTTCGTTTATTACACATTCGATATATTTGAAGGAATACAAGTGAACCAACTATTTGATTTTGAATTGTGAAATTTAAGTGATCCACATCTTTGTTCTTTGCCAATAAGATTACTCATTCACACGAATCACCAATTGTGATGTTGTGGTTAGCAAAAAGAGTGTACCTGAGAAGAAATTGCCAAAATTCGGCGGAAACGAAGTGAATCGTAGCAATGAAACTCACATGTTTGTTTTCAATTGAAGTATCGTCACATAGCGCCACAGAGCCGATGATTTGAGGCAAGCGTTTATTTAATCGATCTTGGAATGACGGGCAGTGTTTGATGGAAATCGCCAGACAATAAAATCATTGCGCTTCCAAAACATCTTGAGCCATTGCGCAGATCTTTCATAGTTCGATTGAGTGCTTCCACAATGCGCGTTTGTGCGATATGGCCGCTATCTCGGAAGAAGCAATTTTTATAGATCTTGCACAAACAGTGGCCAAAATCAATGGCATGAGGAATGTCTTCCCAGTTCCATCGGGCGCATCAAGGAAAAATGTCCATCATCAATTGCCTTCATTAACGTATCGTACATTTCCTTCTGTTGGGGGTTCAACAGTACGCGGTACATCTCGATTGTATTGTGAAAGCGTCGTTCATTCCACGATAAGGCGTTGATATTCCTAACTTGACAAACTGCCGCACATGAGGTAACACATGGATTAAAAGCAAAGCCTAGTTATGTATCTCCTCATTTACTTCTGATCGGGATTCCTTGAATTGACACGAATTCGATATAAAATGTCTTCTGACATGTCTTCGTTGTAGTTGTTCCACAGTCATGTGGATTTGATGATAAGCATGTCGAAATAGTGAAAGCAAATAATATGTGTATCTGACTTTGTGAATTAGTATCGTTTTCAAGTAAGTTTTAGCTATTGACATGCAGCACGAAATGTTGGGCACACTACACCATTGACAGTTCGAAGTGATTCAAACGATGTCGACCCACAAACATTCTTCAGCAACAACCACAAGTAGAAGCTTTCGTCATTCTTCGGATGAACTGTGTAAATGCGAACAAAAACATCAGTAGAATGCACATCCGAATGATCAGGAACCGCATTGCCTTGCTCCGACGTTGAAATTTCTTCGATTCAATACGCCGATACAGCGGATAATGGAATGGAAATGAAAATTTTGTGGTCGCTTAGAACACTTACCGTCGACTATGCAGGGTGATTGGGGGTTCATGGCGCCACACGGATGGTGAATCATGTTCGTAATTACAACATCATGTAGGTTTGGATCGGTTTCGAAATCAGGAATCTCGTTTCTGCCATTCAATCCCCAAAGACGCCGACGCTTAACAATGTAGTTACACAGCGGCCGGATTTTTTGTTTGAAGACCTGTGCCGATCACTTGATGTTTGTCGGGGGAGCAGCAGTTCAATGGACTGGACGATCGTAATGACGAACATATGCCATTGCATCTTACGCATATTCATACATATGGCGCGGGCGGCCAAATCGAAACGGAGTTGCTGCAATCGAGGTACTTTGACGAATCAAACGATATGCGTACTAATGAATTATTTCACGCAGAGAAAAAATATGGTTACTACAATCATATATAAAAGGTATCATATTATGATTGGCATTATGATTGCAACAATCATTAATATATATTGAATATGATTGGTAGAATTAAATGAATGATTACAGCAAACATAAAATGATTTCTGTAACCATGTGTGAGACTCAAACTATGATTGCAAAAATCATTTTATGTTTGCTGTAATCATGCATATGATTCTACCAATCATGTTTTTGATACAATATCAATCATATTTATAATTACAGTAAACATAAAATGTAATATTGATGACGCATTGATATCGCATTGAAAAAAATACCCCATCCCTTTTATCCCAATTGACCAGATTATTGTTGGTAGCTCAAAACAACAAAATCCGGAATTCTTTTTCCCCGTCGTGAGCATACCAAAAAGTTTGGTTTTTCACTATCATCTCAAAATTTATTTTAATAACATTTGTTACAAAATATTTGATAATCGCATAAGACTTAATTACTCCAGCCATAAAACTACAAAGTGAATGCTGGAGATTTAGTGCTTACATACGAATTAATCACACATTAAGATAGCGAATTTTTTATAAATACACTAAAAATTATTAATCATTCAATAATCACAGAATTATTGCCTCAACAACTTAAATGATTTAAAATTATATTTAGCACAATCATAATTGTGTTACCACCATTAATAGTTGCAGGAATCATAATAGCAAGTGAATTTTAAAAATAATATGGTTGGAGCAATTATATTTCTATCCTTCACAATTATTTGGCGAATATGTTATAATGACGGTGACCAAAGATTTTTACAGTAATTATAATATTATGTAAACAAAAATAGTTTAGTTGTAGCAATCGTGCATTAACTATATTATTTCTCTGCGTGATACCTTCTTGGTAGTTTCCTCACCTGAAATTAAATTAGTGTCATGTTGAAATGAAAATTATGATATTGGTACTCACCCTTTAATGGATTTATCTTGTTGATATTGAAGTGATATCTACCGTCTCTTCGCTAAAAGATTAGTGGGTATTGCAATGCATCGTATGAACGGTGTGCTTCGTATATTCGTTGCAGTTGTCAGTGTCGCGTGTAATCGCAATTACGACTTCATCTATTGTTAGAGCGTCGAATTGGCGTTCGTGTGTTTTAGCGTGTCGTTTATCCACTCTGATCATGACTTTGTAGTCATCGCTTGGCATGCGATCCAACGCAGTTGTGAACAACCGCTCCAATGCATGATGTTCCTGAAGTAGTTGTTGCAGATTTTGAAGAATTGCTCCTTTCATTGCCTTATTGATCCTTTGACTCTGATCATGTTAGCCCTTGATATTGCCCATGGAGTAAATTTAGAATGAGTTTATGCTGCGCGTTTTCAAGCTGTTGCAATGATCCAATTTGATTGTGAATTTGGCCTTGGATCTGTAAAGTCGAAGGCGAAGTCAGAATTAATAAACCAGAAGAAAATGAACGCGTTCTTCGATAATGACAGCTCCAAATGAAGTCATTAAGAAACATCCGTTGTAGCTTTGCGAGAGTTCGCTAGAAAATGTCTTGCTTCGTAAACGCAATGAATGCAATGGCTCAGGTGGCGGGAGCAATAATGGCAATTTCACTTTTCAGCACAATCCAAGCATTTCTCCAACGAAATTTAATGCACCGCAATGGTCCAGCGGAACCTTCATAGGACCAATTCGAACGAAAGGATGCGAGCTGTAGTCAATTGTGCAATCGTTTTAAAACGCTATACTAGATTCAAATCAACACATGAAGAATTTCTTCTTGCGCGTCATAGATTATTACGATGTTGATATGTGCGATAAGCTCAACGATTTCTCATTGCCAACTGTGCCGGTTGACGTACTGCCTCTCTTTGGCTTAGTATTTGTTAAGCACGAAGTCGGGCCATACTAATGTAGCGCTCTTCTCGTGCGTTTTCTTGTTCATGTTCAGTGGATTGATTCACAATATTCCAAAGTCTAATTGCATTACTTCTTCGCTGTGAAAGATTAGATCTTCTGGCTCGTAGTATTGCAAATAACACAGGAAACGACATGCACTTTGATAAGTTTCATTTAAATAACCATAAACTGTTTTAAGATGGTCAAATGATGTTGAGCCGCGTACAGTAATGAAGAGTAACCTCAAATAAAAATACTCACGTTGTCTAGAACTACGTTGTAGTCTTCCAAGAGCGTTTGAAGAAAAGATGCAAGGATGAGTTTCAACTGGACTACCTCGTTTGCTTGGCTACCACTTTTTTTTGATACGTTTCATGTGAAATAAGTTGGAACTTCTGCATATAGTAAAGTTTTTGCGAATCGCCCATGATCAGTGTTTTCTTGGCACATAATTCAAAGAACTCAGTCAATGTGGTTTTTGGCGGTGTAGCTGTTCGTTATTCTACAATTTCCACTGTATAAAGTATGAACATTGACCGTTTTCAAGATGTATAGCTAAATGAATAGCAGGAGGATCTCCAATCGATCACCAACCAAATTATGATGTGTTATAACAGCATCGAAATCGAATCCATCGAACATCGAATATATTTTTTTTTTGTTCGGTTTTTGGTATCGCACAGCGTCGAATAATCCTGTGATTATTATTGTTATGATCGCGCTCTGTATGCTCCAAATGCTTCATTTATTTTGCTCCAAATGCTACATTAAATGAATGTTCCAATTTAATATTAAGTCGATAACAGGGCCATCTATCGGGTTCAAAATTTGCAAGAACTTGTATTATTGCCAGACTAACATATGACCCAAATTTGGTATCGTTTGGTCAATTTGGTTGATGCTTATGGCACGATTCTCAGGGATTGGTTTGGGAATCGAGCGTAAATGTTCAAAAATTCTATGCGAGTGCTCTATACGGCCCTTTTCGAAACAGCATAAGCTGATTTTAATTCCATAATGTCTTTTCAAACCACTATGGGAGCCAATCTCTGAGATTCGTGTTATTTGCCATAAGGTTTAACGACAAAAATATTGAATAAATTCCTGATGATTAAAATAATTTCTGAAAACAATAATATAAAACACAAAAATTGTATCCGTTTAACAAACAAAATTTATTTTTGTATTTACATGTTTTAGAAATGTACCCGTGTGGAAATATCTGTTAAATCAATATTTTGTCTTAAAAATTAATTCTGGAAACTCACATAAATTTCTGTCGCATAAATTATGAAAGTGTCCACTAATTTAATAGTACCCGGAGACTTCAGGCCGGTTGCAAAAAATTTAGTAATTTACCAAAGATTCTATTATTCTTCGCCATGAATCAACCAGTAGGCTGACGTATACAAACTGATTTGCCGGCAACACGAGCAGATATGTGTTTAAGCGTTCTCTGTTCTATCCTTACAAAGTAAATTGTGGAAATATTCCTTGACCCAACGAAAGTGCTTTGCAGTGTTATAAATGAATTTCGATAATACAAGTCTGAAAGCACGTCCCACTCGAGCTCTGGGGATACTCGTACTACAGTACATACACTTTTCAGCAATTCATCACCAGTTGACTGAAAACCGATCCCATTTCTTCGTATCTTGTAAACAAGTTGTTCGAAACGTTACACTAAAAGTTAGCACTAATTCGTCTCGAACGAAACGATGTAGGCTGGATTGGCTTTCGAATCCACATTTACGTGTTAATTGGTGAATGATTTTGATTCGATTTTCTGCCGCTGACTTGAATAAATTTTTCTTGACATTTACTGCGGACATAAATGCACCAACCGTATTGCACTCACCCTATTGCAGATGTTTGTGTACTTTTAAATGCTTTAATTCAAAGAAATCGCGTCTGTATGCTATAGTTACTCATTTTGCATCTGCCATGTTATCTTCTCGTCCCATCCAATTTTCAACTACCATAATTGCCGCATCAACATTTTTTCAAGCACGACAACATGATTATTAGAGAATCATAATATTAAGATTAAAGAATCATAAAACTTCCCCACAACTGAGACCACGCTTCATTTCATCAACTTGAACGAGCTGCTATTTTTGAGTCTCATGGCCACACTACCAAATACCAATCTTAACTTAGCGAATGTTGATTTATCGGCCCCATGGGAATGCCTTTCGCACTGATTTTCTTGAATTTTTTTGCCAATCGTAAGCGACCATCCAAATTTATTTCGTTGCCATTAAGTAAGAAAATGGCTTTGGCTACTAAAACGGAGGATCCGCTAATTCCAAGTCACTAGGCAAGGCCAGATTCTTTCGAATAAATGGAACTAAAGGTTGATCACGTGTTGTCTGAGGCAACACGTTACCCTTCTTTTATCTCTATAAATTCATGTCGGCAAGCTTCCAGCTATGTGTGATAATGGTTGTATTTTACTGGAAGTTGATGCCGATGAATTAGTGAATGATGTCGGGATTGGCATATTCGAGATTTATCCTGCGCGATTTATGTAGCGCGGTTGATGCCCGCACGTGTACAAGTTGGACCCCAATCCAAAAGGCATGCCTGGCGCAGTAGGATTCATAATAATTGTACTAGAATTTTCATTATGATTATCTTAAAGTAGAAGACTTCTGGTTTTGGTAATAAAAGAAATATTTACAAATGTTGGAACTGCACTGTGCGGCGCTGTCTCTAACCATTTTTTATTGGTTTCTGAATCTAATTTTGTGACTATCAATCAGTGAACGAAGAAGCGAATCCATTTCATCTAATGGTAAGCTTCAAGTAATTCATTCACCGATGCCAACTAGCTCAGCTTGGACCACAATAACAAGCAACTCAGCAGCAGATCACAGAAGAAATTCGGGAAGAAGCCATCAACATGGAGAGTAGCGCCAATCGTCATGCTGTGGTGCCATAATTGTTATTTGTCAGTTTTTTAGCTAAAAAATAACCTACACTCGGAAAAAATTATGATAAATTCATTATTCATTGATATCATTAATATCATCATTGTGTGTTAAATACAATTATTTAAATGATTGATTGTATCATTTCTAAGCATTGTATGATAGAGAATACCACAATAAATTAGTAGTATCATACATTTAGTAGAACACATTTTTTATATGTTCTAAACGTTGTGTAATTGATTGTGAAACAATTAACAGGTCGGCCTTGTAAAAAAAACAGACAGAAGTTTAGACCATTAAAGATCGAATGGATGAATTTTTAAAAGGTGTTGTCGCATATTCCTCAGACCGAACGTCATTCGAGTGAATTCGAATAGTCCAAACGGTGATGATAAGCTCTGGATCTGGTGTTAGGCCCACACTAAGTTAATAGTTGAAAACCCTGTAGGTCCGTGTATTTGAAATCACTGCATGGTATACATTCGACATTCTTTTTCGCGCCTAAGAGCAAAGGATGGTGTTTAGCAATTATATTACCTTGAGCATCAAATCTAATCTCGTTGAAACCCTTGCCCTTGAATAAGGGCAACACTCATGACCCAATTATTTGTACTCGAAGTGGTGTAATTGGCTCGACTAAACGGCTATTCTGGATATCAACCAAAAAAACCTGAGTATTTGAGGAAATCTGTCCCTATAGGATCGGCAAGGTGATATCTGCCTAAATGAATCTTCACGTGACGTGCCTTCAAGGCCGAGATCTAGATTATTCCCCGAAAACCAAAAGTTCTGACTGTTGGTACTTTGGCTGCAAAAAGCTCCAAAATTTGTTCTTCTTGTCATTAGCGGGAATTACTAAAATATCAACGCCGTTTTTAACTAAAAAATCGATTTTTTTTTGTAGGATCAAAAATTTTGATGCTACAATTAGATAGTTAGCTTTCCCAAGTCACCGTTTGTGAGGTTTTTTCTTTTTTCTGTGTTTTCCTGTAAAGTTACTCCATTGGGAGTAAGTTGGTTAAAAATTTTCGGCTTCGTCTTTGAATCGTCAATGGAAATAGCATACATGTTGTTCTAAACTTTTGAAATCAGAATGCCCGCTGGATTATATACTTTGTGAGAGAGGTTTCCGATAAGGAATGTTTTGTGTGGAATAGTTTCGATTCATTCCAGCAAGATAGACGATTCGATCTGACTGTCAAACTGGAAGCACGTTCTTGATTTAGGAACTGAAATGATATCATTCACGTCATTAATAACTCAGTTATTGAGGGCGCAGAAGATAATTTTAACGAGTGGACCGCTCCGCATTGGTTTTGGTTCTGGCATTGGTTAATTTGAGCGAAACTTTATTTTTTTATTGCAAATTGAAACATTTTCGATAAGAGGGGATTGTACACAACTGCTTTGTTGATTTCAATTACTATGTCGTCTCGTTTTTTGATATTTGCTGTGATATTCCGGTGATCGGTGTTTGTATTTAATGCATCTCTCTGCATTAAAAAATTGGTCCCGCAAACTAAATATCCAGAAATAGAAAACTCAAAGGAAACTAAATTTTTTATGGTAAACTATTAGTGTCAGGAATCTCAATTTTTGATGTACTCGGCGTTGTGAGAACTAAAACGCATTGCAATGAGAAAAATATCTCATTTCGAGTTCAAAATTAGTTTGAAATTATGGTTAAGGCGGAATTCCATTACTGCGGCTTTTTGTGTGCAGAAAACCAGAAAGAGATAAAATCACAAGTCCGACCAAGACAGATTATTTTTATTTTATAGCGAAATTTTAATAAATTAGTTAAAAAATGAAAATTATTGCTAAATTAATTTTATTTCTATCTCTAAATTACTAAAAAAAACCTAAATATTATTTGTAGACCTCGTTTTATTGTGTTTTTTTAATTATTTCCTTTCAATTATTAAAAATTAAGAAAATGCTTTCCTATAAAAAAGTTAGGGGAGTATTTGACCGCGTTTGTAACATAACCTAAATAATATCACATGCGTTAAAATTATGTAATACAGAGTAAATAATAAAAATTAAAAGTTGTAAACATTTCAATTCGAACATTAATATAAATTAAACATGAAAATGCGATTTATATCATACTAATACTACAGATACATTACTAGTTTCATAACCATAATTTCGGGATCATGATTTCCTAAATGAAAACCCAAGACACACTACAATTTCCTTTGTCTTCTCATTTGGTTTTAGATAGTCATGGAGTAGGCGCAGATAAAACTGTCAAGATTGACATGTAATTGACTTTTAAATTGTCGGAAATGACTTTTATATTGATAAACATAAAAAAATTTGTTCCCGCCAACTAAATATCCATAACAAACAGAAAACTCAATGGAAAACTGGATCTTTTTTGGTAAACTATTAGTGTCAGGAATCTCCATTTTTGATGCATTCGGCGTTGTGAGCAATAAAATGCATCGAAATGGGGAAATATATCTCATTTCAAATTGAGTTCAAATTTAGTTTGAAACTACGGTTAAACATGACACACTAGTACGAAATCCTAAATACTAAACTAAAATTTGCTGAGAGTGGGGATATTTTTCATTCTGGTTGCCATAAAAAATACTTCGATTTGTATTTCTTATTTATATTTATGGCAACCAAATCGCAACAACAATACAAATTTTAAGTATAAAAAATTTTACTGTTGCGCCGCTCACACACATAGGGATTTTTGATTGTATCTCTTTCTGGTTTTCTGCACAACAAAAATCCGCAGTAATGGAATTCCGCCTTTAAACATGACACACTAACACGAAATCATGATTTCGTGTTAATCATAATTGCGAAACTAACAGTGTGTCTATGATATTAGGTAGCAGTGTTATGTCATAGAAACACTGTTAGTTTCGGGATTATGATTAACTCGAAATCATCATTTTGTACTAGTGTGTCATGTTTAACCATAGTTTCAACTAAATTTGAACACAATTTCGAAGTGAGATATTTTTCTCATTTCAATGCATTTTAGTGCTCACAATGCCAAATGCATCAAAAATGGAGATTACTGACACTAGCCGTTTAACTAGTTTCCTTTGAGTTTTCTATTTCTTATGGATATTTAGTTGGCGGGAGCAATTTGTTTTCTTTCTGTCTATATGAAAGTCATTTCTGACAATTTAAAAGTCAATTATAGCAATTTCTTTCCAAAAATAAAAAATAAATTGATTTTTTGTATGTCAAAGAACACGATACACGATTGATTCTTTTTGGTAGTGTATCTGTGAAAAAATGACATTCCAGTTTGACTTGAGTTTGTCAAAATATCACGGTCAACTAGTCAAAAAAAATATAATGTTTATGTTTATATTTGTAAGTGTTTATGTTTATATTTTTGACGTAAACATATTTATGTGTTTGTAAACGTCAAAAATAAATCTAACGAAATGTTGAGATTTTTCAAAAGTGATTGCGATCAAAAAAAAAATCAATTTTTTTACTTGGAAAGAAATTGCAACGGTATTTCGATCAAAAATTTTTGATCTCAAATCAATGTTTTTGATTTATAAATCAATTTTTTTTTTGGAAAGAAATTGCTACTAGTAAATGTCGATTTTGACATTTTTTGTCAGCGCCTACTCGGATTACTATTTAAAACCAAATGAGAAGATAAAGGAGGTAGTGTGTCTTGTGTTCTCATTTGGGAAATCATGATCCCAAAATTATGGTTAAGAAACTAGTAATGTGTCTGTAGTATTAGCCAGTTTGAGTTCTGTTTAAAAATAGTTTCGGATAACGTTTTATAACGAATCTCTCTAGCCACAACTTTCTTAGAAATTGAGCCATGATAACGTCGGCTATTTCGGTCGGTTGAGTTATTTTTTAACTTATTATTTTTTTTCTAGACTACTTCGACAAATCTGATTTGTTTTTGACGAGAACAAAGCAACAATGTCACGTCGGGCGGTTAAAAGAATTGCAAATAAACTTTATGAATAGTGGATACACAGAAAGAAGAAAATAATATTTTCATAAAATTGAATGTGTTTGGTTGATTTATTTAATTTAAATTGAATGATTTTCGACCAGCCTTGAAATAATTGTTTCAACTAAAACCTTTAATAAAACATATAATATATTTGTTTGATTTAGGTCAAAATGTTACTGAATTAAATAAATTAATTAGCTATATTAACTAAATAATTATATAAAACATATATTTATAATTTGCATTAATGAAAATAATTTCTCAAATATTATTTTTTTAATTTCATATTAGATAATTAAATCAGTCAAAAAATACCAAACCTTGGCAATTTTAGTTGAAATATTCGATCATCTCTTGGGAAAGCAGTGTGATCACACTGCAATTGAATGGCAAATACTTTAACAATATATATTTAATAAAAACACTTTGACTTAGCGAATTATTATAATTTTGGTAAATAAATCTCAAATTAATGCTGCATTCATTGATTTGAATTATATGAATAATCAAATGTTAATTTTATGATTTTGCTATCGATTTAGATGATTTATAAATTTGTTTAGTCAATTCAAGTAACAATTGCTAACGAATTTAGTAGAAAACAAACAATACCTAGGCGTTTTAACAAATTTACCGCAAGAAAAACTTTATCAATAATTTTTAATATTTTAGCGAAATATATTATTTAAAATTCCCCAATATTTAATAAATTCATTTAATAAATTATATAATTTGTAATACATAAAATCTCATCTGCTAATTAAGCTTCGGCAAATCATTGAATTTGCATTTCGTATTTTATTAAATAAATATTTAAACTAAATAAAATATTAAATAAAATCATATAATATATTATCATTTAATTTAGATTAGATAATTATTATATTTTAGTTTCTTCTGTGTGCGGGAGTGCGTCATTTAACATACATTATTATGACGCTGGCGTTCGGTACATGTTCAGGGGCAGTCTAACTACGTTGCCAACATTGTCATCGGCAATTATTGAGCCTCCCATACTAATCCAAAAGTAATTCTCGTTATACATGCCGAATAAATAGGAACCGCTAATAATAATAGGTCTCCATTTTGGTCCACCTGTCCAACCATAAATTAAAACAAAACAACTTTTGTTTTTTTCGATAGTAATGGTGTTTGTGATTGTTCCGTATATTGGAATTTTCAGTATTCTTTTTTCAGTATTCTCGAATTAAATCAAAATTCAAACATAAATTGTTGCTCCCATTGCCGATAATTCGAGATATGATTGTATCCACCATCTCTATAGGTTTAAATTACGATCTTATAGCTGGCTGAGATAATTTGTGTAGAGAAGTTTTGAGTTGACCAGTTCGATGTAGGTGCAACGTTGCTCCGCTTCGAGTTGTTTATCGCCAACAAAATATAATTTAAAATTTGTTTGTTCCATTTATCTCAGTCCTGTCTTAATTTTAACCCGAGCAATAATAACCGAGTAAACTTACTTTACTCCTTTTCAGCACGTCATACCTGTAGTTTCCCTCTTGACCCCTTTGTCCCATCCCCATCATATCTTGTTCATTTCGCCAATGGCAATACTTGCATCCGTACCAGAGAGACACCGGTTGGAGCGCACAACATCCAATTTATAATATCTACGGCCGTAATTGAAAAGTGTTATTCTGAGTTTCGTTCCTTTCGCAATTGATGTTTTCGTCTTATTCTATGTTTCGATTTAAACATAAACCAATTTCCACCTAGTCTCGAAAAGAAAGGTTTACCAGCAGAAACCACTACAATACCAGTGACAACCACTACAGTGTCAGATTCAATGTTATAGATAGTACACAATAACTTAGAATGCAATGTTCTGAATGGTTTATACTGACTTCATAAGGTTCCGGCTGGTGTTTGTTGGTTCCGGCTGTTGTAGTGGTTTCAGTTCAGCTGAATTTATTTGTTGAAATGGTTCTGGATGGCAAAACCATGGTTTATATCAGAACTTTTCCTGTTCTTCCTTTGCACTATACCCCATAAAGGGATTTGGCAGTTTCAGCCGATTGCTTGGAGCTATTAGAAAAGGTAACGGTAAAAGATAACCAAATTTTTCTAGATTGACGTTTCGCTATATAATGATACATAAAATTTTTATTCCTATAGAGAATGTTGTAGGGGACAGATCGCAATATTCTCGGATTTTGTCTCCGAACATTGAAACAAACATGAGGTAAAAGAGGTAATTTTTATGGCCACCTTCAACAGGTGATTATAATTTTTCGTAATTGATGTGATGTTTCATTTATGTCAGACTAATGTAATGATGTTGGTTGCGATATAAATTCGCCACACAGCCCATTTCAAACTATCTGGACTACTCTGAAAACTAACATTTCAGGTCGCAGTACCTTAACAGCCTGGTTGATTGAGAGAGTTTTCGCGAAATTTTTTGAATTGTAGCTAAATATTTATGATCCAGCCATGTATTTCTATAGGTTCAGATGTATTTTTGATGATGATTTTAGCTTTTCGTAACAACAACACGCATTTAGATTATTATGATTGTTAGTGGTATATTAAGCAATATTAGAAGGGTTTTAGTTATTACGCTTCTATTACCTTGTGTGGGCTCTCATGTAGTTGGCTACGGTACTTACGAGCATTTGACGATTACTCAATTTGAACCCAATCAAGCACCGTATAATGCCCGACAAATTACAAATAGTGCACATAAAAATTATTTCAAAGTACTTTACACTTTAATGACCTTCAACTATAATTGTTTATGTATCATAAACACTTTATTGTTACTGTTCCATTCTCTCGATTTTCCCGCTGTATGTAGAAAAATAATAAATTGCTTGAATAATTTAATTATTATTAAATTTTAGTTAGATAGTTTTGTTATCGATTTCAATTAACTACAACACACACACAAACATATTTACATAAAATTGAAATAAATAAAATCGCGCACAACATAAATAAGCACCTTTAAATAATTGCTATGTAGGATACCACCGCCAGCACCAGCACCACCGCCAACCAAAGCGTTGTTTTTATGTACATTTTCACTAAATAAACAATTATTGGTTATGTTACCAAATCACGTACCAAACTAAAATATAAATATTGAAATTATTTATAGGTATCGAATAGTTAAAGGTGAAAACTATATTTAATAATAATCGAAAATATCGCGTTGTACATTTCAAATTGCAATTATGTTGTAAATGTATGTGTATGTACTATGTATATAATTTCACTAATATCGATTAATCGATCTATTTATGGCTTAAATATGGATATCCGATAACACAATTTTACGATCCACTTGATTAGGTATTCAGAACTTATTATCGAAATAAATCAAAAGAAATCGAAAAATAAATTTTTGTTATGCAATTAAAATAATGTCAAGACTAAACAATAATACAAATAATTATTAATTATTTAAGTAAAACAAATAATAAACCAAAAACAAAACAACAAACTTAAGAAAAGTAAAAGTTTTGAAAGTAATCGTGATATTTGTGCCGTGACAATTTAATATCTAGGTTTTAGAATATTGTTGCGGATCGGTTCGGTTGCATATGCGAACGATGTTACTTAATTGCACAATTATGTGATTCGATCACTGCACATTTTGCAATGTTACGTTACTCAAGTAATTTAAATATCTGTATTTACGGTGTTTTTACTATATACAGGGTGGGCCATAAATCACTGAACATCGTATTTTTGATATATTTTATAAAATGAATAATTTTGATCACAAAAGATAGTTTTAATGAAGTTTTAAAAAAAAAAATTAAAAATAATATCTGTTAGATGCCTGCCATCAGCCTCTTCGCAAGCTGCTGCTCTTTGCAGTACCTGGTCCATAACTGAAGCCAAAACTGGTTGATCAATCGCAATAATTTCATTTATTATGTTCTTTTTAGGTGTTGCGGTACTTGTGGTTTAAGGAAACAAAAAAATGTCTAACATAACTGTTTCGTCTTGGAAGAAGTACGGGCCGTAGATCTTGTCTGTTGCATAGTCTTGCGGCAAAATTTCATGTACCATTTGTATCTTGTACTGAAACAGCAATAATTTTTTTTTTCATTATTCTACTCAGTGAAGTTCTGGGCATTTGAAGTTGAGTAACACGTTTACCAGTCTGTGTTTCACGATTCTCATTTACGCTCTCCCGAACTCGTTCGGCGTTTTTCAATCGTATACATGGTTTCTGAATCTCCCAAACGTTGTTTCTAATACTAAAAATAAAAAGAGAAAAAAAATACAAAAAAAAAAATTATACCAAAAATACAATGTTCAATGACTTATGGCCCACCCTGTATATATCTTCTTTAACCAGTCCAGCTGATGTTATTGTTTACGTTACATTTTTGACAATTAAACTATTCGTTATATATGAAACTACTGAGGTTGATTCTTACCACTATTTTGGTACCAATATTTATGTATAGCTAGAAACGGCATGGACCTGAGATGAGAATAAATGTATCTGTAATCAGCGCGGTAATTTGGAGTAATACCAGCGCTTAAACTGCGGATTTATCAACTAAAGCGGTTAACAAAGTTATTGGTTTTTCCAAGACCTTTCAAATGATATGCTACATGATTATTTGGGAAATAGAAAAAATGTTACTAAATCCAGCGCTATAACGGTACTTTTTAATACTATAGTGCTTCAGACAAAATGTTCAATATTGTTCAAGGCTTTTTCAATGATATACGACAGGTATATATTATTTGCTAATTGAATAATTAGCTACCAGTGCCAACAAGGTGGATTTGTGAACTAAAGCACTAATTAGAAAATTGTTGCTCTTTCCAAAAATTTTGAAAGGTAACCGCTTGCAGCGACACAATGGTAGTTTTGAGTACTAAGGTACTTCAGCAAAAATATGAAAAGTAATTAAAAATGTATAGCGCAATATCGTGGTATTGGGGTGATTTCATATGGCAGATACCCTACTACCTTGAGATAGAGATACCAAAAGCTTATCTATTCTCCAAATTAAAAATAAAAGAATATTAGCGAAAAATATTCGAATCGCATAAGCCGTTCTTATAAGGCATCATCATCAGAGACGTTCACTCAGCGAGATATCCAGATACCCAACTCAAACAATAAACTCCAACTCAAAAATTACAACCACAATCGCTGGTGGACCTGAAGGGAATATATTTCTTATGACTATATGACTAACATATAGCTGGTAACCGAAAGTTGCCAGCCGAAAGTGAAAACATCGATAATGCAGATAGTGTCTTGACTACTTCAACCGAAAGTTAAACAAATTATATATTAAATTGAAGTATCCCAGCCGAAAGTGACTAACCTACAAAATCAGCCGAAAACATATATTATAACAAACAACACGCAACGGGTGAAATTTTGATTTTTCCCATTTTTCGTCGATAAAATCGTTCGTCATTCGAGATTTTGGCATATATACGTCAATTTGACTATGCCGATTCGATAGCCCATGACCATATAGGTAGATTTTGATTATAGAATAGGGGTGGGTCGGATGGGGTTATAAGGGTGGAATTTTCATTTCCAAAATTTTTCGTCGAGAAAATCGTTCGTCCTTCGAGATTTTGTAAACAACGTTTTGCTATATTGAATCGGCATAGTCACAACATATACTGCTGTATATCTGCCAAAATCTCGAATGACGAACGATTCTTGACGATGCGCTTCTTTATCAACTACTTTCGGCTGTATGAAGCAGATATGCCATTTCATCTCTTTAACCTCATCAGCCCCACCCTTAACCTGTACTCAGAATCTACCTATTGGTCATGGGCTATCGAATTGGCATAGTCAGTTTGGTGTCTATCGGCAAAATCTCGAAGACGATTTTATCATCAGAAGAAGGGAAAAATAAGAATTTCACCTCTATAACCCCATCAGAATCACCCATTATCAAAATCTCATTGATTTATTGATGAAAAATGGGGGTTTATTGATGAAAAATGGGGAAAATCAAAATTTCATCCCTACAACCTCATCAAATCCACCCCTGACCCATTATCAAAATCTACCTATGGTCATGGGCTTTCGATTCAGAAATCAGACTGGTTTCTATATGCCAAAATCTTGAATGTTGCACGATTCTTGAATATGCTTGATAATTTTTAATCTTCTTCATCGAGTACTTTCGGCTGTATGAGGCACAAATGCTGCTTCATCCCTATAACCCCATCAGGCCAACCCCTTACCTCTACTTAGAATGAGAAACGATTTTATCGATGAAAAATGGGGAAAACAAATATTTCACCCCTATAACCCCATCAGACCCACCTCTTACCTATAAATAATCAAAATCTACCTATGGTCATGGGCTATCGAAGCGGTATAGTCAGATTGGTGCCTATATGCCAAAATTTCGAAATACGAACCATTCTTGATGATGCTTGATAATTTTCAATCTTCTTTATCGACTACTTTCGGCTGTATGAGGCAGATATGCCACTTCATCACTTTAACTTTATCAGACCCACCCCTCTACTCAGAATCTACTTAAGGTCATGGGCTATCTATCGATATCGTGCTTCTTGGCCGAAGACCTAGCGATATCAAAGACAGTTTCATACCGCTCGATCGCTGCGCAAGACGACTTGGTTTGGAGGTGAACAGCAGTAAAACCAAATATTTAGCAACACCTAAGAACATCTCCATGACAAATCTCGAAATTGACGACCATAACTTTGACAGCGTCGGAAACTTTAAATACCTCGGGTCACTTATAACCTCCTTGAATGATATGCAGGCCGAAATAAAAGCCCGAATCACTGCCGGACAACGAGTTTCCTACGCCCAATCAAAGTTATTGCGATCTACCTATCGCAGTCGTGTAAGCTCGCACTTTATAAAGCACTCATAAGACCTGTGCTATTAAAGTTGCGAACAATGAATATCGGATTCGCATGAACCACGAAATAAAGGAACTTCTCGGAGGTAGCGATATTATCGGCTTCATCAAATCTGACGAGTTAGATGGCTCGGTCACGTTGCAAGGTCTCCACAACAACGAATGATTTATAAAGTGATCCACCCACCCAGCCGGAGTGCGTCGTAGAGGAAGACCTCGACTGCGCTGGCGTGACGACGTCGAACAAGACCTACTCGCATTAGGATGTCGAAATTGGAGGACGAGAGCAATGGACCGAGACGGATGGAAGACCATAGTGCGGGCGACAAAATCCCTTTATGGGATATGAATGCTAGAGAGAGAGGGAGAGAGAGCTATCAAATCGGCATAGTCAGATTAGTGTCCATATGGCAAAATCTAGAATGACGAACGATTTCATCAAAATTGCACCCCTATATATTCAAGAAACCCACCCCTAACCATCGGTGTGAAGTTTTCAACATTTATCAAAAGTGTAGCTACACAAATTAACAAAAAACAAAAATGTAGATACACAAATTTAACAAAAAAGTGTAGAACTACATAAAAAAATTATGGCAAGGTTGAATTTGTTATTTATCCCAATAGAACTTTTACACGAAAATTGGACTTGGGGGATACTTTCGAAAATTTTTATTGATAAGCGGCATATCTCTGCGATCTTCGTCGATTTTTTTTTAATTAATGTAAATGAAAATAATAATTAAAAAGTGTAAACCGGGTCTTGTGGATGCTTAAGGGCAATTAACACAATTGTAGAGATGATAGCACAAATCTGAGTATACTGGCATTTGGTGGATACTATCGAGAATTTTTAGTAATATGCGGCTTCTGCGATCTTTGGAGATTTTTTTTTTTTAAATTTTATCACTAAAAATTCTCGAAAGTGTCCCCCAAGTGCCAGTATACTCAGATTTGTGCTATCATCTCTAGAGTAAGTGTTAATGGCCCTTATAAATTCATAAGAGCCGGTGCTCACCTTCTACATGCGAACTTTTACTTTTTGAATTTTCATAGATTCTGTAGAAGGTTACCTGAAGGTCGCTTTAAATTTTCGGAAATCATCAAACTGAAGTATACTCAAACATATTTAATGTTGTTCTGATAATGGTTGAATGGACAAATCTCTACTCATACCGCAAAACCAGTATCTTGAACCTGAAATCTTTTTTGTAAACGCTGACGAATTAATAATCTTGGTGTTAATAATTAATATTAATAATTGGTGAAACAGTGAAAATCTTCTATTTATCTTTTCTTCGCAATTCTGCCGTTTCTACTATGAAAACCCGCGCATAATATACGAGCAAATTATATCATCTGGTTCAAAATTTGAATTGAGCATCAAGTTGCTTACCAAATTTTAGAAGAATAGACGGTAAGAAAAATCGTACTTGCACACGGAATCGACACCAATAATTCTGTAATATTTTGCTTATTTGTAATTTATCCCTAGCGGTTTTCCAATTTTCTTGTAAAAGTTCTAGTTGAATAAATAACAAATTCAACCCTGCCATATCTTTTTATGTAGTTCTACACTTTTTGTTAAATTGTCTATCTACATTTTTGTGTTTTGTTAATTTGTGTAGCTACACTTTTGACAAATGTTGAAAACTTCACACCGGTCTCCTAACCTATAATCAAAATCTACCTCTGTTCATGGCGTATCGAATTTGCATAGTCAGATTGGTGTCCATCTGGAAAAATCTCGAATGATGGAGAATCTTACCGTCGGAACAACGGAAAATGGGATATTTCACCAATACCACCACCTGTCAAAATCTTGATATACAAACCATTTATCAGCTAAACGTGACTGCGTCTCATTTAAAACTTTTAAATCTGTATAGCTTGCTTTTTTCGGTTTGAATATTGAAAATAATCTTCTTTTTCGATGCAATCTGCATTATCGGAATTTTAAAATTTTTCAGCTGGGATAACAAAATTAACATGTACATTACCATATTTCGGCTGGGATAGCAAAGACACTATCTGCATTACCATCTTTCGGCTGGAAACTTTCCGCTGACTTTAACAGTATAACCACTACTATATAATGACCATACATCATCATTATAATAGTACAAATCCCAAAACTCCATCCACAACCGCTAGTGGTTACATAACCC
The DNA here is from genome assembly GCA_932526605.1 of Nephrotoma flavescens. Taxonomy (NCBI): domain Eukaryota; kingdom Metazoa; phylum Arthropoda; class Insecta; order Diptera; family Tipulidae; genus Nephrotoma; species Nephrotoma flavescens. The sequence goes on along the minus strand of OW052221.1, from coordinate 202,418,276 downwards.
AGAAAATGTGTGACCGTTTCACTGAGAAGGGAGTGATGTAGCGGCTTGTTTCTCCAACTACAAGAAACACAATATAATTATTTATAAATGGGCAGTTCTCCATTGAATTAACTATTTTTTAACGGACAATTCTCAGTATAAATAACCGGTTTAAAACGAATGTAGAACAAACTGTTTTCTCACATAAAATCGGTACAAAACAACAAAACCAATTTTGTACACAAAACAAGATTAACAAATCAATTTTCATAACAAAGAAAATCGTTACTAATAGTATTGCAGTCACATCATAGATACCCTCATCATTATTGTGATAATTAAGACACAAGTATTTAGTTTAAGAATACGATGGTTTGGTCGTTGTTAAAATCTCATCATAGATGCCCCCATCATCATTAAATGATTGATAACCAAGACACTGAGGTATCTAAGTTTTATTACGATAATAAAACCACATTACCAGAACACAATTTCTATTACAGTACATACTGCACCAAAATTATTATTTATTAAAATAAATTTCTTTTATTAATTCTAAAAATTAAAATTAAAGTTTTTTTTATATATATTTTACTATTACATTTTTTATAATTATATTCAAAAAAAATTTTAGGACCAAACTCGCGGATTTAGTAGGTATGGGTTATATTCATTAAAATACTAGCAGAAATAAAATAATGATATAGGAATAATACCAAAATAAATACCAAGCCCCAATGAATTGTTATAATTTATTTTCTTGTTATAACAGAATTGTATTGTAGCCTGTTGAAATCTAATACTTAAAAAAAAGTATTGCCTTGGGTTTTTAGTTTTTTACCAACCCTAATCACGGGTTGTTATAAACCAGCTTCTAAATTTTTGAATAATTAGAAAATGTTTGTCTATGTAAGGTTACTAAATAAATATATATAATTGAATTAAAGACTACTCTCGGTACTATTTACCATAGTCATTATTTATATTGGATCCGATATTGTTAAAAATTTGATAAACTATATAAAATTATTCTTAAATACCTAACCAACACAAAAAAAAACTAAACTAACTTGTTTTAGTTTGAAGAAGCACAACAGACGAGAAATACAAATATTAAATTGCAAATAATATTTTTTGTGTAATCTACAGTGGTTTTATAGGTTAGATTAAATACATTTTATACCTGTTTCAACTTTCGACTGAGGCCATAAACAACTAACATCTTTTTCTCTATAGAATCACCAGTTTGTGTACTTTGGTTAAAGTTGCTTATCTTTTTTTAACATAAAAAAACGTTTAAAATGGTTAAATACACAAAAAAATTTAAGTTTTATTTTAAAAAAATTAAAAATTCTGGGAAGTACACAAACAATTTGATGCGTAACTATTTGTCCATAAAGATGCACGAGTCAAAAGGTCAAAGCTAGTTATTAGCCTCTACTAAATTATCTTAAGCATCTTAAAACAATATCGGCGGGGCGGACGAACCGATTTGCGTACGTCACATAATAATAATGACATACGAAATGTTCCAATAAATTTTGGTACAACATAAAAATGATTGATGAGTGAAGCGACCTAAAAACCAAATTTATTTCACTTTTTTTGTAATTTCAGTGACCTGTAACTGCTTATTAAGGATAAAAAAAGGAAAAAAAAGGTGATGAAATACCTGTGAACACAAATATGAAAAATTGCTTTTCGGGCGGATAATGGGAATTTGTTTTTTTTTATTTTTTTATTTCCTTTCTTTATTGCTTTTTTACGAGTTTCTGTTTTTCCGCTAGCTAGACTCTGTCGTATTATGTGATAAAAGCAAAATGATATTTTGGTCGAAATATCTCACCCAAACATTTCCTTTTATAGATTAACAACAAGTATACAATACCGACTTTTTTTTTTATATACAGGGTGGCGCACGAATCGTGCTACAAAAACAAAACGTAATAACTTTTTTTCTGTGTGACTAATCGGCTTTATTTTTTTTTATTGTATAGATAATTCAATTTTATTTTTATTTAACTAATTAGTTTTGAAAATGATAGACCGTAAATGACCTCCATGCTCATTCACGCATGTGCGACACCTGATCAGAAAATTATTCATTGCGCACTGAAGGGAATTATTCATTGAATTATTCATTGCGCACTGAGTATTTCTGGATTAGTTTCACTCCATATACGGCAATTTTGCTTGTTTACATTGCCGTTTAGATCAAAATGGGCCTCATCAGACATAAACAAGCAATTTATGAAGTTGTTGTCTTCTTCGGCCATTTCAATAATTTTCCGGCAAAATTCCAGGCGAATAGGCAAATCCAGAGGTTTTAATTTGCTTGTAATTTGGATTTTGTACGGAAACAAGTTTAAGTCATCATGAATTATCCGTTGTAATGACCGTCTGCTAACTCCAATTTGCGCCGATAACTCTCGAGTCGAAACACTTGGATTTGCCTGAATTGATGATGCTACAGCTGCGATTGTGGCTTCGACCCGAACATAGGGATCTCGATTGTACGGTCTACGTGCGATGCTTCCAGATTCAGCAAACATGCGTACCAACCTCATAATGGTCCATCTACTCGGGGGAGTGCCGCCAAACTCCCGCCTAAATTCCCTCTGGACGGAAATGATGGACTGCAAAGCATGGTAGCGCTGCACTATCCAAATCCTCGTTTCGGTATTCCAAGCATCCATTTTAGTAAATTTAAATAATAATCTGCAAAATAAAAAAAATAAAAAACAGATTAGTCACACAGAAAAATAGTTATTACGTTTTGTTTTTGTAGCACGATTCGTGCGCCACCCTGTATATAACCGGGCTTACGTAAATCTCTATACGAGTGCCGACTCCCAAATGTTATAAATATATGAATAAAATTAAGTCACGCAATTTGTTACGATTCGACAATAATATCACACGACGAAATCAATATGTGACAATGCAACCATTCATATCTTACGTTACCATAAAAATAAATTGCGAATCGTTTTACGAAATTAAATTATGCCATAAAAATTATTGTTATCGTTATTCGCGCTATATTACATAAAAATGTAATTAGGATTTCAAAACATACATATGTACGACAAGTACGAGTACGTCTTCGTCATGCTAAATTGTATTTTAGATTTGCTGTCTGCAATTTCAATTTAGTTTTGCTTTATCTTTGCGAAAATGTTTTATTAAATTTTTTTGTAATAAATAACGAGTAATTAAATTGTTTTAATAATTAATATTGTTAATCAAATCTGTAAGATATGCAAACGTGTGCAAATAAATCATTGTATACTTAATCTACATACAGCTTGATGGCATATCTACTTGTTGTTCGCCTTGATATTTTATATAAATATTCTCATGTAATTAACGATGCAATTCTTTTCAATCTTAAAAGCTGTGTAACATATGCAATCAAACTACATTCAAATGAAAACACATATGTATATTATATATGCGACTGTTATGATAGCGATCTATATTTGTATATAAGATTAAATAATACGTTCTCGAAAGGCTAAGGTTTTGTGTCATGAGTATATATTTAATAAACGATTTCAAGGCGGGGTACTTAAAGATGAGCATATATAGAAATATAAGTGAAGAATTAAACGTTTCACGATTTTATAGTGCTTTCAAATAATATTAGCATCGCTTCAAGGCGATCGATTGATGTCTCTCACTCGGATACTTTGAAAATTAACCAAGTGCCTAACTCATCAAATAATTTGGGCCGGAATAGGCCTGGTTAGTTTAAAATCTAACCGCACGAACTAACGCAGAATTCGGCTCTTGTGCCATTCCTGTGCACAATGGCCTAACTGTTGCACCCACCGATGGCATTGTTATGAATTTGCCCAATCAAATACGGTTCGTATCATTGGATTGTGAATCTCGTAATTCACACAGAATAATCTTTGTATAATTTTAAAATATTCTAATGCCGTGTGTCAAACTTAAGGTAAAAGTCAATTTTATTTATTTATTTATTTATTTGTATACAATTTACATATTTGTAAAACCGCACACCACATTTTGTGCATCAAAGCTCATTCATAACGAGGGAGCAGTTCATAGTTTTCTCCAAAAGTTTGTTCGATGTAACTCATTGCTCCATTCACTGTCGTCTTCAAAAGTTTGCAGTTGCTCTGAATTGCACCATTCATAATAGTCATTGTGTGATAACCAGCCAAGCAGCAAATACGTCAAATTTGTGCCAATAGTTATGAGGCCAAGCGCAATATAACCTTTCTTCAAATTCACGAAGCAAAAATAATTTTCAAGTATACATAGATATCCGTGTCGTTTCAGGAAGCTGCTTCAGGTATAAGGTATTTCATCACCTTTGTTTTCCTTTTTTTATCCTTAATAAGCAGTTACAGGTCACTGAAATTACAAAAAAAAGTGAAATAAATTTGGTTTTTGGGTCGCTTCACTCATCAATCGTTTTTATGTTCTACCAAAATTTATTGGAACATTTCAAAATATATCCTACAATCCACACCGGTTGGGGTACTTCAACGTTCTACTGGGGGCAGCGCTTCACTCCAGCAACAAAAATACAATTTCCAATAATTCGGAATGATTTCGGATAAAACTGCTAAAAGGCCTGTACAAATTAATTTTTTCCATTTTTAATATTAATATTAATCTATCATTATTAATATTAATCTATTGGTTGATTTTAGGTTTGGTAATGAATACTCCCTTTTAGTGGCTTCAAATGGTTTTAAATCTCTTGTTAATGATATAAATATAGACTTTTCTCTTCTACTTGCTGATGATTCAATATGTTTTTTCTTGAAATAAAATAAATTTTAATTGTTCAGCTACTGCCTTTAACTCTAGTAAAATATCTTACAATCATAAGTCGGGACCGGCAAAAGTCAATTGTTGGATTTATGCTTTGCCAAGCAGTAGATTTCAAAAATAAACTGTATAAAAAGCATAAACGTCATCCAGGTAATATCGAATTTTAAAAGCTCTTCTTAAAACATAAAAAAAATTGTTGTTAAAAGAATTAAGCAATCTATGAGTTTTACCGGACAAGTAGTGCAGTGGTTAAAGCTTCGACCTTGGACCAGGAGGTACTGGGTTCGAATCTCACCAGAGACTGGATGTGTATTAATTGACCTTCAATTATTTTGAGAAATTATTTGAAAAAATTCAAAAAAAATCCTAAATTTCAGTGGCGTATAATTCATAACTTAAAAAGGGAAGCATCAAATACTGTAAAAATTAGTGGCTCTGACGGGGATATTCATAATAATGACTCTAAAATAGCTAATATTTTTAATCAGTTGTTTGCTACTGTTTCAGTTAAGATAAGCAAGAAGTATTGAAGGTAAATGTTTAGAATCGTAATTTTAGCATCGGTTCTGCTACCTTTCCAAATAAACTTAAAAATGCCATAATTATTCTATAGTCCAAATGCGGGGATATCACTCAAAAAATCTTTTCAAAATTTTTTGAAAAATTAACCAAAAATTGAATGCTCGATTTTGTTCAATTCGGTTTCAGAGCAGTGTGTTTAACAGAAGAAGCGATTCTCAAATTTTTGTCCGGCTTAAATAATAATAAAAAATGTGGGGTTCTATTCATTGACATTACCAAGGCGTTCGATACAGTGGACCATTAAATTTTGCTTAGTAAGCTATATCATACTAGATTTAGGGGTATGATGCTGGAATGGTTTAAGTCGTACGTAAGTGTCAGAATTCAACGCATGAAAATCAATGAAACTTACAGTGATTATTTATAAGTTTTAAATGGCGTGCCGCAGGGGTCGGTGCTGGGACCTATTTTATTTAACATTTATATCAACTCCCTGTTTAATTTAGAATTCAACGGGAGGGCTTCTGTTTCCTGGGAAGATTTACAGGAGTCCATGGAATATGATTTAGATACTCTAAGAAAATGGTTTAATTTGCATTCTATGATCCTGAGTCCTAAAATCAAATTTATGCTGTTTAGTATGAGAGACACTAATGTAGACTCTAATAATGATTTTGTTAAGAGTCATTCTGTTAATTGTGATAATTTTATGTGTAATGATAACGGCATTAATTTTGATAGTGTTGGGAATTTCAAATACCTAGGTGTTACTCTAGATGATCATGTGATATGTATAGACCTTTATAGTTTCGTTAAGTAAATTGTATTTGGTAAATTTGGATGGCAGGTCATTGTAATTTAGATAAACACGTAAATAATTAAAAAAAATTAAAAATAGATTATTACCCAGATTTTGATAAAGCCCGAAAAAAATTCAAGAGCCTTAATTGGTTTTTGTATATCAATTATAAATATATTACGAATTGAGGACGAGTTGACATCTTGTCCTAAAGACTTCTGGAATTTCATGAATGCCACGGAAAATTTGCTGGTTTACCATCTCCAATGAGTCTTTGAAGAATTAACCTTTATAAGATTCTCGGAACAGGAAGTTTTAATTACATGCTTCAAATTGATATAAATAAGAGTGCCGGTTGTGACGATCCGTTTCCCATTAAGTATTGCGTATAGATCCATTTCCTGAGCCCTGGAAAGTTCCGTACATTCAACTAATTTTTAAAACATATTTAAAGGAATGCGTTAGGTTATTATTGGGGTATAGCCATTTTTTCCTTACCCAAATTTTTGAATTCATTCTCCCACATTCCTTCCCAACCTAAACTTTTTGAATCAATGGTTCATGAAGTATTACGTTTTTATCCAAGGAGGTTTACAGTTACGGACCTTATTAGTTTCTGTTGTAATTTATTTGATAGTTTAAAACGACAACTTGACGATATTTATACATATTTAGCAAAGGCGTTCGACAAGATTGATCACTCAATTTGTAACGGCTCCCTTGTTTCAGATGCCAGGTGATTTTCAAGTGTTGCTCGTCTTAGGCGGGTTCGGTAAAATTTCCGAAGCAATTTAGTAGACGCCGACTACAAATAATATACCTGGCTTCAAAAAAGCATATGCACGCTAAGTTCCCAGGCAGCCATTACTAATCTCGACCAAAATTAATAATTCATATTATTCTTTATGGTTAAATCCCCCCAAAAAATGAAACACACAGACAGGCGCTCGAATTAAGATAAATGTGTGCACCTGATTGCAATATTGTGATATCTCAATAGTAGATTAGTAGAAAATTAAGTACGATAAATATTTTGTAGAATTACTAATTGTTTCGTTCATGCGAGATATCCATTTCTATTTGGTGCATCCATACATGCGTGTAAAGTTACACCTAACTACAGTAGAACAATATATTTTTTAATCCCGTTTAAGCATGTCGAATTTCGTACCAATAAAATAGCATTTGCGGGAAGCATTACTTTTTTGCTTTAATCAAAATGAAAAAGGTGCTGAAAGTTTTCATTTGCTTTAAGAAACTGATGGTGAACATGCACCAACTCAACAAACTTGCGAAAACTGGTTTAAACGATCCAAAAGTGGTGATTTTGATGTTAGTGGCAAAGAACGTTCTGGTCAACTAAAAAAAATCAAAGACTACCATAACCTTAAACGCAAAAAAATCACGGGTTCATCCATTCGAACCATCCTCATTAACAACAAAACGAACCATTCATGGAAGTAAGGTTATGTTGTGCATTTGGTGGGATCAGAAAGGAGTGGTGTACTGTGAGCTGCTAAAACCGAACGAAACTATTACTAGTGAACGTTACCAACAACAATTGATAGATTTGAACCATGCATTCAACGAAAGTCGTTCGATTCCAGCCAACAAACAGCGTAAAGTGATTTTGCTGCACGTCAATGCTTGATCACATGTCACAAAACAAGTAAAAAATACGCTTGAAGTACTTAAATGGGACATTCTACCGCATGCTCCCTATTCACCAGATTATCCTGATAAATATAGATAATTCTTGATTGAATCGATTTATTTATAATTAATATTTTAATTTTTTTATTTATAACTCCACGAATTTGCCACTAACTAACAGCTGGCTTATCAACCAAAAATTTCAGTTATAAATTGTTTCCGAGAAATTTTAATTTTACAAAGTTCATCACTCTTCACTATGACACTATACAATTATAGTTTTATTGGTTTGGCCGTTTGCAGAAAAGTATCAGTAATTTTATAAAAAATTTTCAACTCATATTTTAATTAACTATAACTTTAATTTTTTAATTTTTAATTTTATTCAACTTATATTTTTATTTACTTAATATGGTCCACAATACAATTTTGCCATTTAATCAATAAATTTTGACCATTACCTACCAGGCCAAGCAAAAACTGAATAATCAATATCCCTGTTCAACTCGACCAGGGGAAAAGTTAACAGGCTTAGATTTGAGGCAATCAATAAAAAAAATTCAAATTAGATGGTTATCTCTTTCTAACCTTCGATTATGTCACCAAAGAAACATTTTTAGTATTACGGCGTGTCCCGATAAATCGTTACAAATTCTTATCGCCTATAAGACATTTGGTTAACACTCCAAAAACATAATCGAGAAGAGGCCCATTGGCCAGCTCCATTTATAGGTTATTTACTGAAGTAGTATTTGCACAGTGTCCTTAATCCATTAAATCAATTCGGTTCGTTCTCTGTAAGCAGTAAAACGCTTGTGAAGTGTCCAACATACTACGGTACTCTTCATTTCAAGTATTTTAATTTCTCCTTGAACCGTCTGGATCTCGGATTACACGTTTGTAGCTGACTTTTAGATTAGTAAAATGCATATGCGTGGATTTCGATTCATTAACCCCGACGCGCCATATTTTTGTCAATTTTATGATTTTCTCACATGCCTCTTGAAGCTTCGTCGTATATTCCTCGATAGTATCTCCTACTGAGAGAACTGCTGTATCAACAGCAAATATTGCAACGGTAACATCGTTTAACTTAGGTAAATCTCTGGTGTGGAGCAGGTAAAGAATAGGTCCCAAAGCACTACGCTGCGGGACTCCTGCCGAAATCTTTTTAGCTCGGAATATTCTTCTTCATGTTTCACCCGGAAGTTACGATTCTCATATGTATGATTTTAAAATCATATTACATTATCTTGGTAAATCTCTATAATAGTTTGACGAGTAAACCTCTGTGCCACACCTTATTGAAGGCCATCGCCACATCTAAGAAAATATTAGAGCAAACCTTTTGAGAAGGTGAAGGTTTTATATTGAGTGGTGCTTAAAATTTTTTTGTGAGTGTATTAATTAGCTTGCAAATAGCCTTTATCCTGCCACATAAGCCTTGATATGCCTTGCTTTTGCAAAAAATTTAAAATGGAGGAGCCTAAAACTTAAACAATGAGTAAATCAAAATAAATTTAATTGGAATTGGACCCTTCAATTTGCTTATATTAAACATATTATTCTTCACAGTATCCTGTAATGTAAACCACGGAATTTTTAATATTATCACATTTGACATCACAAATACAATGTTAATGGGACAAGCATCAATGTGTATTCATTTAAAAATCGTTTCGGTAATTACTACGGGGATTAAATTTTTATCAAAATGTAAAAAACAATTAAATCGTAATTACAAATTTTAGTAAACAGATTTACTGAAAACGTTGTCCACTTTAAAAACAATTTATTAGTCGATAATTGCAGTATTTTGTACCAAACAAGAGGAAATACCGTGATTGAACCACTTTTGTATTTTGATTCAGTTATACGGATTTATGCGATTTTTCACAAAGGAATATTCAGACGATCATAAAACAAGTAAAATTGGTATAGCCTGCATCTGACATTCGAGTCTAACCAAAGGCAAACGTAATTCATTATTGCAAATCAATGATTTAGCAAATTAAATATCAAAAAAAAAAACTCGTATAATGGATTTTCCATACACGCAGCGTAATTTATCGACACAAAATACCGAAAAATTTAAATGTTTCAACAATCTGATTTCGGACATACACATACATAAATAATAAATGGGTTTCCGGGTAAATAATCGAATTGTTAACAACCAAAAAAAATAAAAAGTCGATGTGGAAGTAATTTGTTAAAAGCTCTTTATAATATCGATGGTAGGTAGGCAGATACATCATTGTCCACCGAAAGCCATTATTAATGTTTAAAAAAAAATATTCATTGATCGGACTCCGACCGTCTGATTATGCAACACATATGTATATTGAATATTTTGTTGCCATTGATAATCGATAATTTGTATAACAGAATGGTGAACATGAAAAGTTTTATATTACGGAGTTACATCATAAAAACATAATATCGATATGTTAATGAACCTATCACGTCAAAATGTGTATTTTAACACTTATTCATTTCATTGTTCAATTAGAGTTTACTGCATAAATTTGTTTGCGCTTATTATTCAGCTGGTTGCGGTTAAACTGAATAGCCGCTTTATATGTCAAGATTACACTCGTATTTATTGCTATAAACGATCTCTAATTTAATTTGCAGAATGATTTTTTGCAGATTTATTGCACTGTGGGACGTACTGGCCGTCGGGGTTATTAGTCTGGTTCCGTTGAAGGGCCAATATTTAGTGGTGTAGTAACGATTAAAGTTCAAACCCAAAACTGATATCATTAGACTGTCAAAATTGGGTTGTTTGATATTGTTGATCATAATGTAAAGGTGGTTTGGATCTACTACTGTCAACAGTTAAAATTAATAATTATGATAAATCTTAGACAATTGATACATGGATCGATATTCATAAATATCTAGAGTCGGTCCCATAGCAATTAGTAATTTTAAATTACTTCTGTCCAACTTTTTGTTGAATTACACTGTTAACATTTTACTCTTGTGTTAATTTAATTATTTTTTAAGCTTGTCACGCCGGCTAGACCGTGGTAGTTGCAAGTTATTGTGCTGGGGTCTTACAGTATGTTGAATGAACGAGATCGAGGTTCATTCCAAAGTCTATTCGATTTACTAGTTGTTCAAATTTTCATAAAATTCCAGGTCACAAAGCCCTAAAACGCAAACTCCAACACCTTTATTTCTTTTACCACGAATACATATAAATCCCGAATACATCACACTTGATTTCTAAGGGGAAAAATTCAAGTTACCATAATTATAGTAAAAACTGTCTCGTTTAACCAAAAATCTTCATTCTCGCGTAAGTTTCAGAGAACCTAGTTACGGGCGCTTTCAGGTTCCCTATCATGATTAGTGAAAACAACGCCAATTTGATTTGAAAATTGCATAGTGCTAAACATTTCCATAATGTTGGCTTCGTTTTTACTCAACATGTTCCCAACTGTTGGGTGTCCTGAAAGCACCCTAACCCTTAAAAAAAATTTAATCTTTAAACTTATTAGAATCGTAAAATTCTAATTGATCGTTTTTTGTAAATGCTATACTTTTCAACAACATTGCAAATATTGAACAACCTTCAACGAAAGCTGCCACTTGGTACACATTTTCGCCATTTTCACTAGGACCACCCAAATTATGGCTAAAACTGACGTTTAATATTGATCCTGAAAACATTTCCGACTAAATTTTGGACCGATTTCGTACGAAATGTTATTTAGAATATTTTGTTTATAATTGTTTCTTAAAATATTTGGTAAAACTATAAGATAAGAGAAATCCCTACCACTTCCGGTTTTACAGATTTCCTTCACATATCACTAGTAACTTGGAATTTATAGAAAAAAATTAAGTATAAAGTTTTATTCTGATCGGTAAATAAGGATAAACAGGTTTTTGTCGAAAATCGTAATTTCCGTTAAAATTTTGGAAAACTGATGTTTACGAAACTGCCACTTCCGGTAGACCGATTTCATTCAAAAATCACACAGATGTTCCATATTAAGGACGAAACTTAAGTTGTTTCACTCCAATCAGTCAATTCGTCTAGGCTGTAAAGAGGACACATCCATTACGGTGCCCGGCACAACACACAAACACACAAAAACACAAAATTAAGGCAAACAGAAAATTTTTTGAAGACCACTTTTAAACCATTTTTCTACGTAAATGAAAGTAAGAGGAATATATACTTAATTCATTTTTAGATCACAGAAGAATTTGCAAAGCCAACAAAGTAATGAAAGAAATTCTCATACATTTTTATAACCAATTATTTAAAAAAATATATCTTCTTGAAATAGGTCCGGAGAACTATGTGAAAACATACTCGATGAAGAATTTCATGAGAAAGAACGAGAAGCGGCAACTCCAACACCTGTCAAGCATCCCTCGCATAAAATTATATCACCATTTTAAACTTCCACTTGCATCACCCTTTCCTCTTCTATTTCTGTGTTTTCTTTTTTATTTAAAAATTTTCCGCTCTCCATCCACCACCTTCCTAACAAGCTCCTCTTTTCTGTCCACCGCCTCGCTGGAAACCGCCTATTTTTTAACACTTCCTCCCTACCAAAATCCCTCTTTTTTGTTCACCTCTTCCCCCCAAACAACTTCCTTTTCTCTCTTTTTACATCTTCAGCTCTTTCCTCTGCCTTTCTAACCTCTCCCTCCACTCCTATTTTTAATTTCTTTATGCTAAAATGACACTGCTTCCTCGTTGAGGTGAAGCTACCAAGACGTTGGTAGCTTGGTTTCGACCTAATGAAACATTGAACTTTTTAAATAAAAAATTCGGTCGTCTATACTTTGTATGTAAGTTCAAAGTACCTGCTCGTTAAAAAATGAATTTTTAATGCATGACAACGTCAGTCCCCACGTTTCAAACGTTGTCAATAATTATTTGGATGAGGTGGGAATTGATCGAATTATTTAGCCCGCTAACAGCCCTGACCATAATCCCCTTGAGCACGTGTGGGATATGCTAGGTTGTCGTGTAAGGCAAAGGGAAGTCGTTCCAGGAACCTTAGACTATCTTCAATCAACTCTACAGGAACTAGATGTGGTCAGAACTGGTGAAGGGAATACCTCGATATTTCATTTGTAATTTTGTTATTTCATTTGTTTTGATCCCGTGGTTACTTTTATTAAACAAAAACTTGTTCCGTTAGTGCCTGATTTGTAATAAATGAATAGGTTTGTTTGTTTTCTCTTGCAATTTTTTATTTTTATTTTAATTGATTTTAATGTAACTCTACCATCATACTTCACCAAAAAAAACTGTACTTAAAAAATCATGTACTATATGTAAGTACTAACAATGAAAAAGAACTAATGTAAAATTGTAATGTACTCCACGACATCTCTTGGACGTGGTACGTACTAATATAAATAAATGCACTGAACATTGAATGTCATTGTTTTATCGATTTCGGCTTGGTTTTACAGCAGCGAACACAGTTGTGAACTGTTCTTCATTCTGTCCCCGTAATGGCCAATAATTCAACCGAAGAATTGATAGTAAAGCTTGTTGACCGCAATGTAAATTATGTCTGTGCTCATATCGTGCTAAGAATTCTACAAGGTGGCCTATTGGAAGTAGCTTCTGATGTTTTTGATCTAATGGAATATCTGCATTTTTGAGTCTACCTCCAACTCTTAAGATGCCCTGCTTGTCCATAAAGGGATTAAGCACCACGATTTTTCTGGTTTTATTGATGGTTTGACCGGATTCCAAGTTACTAATCTCACTTCCAAATGATTGTCGTTGAACTATTCTGATAAGTTTTTCAATAGCGGAATTCAGTTCAATAACTGATAATAATAAACCACCAGTACGATTTCGCTTCTAAGTTCTCGCGTTTGCGATAAATCGCAACATATGTGTGTTCCATATGTGTTGATAAAATGTTAGGTTCCTTCCACCATAAATTTGAGTTGGCCAAATCAACTGGAGTAGCACCACGAGATAAAAGGTCGTCTGGATTTTGTCGTATATGATGCCAATCTTCCACGTTATTAGTTGTTGTATGTTAGCGACTCTGTTCGCCACAAAGATTTTCCATCTAGCTGGCGATGTTACAATCCATGATAACACAATTTTTGAATCAAACTAAAAGTATTGGTGATCAAAATGTATGTGCATTGCTGAGTACTCCTTGGCTTGAAGTTCTGCTAATAAATTTGCGGCACATAATTCAAGCCTCAGAATTGTAAGTTTATTTAACGGAGCTACGCGTGATTTCGCACAGAGCAGATTAACTTTAATTTCATTATTTGTTATGCTTCGTATGTGGATTGTGAAGAATCGCAAAAGCCAAGTAATTCCAACGTTGTCGTTGGCGATGAAGAAATATGTCTGTCGATATTTATATTATTTAAATGGAAATTCGTCCAATTTTGCATGGATTTGCCATAACTCTTGCATGATTATTTTTCTACTATAATCACTCGCGCAATGCGATCATGTGGGCCATAAATCGTAGCAATGTCTGACAAAATATACCTCTTTGTGATCTGGCGATTGTTATCAGGTTGACTAACATTATAAGACAATGTGTCTTGATTTTCAGTCCAAAATATTAGGAAGATCATCCGGGAATAGGAAGATCGTCCGATAATTTTACTTGTCCAACACATAACAGTTCGATAAACATCTCGGAGCCTAGCAACATATCGATTTTGCCCAGAATATTAAATGATGAATCAGCAAATTTGATTGAATCTGGAATATTCCATGCGTTGATGTTGTGAATTTGTCGGTTTGGCAAATTATTGGTGATATATGCTTTAATACTAAAAATTCAAAACTACGTGTGTAGTTATTGAATCTCGATTTGATGGTTACGTGTACACTGTGCTGAACTTGTGATGTGGATTTATTAACTCCTATAATTGACGTTGAATTTTTGTATCGTTTAATGCGTAGCAATTGACACATGTTTTCTGACATGAAATTTGATTGTGCCCCACAATCTAGTAAAACTCGAAAGTGATGGGCTGCGCCAGTTGAATCAAATACATACCGCTGCGATTAATAATAAAACTTGTGTTGCCGAACGAACCCTTTCTGATTGTTGACAAGTTACTTTTGCTTCTGATAGTAATTGACTGACATTGTTTACCGCTTGTGTTACCGGAAAATTAACATTTGATGCATTTTCTTTGTACGTTGTAATTCCCTTTTCAATTTGTGGATTATTTATGAGCGTTGATTTATTAGTGTTATTAGTGAAAGATTGTGCATCTCGTCTTTCGAAATGTAATAATGTGATATGGTTCTTATTACAACGTTTACATGAACCCGCTGTGCACTGATACTGTTTGTGAAATGAACAGAAGCAATTTAAACACAAGTTTAGATCTCTGACACGATTTATGCGATCTTTAACTGAAAGTTTAAGGAATTATTGACATCGATAGATTCGATAGACCAGTACAACAATGCTGACAGACCTTTGTTCTTGACGGTGTGGGTTTATCATATTCCGCTTGTGTTTGTGTGTGTGTGTAGCATTCTGGATACACCCGATGTTAGGTATATCAAATAATGTTTTATAAACTGCTAATGCTGTATGTAATCTGATTTTCACAGCTTCAACTCTTGACCGTCGTATTTTGTCAAGTAATTATTTATTGTGGTTAAGGGACCAAATACGTCTCCGCGTTTTATATTGAGTGACTTTCGATCAGCCATTTTGTAATGTATTTGCAACACTGTAATATTATGAATTTATTCTTTATGATAATTGATGCCGTTATCCGGCTCGAAGGACCAAAAAATGAATTGTAATAAATGGATAGGTTTGTTTGTTTTTTTTTGCAATTTTTTATTTTTGTTTTAATTTATTTTAAGGTAACTCCACCATACTTCACCAAAAAAACTGGACTAATAAAATCATATATATAAAAAAAAGTACTAAAATGAAAACGTACTTAAAATTTCATTGTAATGTACCCCACGACATCTCTTGGATGTGGTAGGAACTAATATAAATAAATGCACTAAACATTCAATTGTCATTTGGTATTTTCGGTTTCAACATGAAACCCAATGCCTCATTCCACACAAGGTTTCTAGTATTTGGTATTTTTTTCAAGGTCAACTACATAGTCGTAATAGATAATGCATATGGATGTGTAACAAAATTTACACAAAAAAAAAATAATTATTGAAATCTCTTCGCATATCTCTTTGCATCTCATCCGTGTATATACACAATGCATCCTAAACTACAGGCCTCTTACTACTCTCATTTTTCGCACATTTATGTCTAAACCGAGACTGCGCAGTAATAATGTTAAGCTATTTACACTAACAAAACAACTAGAGAAAACAACAAAAACGTCGACATAGCGTGTCGTCATCATTTGGTGTAAGCGGCCTGTAGTGTAGGAGGTATTGATATACATAACTCCAAATTTTTTTTTATTTTGTTTTATTCTGCTCTCTCGGAAATAAAATTTAAACCAAAATGTATGTCAGCGGTTCCCAAACTGATTTTGCCACGAAACCCTTTTCCGATTCTTCAAATTTCATCGAACCCTATTCATGGAAAATCCTGTTTCGCATAAATGTGTTGTTTAAGAACGGCAATATAACTCTAATAGGCTTTTTGGCAAAATTTTTATATTCATCAAATATATTACAGCAGAAAGTTGCTAACGGCACGGATTTTATCTGGTACTAGCTTGGCACTCCGGGGTTCCGCGGAACCCACTTTGGAAAACGCTGGCATAAATCAAAAATGGCCCTAAAATATTTCTTATTTCATTTATGTTTGTGTTAGTGTTGTTGCAACGAAAATTTGTTTAAGTCGCAATTAAAACCTGTATCATAGGTAAACGGGGAAAGAAACGAAGAAAAATACGGTTTCTGTGTTTCCTGTGTGGCATCAGCCATTAAGTAAATAATTGTTAATTCAAACTGATAGCAAGAGCGATGTGAAGCAGCAGTGCCCTTTGACCCATATATTATCTTGTACAACCATAACTCGAATAATGTGAATATTCACCGTAAACACAAATAATTACTGAAAAAATGTAGTGTCCAGAATTTTATGACGAGCAGTGTTTGTTCTAAATTTATGTAGTTTGGTCACTGCCATCTGATGAGACAACCTAAATATTTTTGAGTTAAGAAACTCAATGTTTCATTAGGTCGAAACCAAACTACCAACTTCTTTGTAATCTCACCTCGATAAGAAAGAAATGTCAGTTCAGCCTTAAAGATGCAAAAATTAGAGAGGAAGGAGAGCATGGAGAAGCATAAGAAAGAGATCAGGATATAAAGAGGGAGACAAAGAGGAAGCTTGCTAGGAAGAAGTGGGCAAAGAAGAGGAATTGTGTGAGGAGGAGGTATTCAGAAAAGATGAGGTCTGCAGGTAACCAGTGTGCAGGGAGGGGGGCGGTATTTGTAGAGAGGCGGTAGACTGGAAAATTTTCGAGAAAGAGCGGAAAATTTTCAAGAAAAAGAAGCCACACAAACATGGGGATATAATTTTAGGAATGGGATGCGCGTCATTTGTATATTCTTTATATACAGGGGCCAGCGCTTGTTTATTGAAAAGAGTCTGTTATGTTGTTTACGAGCCTACGAAAGCATATCGTTTTACGTTGCATTTAAATTAGAGATCGAAATTTGATTCAAACGCAACAGTGTTATTTGTATTTGGCTGGAAAATCGCAACCGGCCATTGTTAATGAGCTACGACATTTACATGTGTACCAAAGGTTTGTGTATTACACGTTACAATGATACTGCATGGGGCGCATATTAAAGAATGAACTACGATTAAAGTCCAGTTCGCCTAGTAAGACCGAAGTTGTTAAAACACTAGCACGTTGGTGACGATCTTGAGAATTTGTTCTTAATTTTTTACGGTTAAGCAATATGTAAACAAACAAAACGATCGTGTTTGGTTAGAGTGCAAATCAAAAGATAATAAAAACCACCGACTTGCCTGCGAAAGCAAGCACCTCCATCAATGATGGTTTGGGCCACGCCAACTGTTACAGGACGCTCACCACTCGTTTACATTGAACAGGGCGCGTTAAAGTTACTCTACAAATCTACCGTGAAACGATTTAAAACGATGCTTTGTTACCTTGGGCACGTAAACAATTCGGTAGAATCCAATGGACGTTTCAACAAGACTCGGCACCATCCCATAGAGACCGTGAAACCCAACGTTTTTTTTTAGAAAGAAAAGTTCCCAGGTTCATTCCTTCACAACAATGGCCACCATATTTCTCGGATTTTTCCATATGATCCATTCTGAAGGCCAAAGTTTAATTAAAATATATGAGGCGGTCGACAACTAAAAGATTGCTGTTCGGGTAAATCGAACAATAACATATCTTTTGTGTTGAAATGTTTTTACGATACACTGAAGTTTTGAAATAAAAAATAATAATACAATTAATTGTAATTTCCTTCGAAGATTTTTTTTAGCGAAGACACTAAATTCAAAAGCGTTTTCGCTCCGAAAAGACTTGCATAAATTAATTTTGTCAAATTGATTCCGTAGCAGCTGGGATATTTCTTCCTTAAAATAGTTAAATGTGAACCATGTACAATATAGGGATGAGACCGAATTCAATGATGGAATCGATGCTCGATTAAATCGGGCATGGAAAATATATGAAATCATTTTAAACGCCGTCCAAGGCTGTGTTTGGTTTCCATGTTGGTGGAGTTTTAAGTGCGATCATTGCGTCAGAGACGCAAAAAATCCCTATGTGATCTACGTAATATATTACGTATTGATAACCGCGTAGATTGCATTGCTTAATCTACCTGGCCCAACCATGCCTACATACAGAAAAACCATTTATCGGCCTGTTAAGCCATCACGCCGGATTTAAAATGATATTTATCAACTAGGACAGAATTAGGGCCGCAGTACCCTTTCTGTATATTTTCATGATAGTATCACCTGCACACTGGACCCTTCCCGCGTTAACTCATTACCAATCTCTAATTTATTTTTCAAATATGTATAACCATTACTATCCACAACTACATTACCTTTGTATTGTAAACCATTAATTAAACGTAATCTTTTAAACAACAATACCCAAAACGAATTATGTAAATGTTTATTGTTTTTGGGAAAGAAAATTTAAATTAAAACACCTGCGATTTCATTTGTTTTTACCATCTACTAGACCGTGAAAATTTTCTACCCCCAAATTAAAAATTATTCGTATAATCGTAAAGATAACAATAATAATAAACTTAAGTCATCTCATTACTCTATATATTCGTACATTTTCATTTTTAAATCTAATGGAAAGTGTTTGGGAAATTATTGTCTTGTAACAAACGTACCCACACACACACACACATATATATATATACACACATCCACACGGAAAATGTATTAATTAAATAAACAAAGTCTATAAAATATATACCTGGAGATGAACCAAATTTTCATGTAACGTTGGCAGAGCGATATTACCGACATAAATATTTTCCACAAAGAAGACAAATAAGAAAATAGAAAATGTATTTCCACGGAAATTTATTTATGTATAAACAAAATCTACAATTTGTTTTTATATTTCCTTTACCCAGTTTGTCGTTTTGTTGTTTGTACGTATTATTTTCGGGATGAATATAAATTATCCGTTACATTTCGTTAACATATTCAAAGACAGGATTTTATTTTCCTCATGAACTCGTTTTTATATCGAAAGAGTTGTTCATTATGAGTACGGTTTCTTTGCAATCCCAATGAATGAAAACCACAACACATTTGGTTCGACGTATTTTCAAAACAATACCCGACAACATGTTTACAGGGTTACCAAACGAACGTTCGTACATACAAAAAAAAATTAAATGGATCATCACAGTTTTCCATTTGTTTCGTTTTTCCTTCTGCATGTTGTTTGTATTGTTTGAAAATCATTAAAATATTTTTTTACGCCTTGTTACAACCACAAGATAATTTTTTTTTTGTTTCGGATAATAAAAGCAGATACAACCTGTTACCCCGAACCAAATATGTGAACGCAAATTAGAATATGTATGTAAATCGTACGTATCCACATCTTATACACAAAACAAAAATAGCGAAATGAAACAGCATCAGAACACAGAATCATATATAAAACATTTTTATTGTTGAGATAAATCACAAAACAGCCAACAGATAACACGAAATTTGCATTCAGTTGCGTGTGTTTTGTATTTCCGTTTAATGTTTTAAGTTCACAGGTCTGTGTGGCAGGTAAATAATACATTCGCTCGTTTACATAGAAAAAATCTAAATCTAACATTCATTTATCGCTCGAAGATCTTATCCTCGTATATAGTGTATGCTATAAATGTATATCGAAGAGATATGGGCTGCCTCAATATCGTACTTTTTGCTGCCGTGCTCTTCACAAAAAAAAAAATATTCAATTACTGTGATGGAAACATTTAGAATACATTTGAATCGTAATGATTGATGAGTAATTTTATGTGAGCGGAAGGCGGAACAATGAAAAATTTTATCGCTCGGCAAACTTGGATATCGACAGACTCAAGTATTTCTGGTAAATTAGATTTTATCCCTATACCCTGGAAAAAATCGCTTAACTTAGTTTTTCAGATTGCCGAAAATCTACCGATTGCAGTTTGTACTAAGTTTGTCCTAGCTCCTAGACCAACAATGTTAGTATGTATTTGTGAAATGTAAACATTTAGACGAATTGTTCTTAAAGCAGCTGAATAATGGCCATTCTCGGTTTGATGTGATCCTCCAAAACCTCCTGAAACTTTTTATTCGTCCAGACTAGAACCAGAACAATCCGAAAATGATAGTGATGATCAATACCCAAAATTTCAAATTCTACCAAGATATTGGGGCCACAAATAAGTTTTGAGGTTTTTATCTTTAACTTCAAAACTTTATTCAGAGAAATTGGTAATTCAAAGTATTGTCCATCATAGCTAAATTTTTTCCCATCTTTCCCATCTGCTCGGCCATGCAGTGAGTCATCGACTGCATCAAGTAGTAGTCGGAAGGAGCAATTGTCAATGTGAATACGGTGGTTGAAGGAAGACATCCTATTGAAGCGCGTCCAAAGTTTCCTTGACAACTCTTCCAACATGTGGCCGAGCGTGGTCGTGCTGAAACATTACTTTGTCAAGTCTTCTGTTGGGTGCTTGAGTGTCAATGATCGGCATGCATAGCATTAGCTTTTTTGAGTTTGACACGGATGTTCATCCAGTAAAATTTTAAGTTTCCCGTCTTTAAATTGTTTTACAGCACCTGGACGTGGATCATCCTCAAGACTAAAATTAATATCACGAAATCTCGCAAACCACTTTTTTACTATTGAATGACTCACAGAATGTTTACTCAAAGTGGAATTAATCAATTCCATAGCTTAAGCAGCATGTTTTCATTATAAAACTGAATATAATGCAATGACGTAAATGTTGCTTATCGACATCCATCTCTTAAAATTGATGCACACGGAACGGCAGCGTGTAAATTAAAAACAACATTGACTACAACATCGCTACATACATCCAAAATAGCGGGTAATTTGGATACGATCAAGTATATTTTAATGCAACCAGCTTCAGAGTTTCCACCTGCACACCTAAAACAAAATTGCTCTGCAAACACTAATTTGTTCGACAGAGAAGTTAAGATTTTGGCTATTGGCCTCACTGGAATTTTTGGATAGTTCTAGTTCAGCCTTTACGATTAAAATGTTTTAGGACCATCTTGTTACTATATTTAAGTTTAAGCGTCATCATTTCCCTCTTAAAATCAGTATGTGTCAATTCGCTGAAGTGTAAACAACATACTTTTTGTGCTTTAACCATGTCAACCTTTTTGTTTGAAGAAAATTGCAGCTGATGGACCTCGATTCCTGTGTGAAGCATATGGAGAATATGCTTCATCATTTGAGTACCAGTTCCGCAGTTTTAAAAGTGGTGATTTTGACAACAATGACAAAGAACGCGAAGGGAGACCAGTAAAGTTTGAAGCCGCTGAGTGGGAGGCGTTATTAGACCAAATTCATGAAAGAGAGGGATACCAAATTGTTGTGGGTTTGGACTTCCAGATAAAAAAATGGTGCAATGTGTAGGCACCTCATCGAGTAAGCACAAGTAAAGAAAATGCATTGAACTGATGGTATGACAATCTACGCCAACATTTACTACGAGCTCGCGAATATATCAACATGGAAATTGTGGAGCTGCAAATGTAAGAAACGTTGGGTGGTTGAGCGCGAGAACATTACTAAAATTTCAGCAGAAAGTACTAGAACGTGTTTGAACGTATACTCAACAGGTGTAATCAAGAAAGTGTGGTTCATTATTTAAGCTTTGAGAACCAACTGTATTGCGTTTTGCCAGTTAAAACAATATCGATTACCAAACCATAAACAGAAATGGGAGGTCCTGTCCACCACCTTCACAGCGGCCATAGTTCCAAAATATTAACGTGAGGTGCGCATAAAAAAACGACTTTAAAAAAACAAACACAAGACCGGACCGTAAGGTAAACATGACCGTTAGGATATTACATTCTAAGTCACCCTGCTCCTACCCATTTTAAGTTCACTTATGTCCTTTACAACATTTCCCCGCAGCTTGCAACCGCACAGAGGGAAGAGGTCCCCATGCTGAACGATGGACCCGATGCCAGATTAAAAAAAATTCACTGGCCAAAAATATTTCGAGTATCGGTAGCAGAATCGATCTTAACAACAAAAAAAGATATGTTTTACCAGAAATTAATAAAAGAATTACACGTTAATGCTCAAAAATGGGAGAAGAAATTAAAAGAAAGAAATTTTAAGAAATTAAATTAAGAAAAAGAAAAGCCAAAATTAACAAAATAGAAAATTTAGTAACATGCGATATCGTACATGAGAAGATAATGATAACTGCGACTCCTGTTTTATAGCGTCTCACTGCGTCGCTAACACAACGGCTTGCCGATGTACACCGTTTGGTTGAATATTGATGGATCAGATATTGAGGTAGTATAACTTCGTTTGTAACTAAACGCTACGTTTGGTTTTTTATGACCTTGTCACTAAGTACGCGGTTCACCAGTATGTAGTGATGACGTAGTATATCTTTCCGTATCAAACGACTACCGTGTTTGTTAATGAACACCGTTTTGAGTCATGCGGGTCGGCATTCGACATTAAATCACCCCTTCTCACTTGGCTGGTACTTCGATAACACCAGGAAAAAAAACTAATAGCAAACACAGCTTGGCGTTCAACACAAACAGCAAAAGAATTAATTTCCCACTATCGTCTCTCGTATTTATTTATTATTAGTTGGATTTGGGGTTTACAAATCTATTAATTTCCAATATGGATTAACCAACCACTCGTTTTAATATAGGGTCATTCGAACCCACATATATATATTGTATGATTGCACAAAATTGCAGTTCCCCAGCAGGTTCGAAAGGAATATAGAAAATTTATTCTCTTCTTTTTTATGTGTTATCACCAAAATAAATACAAGCTTAAATTATGCACGAAAACTTTAACCAAATAGTACTTGACTTTGGCTTTGAATAAATTAGTCTATTATAAAATTAATAGATTTTAATGAGCAATGTTCTTTCTTAAATTTTTAAAGTATACAATTTTTCTTTTATTTTTTAATTTTTTATTTTAATTACTGATCAGTCCGGCTTGTCACTCATTCAAAAACTAACTAAAAAGACAACTTATCATGTTCCTCTTCTCGTCAATTCGATTGCAACTCATGTTTCCCCGTTTTTATACCTGTCCTCTTGTTGTGGACGACAAGCATTACACCACCTGATCAACTCTCGGTTTGTCACAGTAAATATCAACAAACAATGTGGGTAGGTATGAGACAGGTTGAATGGTATAAAATCGGTGAGGAAAAAAAAATTTTCTGTGTGGTAAGTATAATTTTTTTTTCAATTTCTTGTTCAACCAGACAATGCCTACAAAAACACAATCAGACCGGAGCTTCGTTACAGATGGATTAGCCGATGTATTTACTGTTACTGATATAGAATTTAAAAAGATGGATATTGTCCAAGAAGATTCGACACAGTGCAAACGCTACTAAAATCCGGCATGCACCTAGGTCGATTCCTGCTCGTCAAGCAACAGGAGCCGAATTAACTAAAACAATGGAAAGTGACGGAGTGATAGAGTCTTCAGAAAATACGGCAATCTTTTATCAGTTCGTGGTAATGCCGTTTGAATTATGCAATACGAATGCTATATAATATTAATAGACCGAAAAGTCTAAGAGGCCACAATTGGAAAACATGTCTGGTTTATTTCTATTCATTCTACTATAGCTCGCACATTTGTTAAAAACGGTAAAAGTTTTAAGGAAGCACTCCAAGCTCTCTTGATGCTGGAGTCCACGAGGGTTCAGCTTGATCCACGGACATCAATTCGGTTTTAAGTCAAAATTTTAAAGGAAAAGTAGTGGGGTTCGTTTGAGGATGGTATGACCGTTATTTATAGTTATTCCAACTATACTAAGTACACTGGTTGGTTTGTTACACAGCAGTTGATGAATCATAAAACCAAATCTTTCTCATTCATGTCGATGTCGCTACTGATTGAGTCTGTTAAACACATTAATTATTTTGGCATAAATGTTTAGATTCATAGGCAATCGAACTAGTATAGTCAGATTGGTGTCTACTGAAAATATGTTTTTGTTGAAAATTTTTCATTTCAAAATTCCAAATTGGTTTTTTACATCAAAATATTCAGTGAAAATTCCAAAATTTGTGTCTAAAATCTACCAACTAGAGACATTTTCTTGTAAAGAAATATCTAATTTAATGAACGTCACATTATAGTAATTGAAAAGTCAAGCAGCACGTTTTAGAAGCGCTTCTAACTATTTACTAGTACAAGGGTATTCTTCTAATTAAATATTTAAATTACTATCACGTACAGTGATTGGAAGTTTGCCATACAATTCAATTACATTATTTGATTCATGTTAATTGGAACAGATTCAATATCTTACATTATTTTCAATGATATCAATCGATCATAATTCTTTCATTGAATTTCAATCAATCACAAATTATTTGCAAAAACGAGGTTGAGAACATCACAGCCAAATCATGATTTAATGTTGATGCATGCAATGGCAGCACTTTAGAAAGTGACGTCTTTATGATCGTAAATGTAAAGAGTGGGACTGGAACTTTTACAATGTGGAAAACATAAATATGCCGGGTTAATTATAATAATCGAGACTTCTGCGAGATTTAAACCATAACTACCATACAATTTGTTGATTCATATCAACAAAATGTGTCGATCAATTTTAATAAAAATGTGAATTTAATTGTTAATTTAATTTTTTGCACTATAAATTCCAAAATACGATGAAATTTCGAACATTTCGGTATTGGGAGAAAAATTAGCGTTTAACTGACGCGCATTTCGAGAAGGTCCAGGGTAGATCACACACATTTAGGAGGTGTACTCAACCAATTATGCCATCATTTTAGAAGGGACGTTCTTTTGATGCATCAGAAAGAGCAACAAACCGTCAAATCGTCAGTGCAGTAGGTGCCTGCTGTTACGCGTTGTTTTATAAAATTTGGGTTTTTATTAAAACTTACCTGCCTAACGGCTCTGTACTGGTATAATATAAACAACTAATAAGTAAAGCCCTAACAATTAAAATGTGAAATCACATCATCGTTCAAATTTGCTACTTAATCACTTTGTAACTAAACATTCACAACGTCCAATTGTGATTATACTATATCGTTATTGGCAATACGAAACCAGTGATTAGAACCGCTAAATACTGGATAGTACAACTACTGGATAGTAGGAGGGGATGCGTAGGAATATTGTATTAAATTTGTACACAGCAAAAAATTTAATAATTAAGACAAACTTAAGTTCACGCATGATACCGATAATAAGTTTGCACTGAGCTTGCACTAAACCAACAAAAACAATGTAAATTGTAATACTAAAAAATCTAAACTTAAATAAATAATTAAATAATATTTAATTGAACAAAAATCAATCATAGTATAAAACTGCGATTGCCAATTTACTTTTGGAATGAAAGAGCATTACACCAAATATAACATTGCCGATCTCATATAAATATTTTCGACAAATTTTATTTTAATACAGCGCACGAATGCTCAGTAACCACAGCATATGGGCATTTATTTCATTAAAAAATTTTAGCTAAGACAAAAATTTTGCGTGACATCTACGTTTCATGAACAAAAGTTTACGATTTCAATAATATCTGTATTTATATGGCGCCACAGTTTAAGATCCTAATTCACAAACTGTATTTAAGCTCTGAAACTGTAAAATTTCCAATATGCACCAAATTTTTTGACGCAAACTTACATATCACGATTTCAATAGCGAATAACTCGAACAAAATGTCATTTTCTGAAACGGGTTTTGCATATATATGTTGTTACCAATAGCGTCTCTATTCCAACAAAAGTTGAAGCTAATGACAATTATATTTTTTGAGCTTTTAGATAAAACTTATTTGTTTCAGATTATTACTTTATATATACTTATATAGCCTAAATGTTGATAATGCAATACATACAGTCGAAACAAATAGTTTGTCTGCAATATACACAGAAAACAGAAAAAAATGTTGTTCTTAAGGTAGGACAAACGAATAACACCAATATGTTGTTTGACAACTGTACAATACATTATTATTTTAATTTAAATCTTAATAAATTTACGTATAATTCAATATAGGTATTTATGATATACAAACGAAGCCAGTTTTATTTATAACGTGAGTTTATGTCAATATTCGAGTACCGCCATTGAATTTGATAGAATATTTTAAAATAAAATATAGTTTGGTTACAGCAGCGAAGTTATTTCCTATTGATTTACAGCGGCGAAAAGTCTACCGTTTGTGAATATCATTTTTTAGAACACTGTATCTTTTTCTCTGTAAACAATTTCTATAAAGTTACAGCTATAGTATAGAATTTTTAGATTTTCAGAATCGGACCATCCATTTTTTAAGACGATCGTTATTTTCGCCGATTTGCACATGTTGAATGCACATGTTGAAGTATGTAGTCTTGTTGAATAAACCAAGAAGCAATCTTAGGTTAAGTTAAATAAAAAATTGTATATTTTAAGAACTTTCTAGGCCGGAAATCATTCCTTTGGTTTTCAGTTGGTAATAATAAGGGCAAAGTATGGTGCGCTCCCTAGTGCCAACCGTATGTTAGGATTCGTACAATCTTCCAGCTTCAATATGGTGATATATAAATTTAAATGAAAATTGTCTATAACTTCCAAACCCTTCTGATCTTTTGAGAAGGTTCGTAATTAAGTGATTGCTGGCCAAATGGCCAAATTCCAATATCTTAGGTTAAGTTAAATAAAAATTTATATCTCTTAAGAACTTTCTAGGCCAGAAATGATTTTTTATGTTTTGAGTTGGTAATAATAAAGGCAAACTGTGGTAGACTACTCAGTGCCAGCCGTATATGATAGGATTAGTGCCCGAAAAACAAAATAGTTATTTTGAACCGAAAAGTAACCAAACTGGAACTGAGAATCGTGTGGGTAATTTATAGACAATATTGGTCAGTTGACTGCAGAATATCCACGTTTTGAGAGACTTTAGGGCGTCACATTTATCTGTAAAAAAACTGTTCTGATAGTAGTATGTATCTCGTCATTTTTTTTTGCAGAAAGTGACTATTGAATAACCATCATTTCCAAGTTTCTGTAACGTCACGTTTGTCTGTAAAATCCGCATATAAAATTGAATGTGTTTTTTCAGTCAAACTACTTGAAAAATTATTAATTTTGAAAGTTTATTTTACCATTTCCGACTGCAATTTTACAGCGAACAAATCTGCTTCTTCACCGACAAATAACTGAACTTTTAACTGATCTTGAAATTAATAAACGTTTTAAAATTAAATGTTTAATTAAAAATTTCAATTATGATCAAAGTTTATATATATTTATTTTAGTTTTTTATTTTTAAAATAATTTCGTGTTACGGTAGTTTGGACTGCAAATTTGGTAGCCCCGAATGGTTCCTAAACTTCCTTTTGGTAGGTATGGGTGTCCTTAATTAACTCCAAAATTTGTAAGTTGTCCACAAATAAAATTTTAGTTTTATCTGAAATACATAACCGGTTCAATGGCGAATATATAATTTATATTACAACTAATTTATAAAAGATTTATTGATGAAACAGATTTAGTTTCTATTGTTCGTTGATCACTGGTTGAGTTTCTTTAAAATGTTTAAATACAATCATATGTAACTAAATAGTATCAAATCTACATAGTTAGACTAATTGTAATAATTGTTAAAATCTTACCATATTTATTAGGTTATAGTTTTCAATTTACTTCTATAATCTAGTCATACTATACTTTTTCATATATTTTTTGCCTGTTTAACACTTTTTACACTTCACTGTTTCAAATGCAAAATTGAACTATGGTACGTGTCTTTCCTCTCCAATAAGTATCACCCTAATGTTTTTTAACAATATTTTGCGGGAGATCAAAAATTTACGTTTTTTCAACCAGCGAATAACAGACGATAAACCAATAAAAAATTGACAAAACAATATCGTCGCTAACATTTACTTATTTCGATTATTTGTTACTTTCGATTTTGTTCGTTCTCTGCAATATTTCAGTTTAACCGAAAAATTACAGACAGAGGGACCAATAATAAAGGTGCTAAAGAAATTATCGTATATACTCGTTTAGTATATTTCATATAAGTCGATATCATTTGCAATATTTTTATACGAGTATCTCGCAACTGAATTTTTTTGGTAACATAAACCACTTTTTTTTTTATTTGAACGATCGCCTGTTTTGGGATGAGTATATTATAGAAAGTACGAGGGTGTGTTTTTTTGTTGTTTTCGACAAGTAAAGCCGATCATTTTTTCATAATTGGTTTTTTGTGTTCGTATAACGATCGATTTTGTGTAATTTCTTTTTAACTGATGAAAACTTATAAAAAACCAATAAATCATGAACAAACGTAAGATGTTTATAATTATATAATTAAGATTTGAGATTTGTTCATTTGATTCGTTTTCTATTCGTCTTTTTTAACTGAAAAAATACAGTCGTAACACCATAAAAATATTGTAAATAGAAAAGTATTTTTGATTGTACATTAATGCGCGCTTATCTGCTTGCTTTGACTGAGCGATTAGAGAAAGAACCATTAAAAACTGAGTTTGTGACCGAGGTTCAACAGATGTATAATATATTTAAATTTTAGGGAAATCCATTCGGATCAATTTTAGTTTTGACCGAAACAAAAATTTTATGAGCACGTGCAATATTTTGCTTTTTTTCGGTCAACTCAGTTTTTTTAGTTTTTGTTGCTATTTTTTATGACTGGCATTATTCACTTAATCCAAGTTTATGGTCACAAATTGTTTTTCGGGGCATATTCTCATGACAGGATGGAAATGAGATTTTCATCAGCTTATTACTGTAATGAAATTGAACGCAGCTTTGGCTTCCTGTCAGAATGTAGAATTTATCGTTCTCTTTTATGTCGGTCTATAGTTCTGGCATGGAGCATGCGGCAATGGCAATGTGCAATCCGATACGTAAATGAGACCTATATAGCCGCACGTCTCCGATATTGGAAATATTAAAAACAAACAAATAATGGCGAGTGGTATAGTGTCAACTTTTATGCCTATCAAACAAACCTATCAAGGTCCTTGCTATATGTGTTTGTTTGCTCTATTGGGCTTATTGTAATACCACCAATTTGGTATGCGACGCACGTTAATTTAAGTTTTAATTATATTTCTCTGTTTCTGGTCGTTTTCGACCTAGAAAGTTCTTGAGAGATACAAGTTTTTATTTACCTTAACCTGAAATATTGGAACTAGGCCATTTACTTAAATTCAAACATAATGCTGGTGCTGGACATTTGCTCAGCAAATAAAATATATCAAAATATTAATCGATATTTCCGGTCCATGAAGGGTTTGGAACTTATAGACGATTTTCATATCAATTTATATAGGGCCATATCGAAGCTGGAAGATTGTGCCATTCCTAACATACGGCTGGCACTGGGGTGCTCATTATTAGATACGCTTAATCTTTTAAACTAATAATATGGGGCATTATTATTTCGAACTTAAAATATTTAGAGTTAATATTCCAAAAACACATTACATTATTTCAATGTATTTGTTTTACATGAACACAAGAAAAAAGCTGGGATATATACTTTCGTCTTATAGAGGTATAAAATAAAAAAACTGTGCTGGAATAGAATAGTTTCGTATAATAAAAATAAAAAAATGCCTGAGATGAAAAACTGGGATAACTTCCCATGCTTCGTATTTAGCATGAATGACAAAGTTCCATTTTTTAAAAACCGGTTACTTAACAGATTATTTAGAGACTTAGTAAATTTACAAGTATTAACCGTAAAATTTTCAACTGCAATATATTTTGAATTTATAACACTCAGCTGTTTGTTTGCTAATTAGTAAGATTTATAAAGTAACTTTATTGATTTAAAGGTAATAATTTTGAATTAGATACTATATATCGGGCGGCGATCGGTAAGATACTCGGACTTGCCCTAAACTGTTCAAATCGTTCTGAATGCCAATGAAATATGTTTTAAATTAGTCCTAGATGACGTTATTATATTTAGTTTAGAATAAACTTCATTCGCCTATATATAAGCAAAGAATTTCTATAATAAGAAGTGAATACACGTACCAAAAAGTCGAGACATCCACTTTTTTTTATAACTCCACGAATTTCCGAAAAACCACATGCCGGACGTTTTTATAATCAAAAATACCCCGAGAAATGAACCAATCGTGATTTCTATGATAAAATAAATACGCTATCTATTTTAAATGTAGAAACTATTTTTGTTCGAGATCACGTGACCTCGATTTTTTTTTTGATTTTTTTGGTTTATTTGTTTCGGTATATTGTATGTAAAACGAAAAAAAAAACGAAAAACAACAATAACAAATATTGATATTCGTTCTCGTGTACTAATGTAAAAATTACACAAATATAATTTTTCCATTTTTTCGAAAATTTTGTTTTGTTTTTGCTCGAATATAAATTTATATATAAAACAAAAACATATATGTATGTAAAAATATACTATGTACATGTGCATTTCTTAATATGTATTGCAAGTTGCAACTATTATATAAAATGCGGTGGAGGTAAAGTTAGCAAAGGAATATTTTAATTCTGTAGTTTTTAGTTTTGAAATGGTATGGTGGTGCTAGTGAATGATCCGTTAGGATAGCAACTTATTATATATGGAGAACGACGAGAATAAAAAGACGATGACAAACGAGTTTTGCGTTGGCTCGTCGAATGTTTTTTAAATTTTAAATGGACAACTATCTATGTATATAGATGTAATAACAATATGGAAAATTATTTATATTGTTATATTTAATTGAATTCTATTACGGATTATGTAATATTATATTATATATTATGTTATATATATATATATATATATATATATATATATATATATATATATATATATATATATATATATATATATATATATATATATATATATATATATATATATATATATATATATATATATATATATATATATATATATATATATATATATATATATATATATATATATATATATATATATATATATATATATATATATATATATATATATATATATATATATATATATATATATATATATATATATATATATATATATATATATATATATATATATATATATATATATATATATATATATATATATATATATATATATATATATATATATATATATATATATATATATATATATATATATATATATATATATATATATATATATATATATATATATATATATATATATATATATATATATATATATATATATATATATATATATATATATATATATATATATATATATATATATATATATATATATATATATATATATATATATATATATATATATATATATATATATATATATATATATATATATATATATATATATATATATATATATATATATATATATATATATATATATATATATATATATATATATATATATATATATATATATATATATATATATATATATATATATATATATATATATATATATATATATATATATATATATATATATAATATATATATATATATATATATATATATATATATATATATATATATATATATATATATATATATATATATATATATATATATATATATATATATATATATATATATATATATATATATATATATATATATATATATATATATATATATATATATATATATATATATATATATATATATATATATATATATATATATATATATATATATATATATATATATATATATATATATATATATATATATATATATATATATATATATATATATATATATATATATATATATATAAAATATACCCATATATGAACACCTTGGTTGCGCACTTACACATTGAATTAGAATTGTTACCACAATTTTGAAATTTTTCCTCATTTCAAAAGTCAGTGTTCTATAAACAACATTAAAACGCTATGATGTCGCAAAATTTAATTTTCGGTGGAAAGTGCCTTATTTGCAGTCGGAGTAAGCGGACTGACAAAAACTGCAGACTATTTGCTTTTCCTGCAAAAAATAAACCATACTTCATGCGATGGATTCAGCAATGCAATTTGAAGGATGTAGATTTTGATGGAAATAAAAAGAAATTTATTTGTGAGGTGCATTTTGAGAAAAATTTGTTAACCAGAAAGAATTTGAAAAAAGGTGCATTTCCAACCTTACTGTTACATAATCGAGTTACCCGAAAAAACCCACTTCACAAAGTGTATGTTAATAAAAATAGGAAACCAGTGGTTGAAACCAGTTACGGAGTAAATAATTCAGGTAAGAATCCTTGTAATAAAATATGTGATCTTGACAAAAATAAGTTTTTAAAAACGTATCTTCCCGCTCCCGGGAAAAGGAAACTAGAACAAATTAAAATAAACAGTACTCCAATTTCTAGTGTAATGAAAATTGATTGTGAAAATTGCATTAGAAACGAAAAAAACGTTATATATTATAGGAGGCAAAACACTGACTTACGGGAAAAATGTAAATTATTGGAAATTAATAATAAAAAATTGAAAAATAAGACTAGAGATTTTAATTTAAAAAACCAATTAAGAATTCAAATTAAAAATAAATACAAAAACTTAAAACGTAAATCCATTACCGAACATATTGACGAGCTCGTACATATTAATAACCATACCAAGGAATTTTGCAAAATGCTATTAGGAAAACGGTATAAAAATTCAAAATATTCAAGCTATCAAAGACGATTGGCTCAAAGTATCGAATTTCGATCACATGCTACATACCAATACTTGAGAGACACTTTAAATTTTCAATTACCCACTGTACGGTCAATTAGCAATTGGAATATTTTAAGCCAGTTGCAACCAGGCTTCAACGATACCTTATTAGGGCAAATCGGGATAAAAGTTCAGAATATGACAAGTAGAGAAAAGCAGCATATACTTTTATTCGACGAGATTAAAATTCGAGCAGATCTAAAATACAACCGGGTTATAGATGAAATTATCGGACTAGTTGACTTTGGGAATGGAGAAAAAGAACCAACCATTGCCAAGTATATTTGTTTGTTTATGTCGAGAGGTCTATTTAGTACAGACAAATTTGTTGTTAGTTATGTGGCAACAGAAGGGCCGGTATGTGGAACAAAATTAAAAGAGCTAATTTTAAAAAATATAGAAGTTGTCAGTAAACTAGGCATTAATATTAGAGGGGTGGCATGTGATCAAGGCACCAACAACAGAAACGCATACAAATTACTTGGAGTAACAAAATATGATCCATATTTTACTGTTAAGGAGCAAAAAATTTTTGCCATGTACGACGTACCGCATTTATTTAAATCGATACGGAATACTATTTTAGCGTATGATATAATTACACCGGGAGGTTTGGTTACGTGGAACGTAATAAAGGAATTATATCAAATAGACTGCCAATCAGTGACAAGAGTGTGTCCCAAGTTAACATCCAGACATATATATCCCAACACATTTGAAAAAATGCGAGTCAAATTAGCAACTCAAATTCTAAGCCGTAGCTGCGCAAATGGAATAAAAACATTTGCACATTTAAAAAAATTTAAAACTGAAAGTGCCATAAAACATGCTACCTCTACAGCTGCTTTTTTAGAAAAATTCGATAAACTATTTGACGCTTTAAATAGTAAAAGCAGATATTGCGCGAACAAAGCAAAATCGGGATTGTCTCTAGTGCGTGATAACGAAGCACATATTATTTTAAATGAAATGCTAATATATTTAGAAAATTTAAAGGTACAAAGTAAGAACAAAATTTTCTGCGTAGCTGGTCTTGCTCAAACTATTACGGCTATCTTACAACTAACCAAAGCAGTATGTGAAGATGACCCGGATTTAACATACATACTAACATCCAAGCTACAAACTGATGCAGTAGAAAATTTATTTTCACAAATCAGATCGAAAGGTGGTAATAACGTTAATCCATCAGTTTACGATTTTAATTTTATTATTGCTAAAATTATTTCTAGTAAACTAATTTTTAATGCCACAACGTTGAACTATGAGCCAGATAATTGTTCTTTTATTTTAGAACCAGGTACGATTGAAAATTCAAGCAGCAACCTAAGAGAAGATGACATTTCTAGAAACGAAACCGAATCCATTCATGAAAATACGACACCGGATACCGACTTAGACGAATTTGGAGATACTGATTTTAATGAAATAGCATTTGTTGGATCTTTTATTAATAATTCATTTGAAATAGATTTATCATCATTGCGGTATTTTTTGGGATATATAATTTTTAAACTTACAAAACGGTCTAATTGCGGAAGTTGTTTGGAATACATGGTCAAGCAAGATGAAAATTTGTGTTTACCATCAGAATATCTCATAAAATGCAGAAATTATTTCAATTCTTTGGGGGAGATATATTTAAAAAATCCGACTGATGTTTTTCTGGATATTACCATAATTCACGTGACAATTTTTGCAAAATATTTTAATACTAACATCCACAGTAAATTTATTTTACAAAGTATATTTAATAAATGCATAGATGCAACCAACGCAGATCCAAAATATGTGTCTTGGTACACAGGAGCATGTAATGAGCATAGACAAAGTGCACTTAAATTTTTAATTTTAGTGTTACTAAGAAAAAATTGTGTCTGGCAATTAGAGAAATTTAAAAATGTAAAAAGAGCCGAGAATGAAAAAAAACGGCGGTCGAATCCAAATCAAAGAAACCGAATTCACCAAGAAAACCGAAGACTGAGGATTTTAAAACAATAGTAATATGTTTAAGAAGAGTGAATTATTTTATAAAATTATATATGTACTTGGAGCTATACGCAAATTTATAGTAATGTTTAAGAATTAATCAAAACCTTTTTGTATTCTATTTCATGTACACATCGCCATCTTTATCACGAAAACTACGTTCCTGGACTGCTGTGATATATGCCTTGTGATAAGCAACAAATGTTTCTGAGACGAATTTACTTTTTATTATTTATTTATTTTTATATAATGAATTTTAATATTTTTATTTTTTATTTATTATAAATGAATTTTTTTGTAAATACTTACATAACTTTTTTTATAGAGGTTTTTATGCCTTATGGAAGTATCAAATTCGTAGTTTGAAATATATTTCCATTTGGCTTTTCCTCTTGAGCAAACTTAAAAAAATGTTTACTCTTGTAATAAAAAATTAAAAATATAGTTTCACATTTTTCTTTCATTCCAAACAAAAGGATGAGAATTCGCATATAATTAAACCAAAATCTTAGTCATTTCATTTTATCATTAAAAATTCCGTCCCTACAGCGTTGGCGGAATCACTAATATGGATGAAACTTCATACTTGCTTTCTCCATAAATTGGAAGGGTTTGAAATATAGTAAATAGGAAGAATCAAGAAATAATTACCAGTGGTTAATAATATGCACAACTTCAGATGCCATGGCATGATGAGATGGCTAATTATATCAAATTTTTAATCTTATCAGATTGAAACTGAATGGTGTAATCCTTCCTGTTACACTCTTCTATTCAGCCTCATCGTTTTTCTGACAGTATGTTTCTAATCGCATTTAACTATGCTCTCTTTGTATTTTATTATAATTAATTCTTTCTTGGTTTTGTTAACTTGTTCACAGACAAGTGTGATTCTCACAGGAATAACTCTATAATTAATAATCTATCTTCGCTATTTGATATCACTAGGGCTGCAATCAATACTTATCTGGATTCTTGTTCTTGTCTGCTAGGTTTCACAATCCACAATCGATCATAAATCCAAACTTCCGATCATTCTTCCAAAAGTAATTGTTCTCCTTAGTGGCAGTTTCTCTGGAGATTAATTAAGCCTCGTTTGGTTCTTACATTTGTGTCGCAAAGTCGCGGTGGCGTCTAAATTATAATATCTTAGGGGCTATGGCCCAATATTTAACATGAAACTATTAGGTCTCATATCGACCATTAGTACTCCGTGCTATAAACTATTATTGCAGATTCATACTATTTTCTTACCTAAATAGAATATTGCAGTTCTTTAGTCCATATTTCCAACTTTAACCCATTGTTTAGTTCCATGACTTTTACAATTTTATTACTTAACACACAACGTTCTTCTGTTTTGCCTGTCTCCGAATCGCGAATTCCGACAATATGTGGGCATCCATCATTGCTCACTCCATGTAATAGACAGCAAATTTAAGTAGATTATGTGTACTAGTCATTTGATCTCTGATTCTACCACATGTATTATAATTTATTACACCAGGCAAGGCGGTCAGCAAATATTTGATCGAATAAGATTTTATAAGCAATTTGAGTTCACTTCTGCGAAATTGTCCCGAATGAGATTGTAATATAAATACCAATTTTCCACATGTAACAACTTGTGACACCGGACTGCCACCATATATTTTATCAAATTGTGTTTTATAAGCCTTCTAAAGTGTCGACTAATCTTATAGAGACAGGTGTATAATAAATAGTTTTTCTATATTCGAGGAAATTATTGGCAACAAATACAATTTTAATATAATTTTTGATTTCACCACTTGTAACAATTGATAACAATAGACCACAAGCAGATATTGGGTCAAATGTTTTCTGTGAGCTTTGCAAAAAGCAGATGTTTATTCGCCATCTTATTTAGCGTGGTGTCCTTGAGATTTACGTACAATAGTGGTAAAAGGAAGTCAGATGTAGGCCAAAACAAATTTATCTTGAAAGTTTTAAAAATCTCTTAAAAAAGCCTCACCCCCTGATAAACGATACCATTGATCAAACCGTCAGATAAATTTTAAAGAGTTACTGAGAAATTGTTAAACTCAACCCGAGTGGGTAGGATAGGATTACCCGAGTATTGGGCATCGAGCGAGAGTTATGCAGTATCAAACAATTCGGGAAGCAGACATTCTCCTCCGACCGAACTTTTTCCTGCGTGCCCACACAATTGTGTGTACATAAAATAATCATGTAAAACATATATTTTTGTATGTGTTTTGAACCAACTTACACATTTGTGCATTTCTTTCAAACTTATATTCGTCCGAAAAACACACTATAACTATACACACAATTGTGTTGGTTGTACTTCATATCAAGCTAGTTTTTTTATCAAAAACGCGTTTACATACTATGGTTTTTTACACACACATTTGTGTGGTTTGGACTTAAATAAGGCCATTTTTGTCGTACAAAAAGGGATATATCCCTTTTTCAACCAAAAAAATGGCTTAATTATAGTCCAAACCACACAAAAGTGTGAGTAATAAATCATAGTATATAATTACGTTTTTGATAAAAAATTTCACTTGTATTGAAGTACAACCAACACAATTGTGTGTATAGTTATAGTGTTTTTTTTTCGAACGAAAATAAGTTTGAAAGGAATACACAAATGTGTAACTTGGGTCAAAACACATAGAAAACTATCTTTTTGACATGGTCATCTTTTTGACTTTTGCCGTACCCACACAATTGTGTTACCAAAACACAAAGGGATATAATTACATACTTCGTACCAGAATTCAATTAAATATAACAATATAAATAATTTTCCATATTGTTATTACATCTATATACATAGATAGTTGTCCATTTAAAATTTAAAAAACATTCGACGAGACAACGCAAAACTCGTTTGTCATCGTCTTTTTATTCTCGTCGTTCTCCATATATAATAAGTTGCTATCCTAACGGATCATTCACTAGCACCACCATACCATTTCAAAACTAAAAACTACAGAATTAAAATATTCCTTCGCTAACTTTACCTCCACCGCATTTTATATAATAGTTGCAACTTGCAATACATATTAAGAAATGCACATGTACATAGTATATTTTTACATACATATATGTTTTTGTTTTATATATAAATTTATATTCGAGCAAAAACAAAACAAAATTTTCGAAAAAATGGAAAAATTATATTTGTGTAATTTTTACATTAGTACACGAGAACGAATATCAATATTTGTTATTGTTGTTTTTCGTTTTTTGTGTGCCACAGTTTTCGTTTTACATACAATATACCGAAACAAATAAACCAAAAAAATCAAAAAAAAAATCGAGGTCACGTGATCTCGAACAAAAATAGTTTCTACATTTAAAATAGATAGCGTATTTATTTTATCATAGAAATCACGATTGGTTCATTTCTCGGGGTATTTTTGATTATAAAAACGTCCGGCATGTGGTTTTTCGGAAATTCGTGGAGTTATAAAAAAAAGTGGATGTCTCGACTTTTTGGTACGTGTATTCACTTCTTATTATAGAAATTCTTTGATATAAGCTAATGCAGTTTTTCTAACATCGTTTTAGCTTTCAAATTATTATCAATGTATGGGTAAAACTATATATTGATTGATACATTCAGGCGTAATTATTATCTATGAAGGTAATAAAAATAATATAGTAAAATTTTGTTATTAACAATTATTGTTTAATACACCGATAATAAGATTAAAATGGGAACAATTTGGAAGTGCAGGATTTACTGTGAAATATCAAGGCCGTGGCTGTTAATGATTTTATTTTTAGCTTTTGAGTTTAACATTTACTAGGTTAATTTGAATTTGAATTTAAAAAAAAGTCTGTAAATTATTGCTAAAAATACGTACATTTTTCATTATTTTCAATAAAACATGTAAAACAAAGTATTAAGTTATATAATTCAACCATACATCGTTTATTCAAATTTATTTTATTAATATAAAATTGATTTATTATTTCATCGTTCAAATAAATCACGTAAATCATCTGACAACATAAATTCAGTGTTATTTTCACTCGGAATGGAAGGAAGGGGCTTATTTTGAAGATATATTTCTTCTTATCTTTGGAGATTAATAGAAATATCTCTGTAAAATTTAAAAAATTTGGTATGGTTATCGTCAACCTCCGCAAAAATGTCGATAGCTCTATTGATGAGATTTAGACCTTCCGATTTTTTTTTTTAATTGGCAACTGTTCCTTTACCTCTACCATATCTTCCTCTCCATTTAAAATATTTTCCATTTCTGATAGCTTAATCAAATCCTCATTAGACATTTCTTGGGGACCGTAAATTATTTCTTCGTTGTTTATAATTTCCATGCCTTCGAAAAACTTTCATCAATCTCTATTTCTAGTGCACATTATTGCGACATCCTGGTCATAATATTTTCCAAACGCCATTCATACAGAAAGACTTTACTTCATCCCAAGAAGAAGAAGCTATATTACAGCTAGATTGTAATGTCTTCGTCTGAATTGATGGCGGTCTACTGAGGCTTTAAAGTTTATTTCCTTATTGCAATACTTTTCTATCTCTGGAACGTAACAATTCTTAGGCCAATCGTCAAATAAAGTTGCAGTTGTCCATACTTTCTTATTCGCTCGCCAAAAACCGGAAGATTATTGGATTTTTCGAAGGATAAATTACCAGAGGCTTGAATTTAAAATAATCATGTGCGTTACCCCTAAGTAGTAGTTTTCCAGGCCTTGAAATAAAAGTTCTAGTTTGTATAGTCTAGTCGCTTCTAGAACAAACCGGTCTCATTTATCAACGTTGAACACCTGTTTGGTGATGTAACCTCCGTCCGATAATAAACCTTTTATTTCGTCTTTAAAGCGCTCAGTACAAAAAAAAATCTGCGCTACTAGATGTTCCTTTTAAGGAAATGTTGTAAAGGTTTGCCCGAGTTTTGAACCGTTGAAACCATCGCCGTGCCTCGAGGTTTTCAGATTTCGATTCATCATTAGTAGAAGCGTTTTCATTGCTCGATAATTTTCTATCCAAATCGTTATATAATCTTTTAGCTTTTGGCTTTAAAATGTTTTGGCTTGAAAAACAAAATATTACTTTGAAATTCTCTTTACTATTTGACTTTTTCGCCGGCTACTTTAATCATTTTTTCCAATTTGTTTGCAGTTTGCTAATATTTATTTCCCTACTAAGGAAATAATTTCGAATCGATTTACCCAGTCGGATTGTTTCCCTTAGTAGGGGGAAAAACTATGTTTCTTGATTTAAAAAAAAAAGAAAAGAAAGGAATATAGAGAATTTCAAAGAAAATTGTATTCCGATTGGGGAAATGTCCACTGATTTCAAGAATACGGCCCTCTGATTTCAAGAATTCGAGTCAATATTATAGAACCAGCATTTGATGAGGCATTGGCAGCAGCTTTATTTAAGTGTTTTTTTTTTAATAAAAGTCAAATTTTCATCCGAAACAGTTTAAGATCGTTTAATTTCAGTTCGAAAATAATTTTCTTTTATGTCGCTCCACAATTTACAGTTTTCTTGGATTTATCCATTTTAATTTCAAAATTTGTCATAAACACAAGCAACCAACTTTCGATGCAGTAGTATGTACTCTGAATAATTTAAAGGGGAATTATCGATTTATGTTTATTTTCCTTTTGTATAAAATTTTACGAGAAAACGCAAATTGAGTGAAAAAACGCACCTTTTTAATGCACACTGATGATTTTTGCTATAATAAACAAATGAACGCAGACGAAAACATCGCAAGTCGAAACAGTGCAAACAGAGGTATTGGTGTATCTATCCGCGATATCAATCCGAGATATGGCAAACTGCGATTAACTCCGAAAATATGATTAAAATGCGAACAATTTGAAAGTTTAGGGATTTACTATGAATAATCAAGTCTGTGGTCCCTTTTCTGACATTGAATTTATTTTTAGCTTTTGTGTTGTACATTTATTGGATAAATTTCATCGTCATATTTAGGTTCTGTGATATCCGGATATGGCAAAAATCAAACGTGAAACAATTTTGAATAATGCGAACAATTTGGAAGTTCACTGTGATCCCTCTTTCTCTCGCACATGCTAAGTTTTTCATAACCTGTTCGAAATTTAATCATATTATCGGTGTTATTTTTTTCATTTTGCTATATTTGAATATTACGGAAGCTGACTGAATAGAATTGCATATTAGAATTTTATTATAAATTTTATTTATTTGCCTACTAGTTATACTATTTTGATTTGTGCGCCTGAATGTTCACATAGAAATATATTTTACTAATCATTTAGCATACAAAAAAATCTATAGTACAAATGAGGACAAACTTCAAAGTCGCGGTCTTACTGATAGTATTCTGACAACTTTTAGAATTTTTAATCATTACATACGATCATTTCTATTATTAAAACAAATCGTTTTGAAAAAGCCATTCTAACATTTTTTTTTTCTCTTTTATTTTTAGGTAAGCTGAATGAAAGATTGAATTTAAACAGTAAAGTGATACTACCTCTAAC
Source organism: Nephrotoma flavescens (assembly GCA_932526605.1). Lineage (NCBI taxonomy): Eukaryota > Metazoa > Arthropoda > Insecta > Diptera > Tipulidae > Nephrotoma > Nephrotoma flavescens. The sequence goes on along the minus strand of OW052221.1, from coordinate 202,376,561 downwards.
AATATCTGACGTGCAGGTGAGTCCAATTGATTGCGCTTACCAGACACTAAGAAATTATATTAAATAGTCTGCTAAAGCGCTGACATTTTCGTCTCATCAAAAAAGTTCACCAAAATTCAATTAAAAGGACATTCAAATTAGGGTACACAAATGTGAGTGACATCTTACAAAATAAAACAAAAAACTGTAATCCTTAATAATATTATTATTCTAAAGGCAGAAAACATTATAAATCACAACGATAACGTTAAAACAAAAGGAACTCATTACATCCACCTCGTAACCTTATACACAAAAATCAATTTATCTTACTCAAAGTAATTAATTTATCACAAAAAAAAGCTCCAAACTAGCAAATCACCAACAACAATAATACACCGAGCATTATTTCATAATAAATTAAATTTGTTTCCTCAATTCATTCCGTATAGACGAACGTATTCTACACCGTCTTATGTATATACGACCGAGTACATACATTCAAAACTCAAAACCATTAAGTAATCAACTACTCAACAAAATACATAAAATGTAAAATACTTGTACATGTACGGCTTCGTGTGACCTTAGAAGATCAAGAAAAATATATAAGAAAACCAACATGTACAATTAAAACAAATGTTTAGATGACCGTCGTCGAGCCCATCGTGTATCACTAACTATAATTCCGCACCTTCAAAAATATGTCAATACGAATTTAGCAATTCATTGATCAAATTATATTTTATTTTAGTAATCTTACGTCCAAAGTTGATTGCCCTGATAATTTTTTTCGTGTTGTTCGTTTTGTTGTTGATTTTAAACTTTTTTTTTTCGTTTAACAGATAAAATATTGTTACACATCTCTAAATCGAATTGAGATTTGAAATCTCATGCAAAGTGTTTTTTTTTCACTCTCACATGAATTTCATGCTTATAAAAAAATATCATTTAGAATTATGTGGGGGATAAGGTGACGAGGTATGAAAACTTGAAATAAATTATATTTGGTTTGAAGTAAGTTTAATTTAACCCTTTCAGTACGCACGTAAATTTCATCACTAACAATTTAAAACGTCAAGCCACCGAAAACAATAATTCATTGAAAAGGACAATTTTAAAAAACTGTAATTTACTGAAAAAGTTCAACGAAAATGACAATTTACAGAAAAGTGTTCAAAAAGCATTTACTCGAAAACGACAGTTTATCGAAAGCCATAATTCATCGAAACACTAATTAGTATTGTGTATAGCCAGCCGACTTCGGTTAAATTTTATTATTATGAAAATGAAATGCCAAATGGAGTTGTAAAGAATTGCCAATTAGGAAGAATTTTCTGGTTTAGAAGGTTTCAATAAGTTGGAAATCTTCGGATCGCAAGGGTTAAGTTTATCTCGAAGAGCACATACACATAGGTATGTTTGTAATAATAATAACAACAAAACACACCACCTTATAAAAGAGAACGGATTAAATTATTCTTTTAGAATTTAATAAAAATAATATAAGAATAAGCGAACGATATAAAAAAATAGTAATAATAACAATAAACATATAAAAGAAATATTATAATAAATTGAAATTGACTTGATAGACTGGTTTAATGTAATTTGAAAATTTTTATCATGTACAATAATAATAATAAAATCTTATGTTTTATATTAGCGTGAAGTTTGCGCCTATATACACTTACTCGTACAAAAACAAAATTATTTTTTCAAAACGTTGACATTCAAAGTGCTCGTAGCGTATAATTGTGAATTATGGTTGTCGGTGTTTAGTTGGGGTACATTTAAATGGTTTTATCATTTTACTTTATCAGTGAGGCCTAACAAATAGTTTGGTAATTGTTTTTATATAACCTATTTAAAAATATATTACATCCCCCTATTTTATCGCCTACAATACCAAATTCAAGAAAATTATATTACGTAAATGTAATTTACCATGATTTAATTTGATACATTCAATTTACTACTTGAGGACTTTTGTTTTTAAAATTTAATAACATTTATTTGAAAGAGTAGTTTTTGAGGCGACACGTTAATGATCACTAAATGACTAATTTCAGTGGCACCTAGGAAGCGAAAAAAAATGTAATTAAAATATTTTTTTTTTTTTTGGAAAAAAATTCCGTGCTTCCTTAGTAAAACACTTTGAAATTTAATTTAATTTTTTAATTTATCTGTTTCACTATGATTTTCGACTAGTTCTGACCTTTGCTTTTATTGGTGCACAATTATCAAATAACAACTTTGAGATCAAACCAACATAAAAATCACCGGACATTTAAATGGAGATTTCACAGTGGGGACAAAGTTTGGAGTTTCATTTTAATCGATTTGGTATTAATCAGTATCCCAAAGATTCTCGAGCAGTGCTGGCCCAGGCTTTACTAGTGGAAGTGCACGGCAAATATGTATTTGGTTTGAGAACAACTATCATTTGTGCTATGATAGACAAGTCTTCCTTATTGATATACTAATCTTAACCAACAACTATCTAATAGAGAATTTTTTTTAAAAACTTAATATTTATCAATTTAAAACTAACTGTGGTATTTTATGGCCTATTTCACGGCGTTCTTAACTCGCTTTCGCGTTTGTTTGTTTGTTTGTTTCTTGCAAACGATATTTAATCCGCTTCCCGAATAGCTGACGAGCTCAAATTATCAGTAAAGTTCAGTATCCGATTACAATACCAGGTGTGTAATTATGAAATCGAAATTTACCACCTGTTAATATACCATTCGACAAACCACGTCACCATTGTTTTCTTTTGACATCTGTCAACAACATCCATATCATAACTATTTCAAACAATACTATAATAAAAAATAATGTTCAATATACATCAACACATATCATGTATGCAGCAATAGAAAATTACTTTGATTATAAATTGTTTACTGACATTCGAAACATGTGACAAATCAAATAAAACATAGACATAAAAAAATAATTGAAAGTTAAACTAGCCCGCCTAAAGTTTGCCTACTTTGAACAGTATTTTCTAAGAATCAAGTTTCCATCGGTAAAATACAGATTTCTGCTACCGATCTTTTTAATTCTGATCTTGCCGTCTTAACCGTAACCACACAGTAATATCCTCGTAGAGTAAAACAAGCGATCCGAGTTTAATTTCATTTGTTGGATTTAGCCACTTCCTACGATTTAGGAGTTCTGACAAATACTCTATGAACCAGCGCAACCAAAATTGTTTTAATAAATATTGCATTTTCTGACGACGAGACAATTTGTTAAAACTTCAATTTTGAAGTACGGATCAGGTATGGCATTGATAGCCCCCTATTAAAAAATGGCCCGGAGTTAATGGTGTAAGATCTGACGGATCATTGGACATTGAAGTAAGCGGACGCAAATTGAGACAACCTTCGACTTGTACAACAAATGCGTATGAAATTATTCCATAGTGAACGTTGATTGACCCATTACTCGTTTGAGATGAAATTTAGCAATTTTAACCGGCTTCTCATAAGCACCCATATAATTGGTTGCATTATCAGAGCATATTTGAGAACATTTTCCTCAACGCGAGGTGAATTGACGTCATGCAGCCGTGAACGACGATATGGATAAGTCAGCCACGATTTCCAAATGTACCGCTTTAGTAGCGAAACAAATGAATACCGATAATGTAAATTTTAGATTTAATTTCCGAGCAAACGTTGGGTATTGTATAAAAACGCCCATAGAAATCAATTTTGGTAGATTTGAATGGTCTAGAAGGAGTAACACGGTCAGCTGGTAGTTGACCCATGACTTGACTAACTGTTTGAGCCTTAGCACGAAAACGTCGCACACAGTTTCGGAAAATGTTATGGCAAATATTTCTGCCTCCGATAATCCATAATTGAAGCCGTAGATTATATAATAGTGCTTGAGGGCCTGCATGAAGAAGTTTTTTATGTTCACCAGTTACTAGTTATTTAGTAAAATTATGCGTTCCTGGGATTAAAATTTGATGTTTGCTATTATACAATATGTCAACATTATTTAAACGACCACCAACCCGAATAATTTGGTTCTCGTCTAGAAATGAACTTAGTGGTTTTAATTTACTATTTAGCGGCACGACTTCAGCCTTACGAAGATTTTGTAACTCGTTGGAATATTCCTGAAGCTGCACATGTTTAATAAATAAGACTACAGCTAAATCAATTTCGTCAACTTGCAGTTAGAAATAAATCGCATGCAAGTCGCAACTACGCCAATTAAGAAACTTGAAAATTTTTCAAGTAAATCCCAATCAGTTTTGACATACAAGAAAGTTGTTTCACACGTCCGAAGTTCTAATAAATCGGGATTAATGCGGGGGATATAAAAATTCCAGACCATTTCACGCCAAGAATTAGTTGTTGTGAGTTCTTGAATTTGCTATACTCGGTTAACAACAAGCATACTAAATTTTGATGGTGGTGATTTTATTGGAATGATAGTGATTTCCGAATCGGACCACATATGGATGCACTAATCGATTATTTCAACGATTTTGTGATACAGTTGCGCAACCAATAATGCTACACACAGTTCCTATCGTGGAATGGTCTGCGTTTTAAGTGGGGCTGCTTTAAATTTTGAACACAACAATCGGATGGTTATATTATTTTAACTATCGATTGTATGCATATAGATTGCACATCCACGACCCTTTTCCGATGCGTCCCCAAATGCATGAAGTTCTATTCTTTTGGCTAATCGTGATATAGTAACATTTTATTTCGGTTTCTCACGGTTTGCGCCACCAAATCCGAAGTAAATTTTATTGATCGTCGTGCATGCGAATTTAGCGGTACATTTTTGTTATATCGCCAGTGAATGCAACCGGATGATTACGGAGCCGGATAACTATTTCGAACAACGTTTGTTGAATGGCTGGCCCTACCATTAAACAATCATTCAATGATAGAATTCGTCGACGTTTTTGAGAAAGCATTAAATACTAATCTCAGTGTAGTAGTTGTACTAGTTTTCTTTAGCACTGAATGGTGCGGTAAATAGTACGATTTATTATGCGGATTATTCACTGGTAACGTTATTCGGAATTTCATTAATTTTGTCAACCTCTGTTTTAATATTCTTCACTCGACCTGATACGATATAACCAAATTCAGTCGATATGAACGGTGGAAAATTCGTGATTATATCAATTTTTCCCCCTCTTATTATTTGATAATATATTTCTGCACCAAGAAGAATACCGATTTTGTCTGGATTAAAAAATACGGATCTGATAATTCTATAAACGATGCAATCGAATTTAACTCAATCTTAATTAGCTCAGATGGTAAATACCCCGTAATTTTCGGCAAAACCAAAATATCAAGATTTTTTACATAGTCGCTCACACGAGACTTCAGATAAGTGATACATAAGGACTAAATCCTATTGGTCAATTGCTACACCCATGATTCTCAATGGATTTACAAGCACCGTGTCAATAAACAAATTTAGTGACTCTGCGGACCCTTCGACTGGTCTTTTAATATCGTACATACTCTTCATGTGTAATTTCTGTATCGAAACCTCATTATTAAAATGATCAAATACAGTTTGCCATGCCACATTGTAACTTTGGCTTGTCACCGGAAGGGGTTCTATTAAATGAAAAGCTTTACCGTCACGAAGACACGATCACACAATGAAATTTTGTAGTAGAATCGAGCTTTATATTTTTATGAATCAAACCAAAGAAAATGTCACGAAATTTCACCCTATTAAAGTTAGCCGATAGTTTCCAGCCGAAAGATAATGCAGATAGTGTCTTGACTATTTTTAAACTCTCTTTATACTCTCGCTCCTATCGATTTTTAAATTCCTATAAACTGAAATAATTTCTCCTTCACCCGAATGACGTAACCCGATCCTAAATTCTCCTAAATTCGAGTTCATAACTGATTTTTGCTGTATTCAAGACACTATCTGCATTATCTTTCGGCTGGAAACTTTCGGCTAACTTTAACAGTATCGAAATTTCAACCATCCTAATTCCGAAATATCAAACGTCGGTAAAATTATTTCCGGCAGTTTAATAGCCTGCGTAGTATTCACTGAGCAATTTTCGTTTTGCTCGCACCCATCAAAAAAGAAGTTGCTTTAAAATCTAAATTAGACCTACATTCTAATTAACTATTTCATTTAAAATTTGTGATTCAATAACACAAATTTGTCATCAAATTGTTCACGTTCATTAACTACGTCGTTAAACTTGGAGTACGTAATTCGAAGTCGATGAATCATAGATTGTAATTCACCGATAGACAAATCAGTATTGTTATCGAACTGATTTTTAAAATGTCACCCGACCCTTATGACCGTTACATTAATTTTTTAATAACATCAAATCCATTTTAACAAACAAAATTCCAAAAAAATGTCACATATATCGCCACGAGTTTTCAACTAAAAAATCATGTAAATCTACCACTAACTCATACAATAATTAGTAATGCTGTATATTGACAATGTCCGGTATTAAATTTAAAATATTCTATGGTTAATTGATTCAACGTTTAAGCGTCCGATGATAAATACTGCTGCTTCATTTACAGATGTATTATACGTCCTCGTACCGATTTATTTTATGAATACTCTCGTATTACGATGAAATGAAATGCTACGAATCCGATCGTGTATATTTATATAAAATGTTTAATAACCAACGATGGTATGAAATTCTATGTTCCGATGATGTTATAGGTTAGGTTTAATTGGGTATGACTTTTGGATGAAAATCACGTTTAAATATTCCGCAATCTAATATTCCAATGTTGAATGAATAATTCAACATCGACAATTAAATAAATTAACAAATAACGATGATAATTATTATAATTGAGATTTAAGAACTCAAATTCGAAGAAATTAAGAAGCCCGTTGTATTGTTACCCGTTGTATTACACCACATCCGGCTCGAAGAACCAAATGTCTCAACAATATGTATTATCAATTTAGCTTGTGGATTGAATTTTGTTAATAATTTATTTTGCTTATTTATTAATAATAAATTAAGATTACAATTTCATATTTTTTAAGCATTTAATTTTATATTCAAGCGAGACAAGATAGCTATGTCTGAATACTTTTGGAACAAACGGAACAAATTGAACTGAGAAAATAATTACCAAAAATAACAAAAAAGTGTAACCACTAATAAACAATAAAAAAGCAGACCAACTTAGTGCGAACATATTGTACTTTGCTACATGTTTTGTGCACATAATAATTTACGTTTTGTTACTAATAACATTATAATTGAACACCATTCAAGTTTCATACGATAACGCATGTTTTTTGCGTACTAAAATTTCTATTATTGTGCCTACACTTACGATTTGCGGACATCATTGTTTTATTGTTATCATTTGAAGAAAACTGCTGCAGAATCACATCGAGAACATGCTCTTGGTAAATCACAATGCTATGAGTGGTTTAATAAATTCAAAAGTGGTGATTTTGAGAAACGAAGAAGGTGAAACACGACCAAAAAAGTTTGAAGACAGTGAATTGCAAGTATTGTTGGTTGAGGATGATGCTCAAACGCAAAAACAACTCGCGGATCAATTGAATGTGTCACGAGAAGCCGTCTCCATACGTTTAAAAGCGATGAGAAATATCCATGGTAACAAGAAAATAGAAACACCAAAACAACTGGAGATGAAAAATGGATCTATTTTGAGATGAAAATTAAAAGCGCAAAATATCTTGGGTTCACCCAGGACAACGATCGACATCGAGTACAAGCCCAAATCGCTTCGGACGGAAGACAATGCTCTATATTTCATGGGATCAGAAGAGTGATTTTTTGAACTGCTAAAACTTGGTGAAACCATAAATACTGAACGCTAACAACAGCAAATGATCAATTTGAACCGACCTTTGTGTGAAAAACGACCAGGATATGATAAAAGGCAACACAAAGTGATTTTGCTTTATGATAATCCACCATCACACAAAGCAAAACCGGTTATGGAAACGTTGGAAGCTCTTAATTAGGAAATACTACCACATGCGGGTTACTCGCCAAACTTGCTTCAGTCCGATTATCACTTATTTGCATCGATGGAGCACGGGCTTGCTGAGGAGCACTTCACTTTCTACGAAAATAGCTCGATAACTGGTTTGCCTCAAAAGAAGAACAATATTTTTGGCGTGGCATCCACGCATTGCCAGAAATATGGGAAAATGTATCACTAATAATGGGCAATACTTTGAATAAAAGACTCTTAATCATTATCATACGATGAACGTGAACTTTTTACTAAAAAACTCCGGTTTCATATTTACACACTTGGTACATGTATCAATCATTTGTTTGCCGCTACAATTAGTTTTAGTAACCATTTTGATTAAATTTCTTTTCCAAGTGGAAATTTAGGTCACATGATTGGTAAGAGATGGCAGCGACAGAAAAAAGGAACAAAAAAATTGAAAGGCAATAAGTGAAGTGTTAGTAAAAAATCAGCGAAACGAAGACTGGTGAAGAAGTAGTCGAAGCGCCAGGAGATGCTAGCACATAAGACGGAAGACAATCCATCTTGCAGCTAACCGTCCAACAAAATTTATTGCAAAAGCGAATAAGATGGTAGATGAAAGTGATGCTCGTCTTGCATTTGATGTTTCAAGACATTCTAACGAAAGAGCAAATATGACTCAAGAAGCACTTGAATAAGAAATGCAAAATCTTCGCAATATATGTTCAAAGCTCGGCGGTAGCAAGCAAATTTTAAAAGATAATTAGGTGGTTAGGTACTACGGTTCTAGCACAAAGGACTATTTGCCTGATGCCCCAGACGGAAGAAAGACCACTCAAGGCCTAGTGGAACACCTTGGCCTCAGGTGTCATTCCAGAAGAAATTTTCGCACTCACAGTTCGAGCAGCGAGTTCTTTCGTGCATTATTCTTTTCGTCAAAGTAATCAAGTTTGATGACAGATCCTGGCGGGTGATGTCTTTGAACTCAGTGAAAAGCTCCCAAATCAACAGAAACAGTGATAAGTCTGGTCTCATTGAATAATCTCAACATCACGAGGGAGTTTTCATTCGATCTCCGACCGATTGTGAAACATGCGACTCCCTGAACAAGGCATGTTCGAGTGATTCACCCTGAACATAACTGGCTGATTCCCGACAGTGGATGTGTGGAGCTCAGAAATTTATTGTTATTACGCATGACTTTATAATGTTTGATGAAGTTTTCGCAACTGTATACGCCAACTTCTTGCCGCAAGGTATTCTGAAAGATGGTTTGAATATTTTAGATTACACATTGACGTTGCGTAAGAAAGGAGTGTTTGTAAAACATAATGCGGGCGTTTCCATTGTTCAATCGACATTCATCATTGGGTCTGTTGCATTATGTCGAAAAATTCTACATTACGAATTCTCATTCCAGCAAACCAAAAAAAATCCTTGGCCATCGGCACTGCAAGCGTAATCGAGTGCGATACGTGATGAATGAATTTGAAGAAAGACACGCTCTGGAGATGATCAGTTCTGCATTTACAGCATCGATGTACACCACTAGTCCGACAAAAGCTAAGAATTTTGCGTGGTACCATGTTTTGCCCTGCGGTGTCAGTGAATTAAATGAAGCACGACCATTTCACATCTGGACCATGTGATCGATTATCTCTAATATGGCTTGTCGATGTTTGAGCACAAAAGAATGCATTCGACAATCTCAGCATGTGTGAAAAAGGTGCAGGGTCAGGATGGGGTTGTCAAAGATCTCCATCTCTATTTGAAAAACCTGAGAGGATCAGCTTCTTAATGCAAAACTTCATTTACTGAGCAACTCGCAGATGCCCGCACCGCCTATATACTCTTTGTTACGTTGAGGTACCACCATCTTAATTGATTGAACATGATGAAGGTTCAACTGATTGGCGACGACAAACCTGATATATTTACACCCCGCTTCTCTTGCTATCAATGAAGTGCAGTTAGAAGTAAAGTAGTTGAATACTGGTGCCGTATATAGAGTTCACATGTTCACATGGCCTATTGGATCGAAAACGCCCTCTCGTTCGATACTGAGGAAAGCATCGCATTTATCGATCGAGTTTTCACATACAAGTTATACTATCAGCGGAACAGAATCCAGACTGTGTTTGTCAATACTTGAGTGCCTTATCAACGCTACCATTGCTTTAAATTGGAAGATGGATGAGCGGTTGGATACTGCATAACTATCTTGAGCCGCTAGATGATACGAAAGAAAGTGTTGATGCTGACAACGAGGCACCTGGAGCCGTATTCGTCCTCCTGTTTACTTTTTCAGTTCAGTCGACGTTGAAGATTAGAAATAATCCTGCTGCAGTACGTATTTCACACTTCATGTTAGACCAAGATCCAGAGAACTAGTTCTCTATCTTGTCCGTCTAATACTTTCTATGCATATACGTTCCATACGGTAGGAATTGTTAGTGCTATCTACAATAAATACCAATTGTTTTTCAAAAATTAGGAACCAATAAAAATAACAATTGCCATGTTTTTGTATTTGCGCCTGATAGATTTATCCGGAGCACCCAATTTTCTATTTTCCTGTTTTCTTCTTGTATCCGGGATATCATATTTTATCTGAAAAGGCTTTTTACCGAGTTTTATACAGAAAATATGTAATTTGGATATCTACCACGAAAAAATAATAAATTAGCGAATTATTAATTTTACAATTAATTTAATAAAAATAAGATGAAAATAATTAAAAATTAATTTATTAATTACCATTTTCAATAGCGTCTGCCATATTTTCTGTCAAAATATTTCAAATGTGTATTTTATCTGAACTATTTTAAAAAAAAAATCGGAGTGAAAAATAACGATCCGATAAAATAAAAAACGGGAAAGGCTTCATTTTCTTCACTCCGATCCCTCCGATATAAAAAAGCAGGCCACATGTCAATACTTATATTTAGCGCACTATTTTGGCATTTTCATTCAATTTTTTATTTTGCTCTACATATTTATCGGGCGCCGCTATCCATGTCAAAGGGAAATTTGAAAAGGCCTTTGTTTTGTACAGCCCTTAAATAAAATCAAACTTCATTCTCGTGTAATGTAAACATTGAATAACTTTGAAAGAAGGCAACCGACTTCTATATATGAGGTACTTTTATTCAATTTGATCCTTTGCAATTTATTTGTCTAGCTTTTAAACACAACATCAATTAAGCAGCCCCATTATTGCTGCGTTTTCTGTTACCTTTTCGAGCATCTCGGGCGGTATAGTGATGATTTCGGCACGAATGTTTGCCTTGAGTTCGTCAATGGCTTGCTGGAATACACTTTGCATTTCAAATAACCTCACAAGAAGAAGGCCGGAGGGGTCATATCTGGAGATCTGAGGGACTATTATGAAATTTTCGCCACGCGCTTTCAGACCAGATCGCAAATTTCCCTATTATGAAATTACGACGCGCTTTATTTTAGATAAAAGTGAAAATTATTCGACTGCTATTGAGGTGTCGTAAATAAACGAATTAACTTAATAAATCGTAAATCGTTATAAGAAAATAAACAATTAAAAATATATAGATTTTTTTGTAAATTTAATTTATAGAAACACTTTAATGATAATACAAAAATCCCTTAAAATTATATTTTCACTTTCACAACTTAAACAAAATGGCGTTCCATTGTTATTTTTGATTGATGTTATTTTCGACGTTGTCGAATATCTCATAATAGTTATATTCGACGTTGTCGAACTTGTCAAATTTGCGATGTCGAAAGTTTAATAATAGACTCCCAGGGTGACCAGTCAATGTCGCCTCTTTTTGACATCAGGCGTCCAGGGAATTTTCGTTGGAGAGACTAAATTGTTTGATTTGCAGTGTGGCATGTCGCACGGTCTTGTTAAAATCAATAACCACCAAGACCTTTTTCACGTATTTGCGGGCAGACATAATGAGCCAACATCCACCGATATCGATTTTCAATGACTGTTTCGTATTCTCTGAAAAAAATATGGCCCAATAATTGCAAACGCCGGCCCAAACAATCACTTTTTGGTCATGCAATGGCGTTTCATAGATCTCGAGTAGATTCTCCGTTCCAGATGTGGCAATTTTGCTTATTAACGTTGCCAGAGAGTGTGAAATAGGCCTCGTTGGTCATCAGAATTTTCTTTAATAAACCAGGTTCAGTCTCAACCATTCGAGCGAAATACTCCGCAAAGTGGCTCTACTGACGCTAAAATGCTAAGCGCGGCGACGACGAGACACTTTTGGGCTCTGGGCAACGCTTTCTCTAACCACTTCAACCGGTTCATTGAAACGTTTTAATAGTTGATGAACGATATGTTGACGATTTCTCATGTCCCGTGCTCAACAAAATTTTACACTAAACGACGAATGTGTTGTCAAACGGTGTCTGTTGGCCACGATATTTTCGACAATATACACGTTGAGTTAACAAAACTGAACGACTATTTTCAATGCACAGCGTCACTGAATCGGCCCGTAGTTTCGGTGTGAAGCGCATCATGGTTAAAATTATACTGAATTGACGTTTCAAAAACATGTCTATACAAGTCAATCGGTTGACAAAAGTCATAGTTATTCAATGTTTGCATACCGACATAAAAGATAACGCACCCTCTTGCTGCAGTTTCAGTAGAAATTTCCCATTCGGCGGCGGATAAAGTTCGTAAATAACTTTTTATTAAATTTGAGCTTATTTTACATTGGTTGTGGTCTCTACTAAAAATTTCCAGGATTAATTCTGATTCGTCTAGTGTTAAAAAGATGGCACCACATTTCTAATATTTTTGACAATATGAACCTAGGATGATGAATGTATGGCTTCACCAGGACATGTGCCTGTCTTGAATTTTACGCAGTGTCTCTGGTTTTATATTGTAACAAAAATTAAACTTATTTGTAATATATTAAACAAAGCTGGCAATTTTGAACTAACATTTGATCCCGCAGTCAAACTTAAAAATAACCATGAAAACGTTTATGATTTATCTGAAATAATAATTCAACAAAAATTTGATCAAAAACCATTTGATCGTTTACTTTTCAAATTTTAACTATCGATTTATCGCGTACATTATACTTGTGTAGTTTACATATAAATCCAAAAATATCTATTAAAATCAACTCAAGGGTACCAAATTAAAAAAAAAATCTGTATTTGTCACACAGAGTTAATTAAACCTCGGGAAATAAATACTCGCATATATTTTATACAAATATTTTTTGGTGTATGCCAATTAGCTAAACTTCCTATAATTTATACGAGAATTTCGCGTATAACCGAAAAAAGAATGTCTGCAGGCAACACAACACGTTGATTTCGATTGAAAATTTTTTACTGGTGGGTGGCCAATCAAAAACAATTTAGCACACCAATTGTATTATATACGACTTGCTGTGCACAACAAACGTACTAGGTCAGTGATTTATTAATCAAATTCATCAGCGATAGATGTAATCATCGAATTAACGTTAATTCATTTTCACGGACATTGCAAATGACCAACCACTTAATGCAATTGATTATGGTTCCGTGTTAATTCGATACACAACGTGTAATGCTTGTGGCTGTGGTTTTTGAACACATGACAATCGATTATTGTTTTATATGAGGTTGCAATTTGTGTATGCGGTTCAGATGCGGTTTTAATTACATAATCGATGTTTTCACAATTCAAGGTTTTTTCCGACAACAATGAAGAATGAAATCTTCTTTGCTGAACATTTTTTAATGATTTCATTACCATGTCATAGCAGAACGTAATAATCGTCTTACATTGTTAGGTAATAATGTAATATTATGTTCAATTATATAATTCTTAAAATTATGCAAAAACAAAAAAAAATAACTTGCAGAAAATATCACGTACTGTCACTTTTATAAAGTCACGACGTTATAAATAAGCAGCTAAGTGTTATAGAAAAAAAAAATACATAAATATTTTTATATAACACTGTGGTGTATTGTAATTTACGTAAAGACCAAGGTTGTGGGTTGGCATAATTTATTGATTGTTATTGTTCTTCTTTTATTTTGTTTTGATGTCTTTAACAAAACAATGATCAGCTGTAACTATCTGTATACATACATAAATACTGATGATTATTCGATGTTTTCAATTTTTCATTTGACTTTATAGGAATGTTAAGAAGCTTTAATTTTAGTTCATTATGGCTTATCCCAATTGACATATAAAATTATAATATTGGTTGTTATGTAGCTTCATGAAAGACTCGTCTGCACAGAGCGCAATTCACGAACACATTCAGAGCATATTGGGGTAGATACTCGATTGATTAGCAAGCTAGACAAAATCCTGACTACTCAATCAATTTTACCAAGAAAATTTGAATTTCAAATTATATTGTAAAATTGATTGAGTAGTTAGGATTCCGTCTAGCAAATTGCTTGCTTGTTAGCCGATCGAGTATCTACCCCATTGTCGGTGTCCTAGATCTGAAAATGGTACCATAAGTCACAGCACTCGAAATCTCTTATCGATGACAAAATATATCGAAATGGATTTTTCTCGACCAAATGTTTCGGAAATAATGCCCAGCCTCTCCTATTGTTCACTATGCGCACAATGAAAGACAATTTGCCAGGTTACTTTTCGATAACTTTTCAATAAATGTTTATAATTTTATTATGGTGTTCTTAATTCGGAGGACTTTAATTATTGGCTTTCAATATAAATTGACAAACTACAGAGTTTCAAAATTTCATTTAGTGCTATCTGTTTTTATATTTTATAAACCTCCAACCAATTATAAGCGACATTGTAAAAAACTGAGCTAAGAATAAATCAGCGAATTCGTAAGACCGCTTTTGGACTCGCATGACCTTAAACCAGAACACTAGTTAAGTAGTTAGGGATTCAAAATCGCGCATCCTGCAGGCCACATGGGATGTAAGATATAAGAGAAGGTCTCTAATATATCTTTCAACAATCCTTTTGAAAAGCTACAATGACACTTGAAGCAATAAAAACAGAATTAAATGTCTTTCGGGCGTTATAATTCGCCCTACCAGTTGGCATGGTCCTGAAGGCAATACTTGCATGAACGCGAAAAAAATTGTGCTGCTTATGGGGAAGGTGCTTTATCAAAATCAGCAGCAAAGAAATGGTTCGCGCGCTTTCGTTCTGGAAATATGGATGTGACAGATGCACCTCGGTCTGGTCGACCAACCACTAGAAAAGTCAATGAAATCATGCAGAAAATTGAAAAAGATCGGCC
Source organism: Nephrotoma flavescens (assembly GCA_932526605.1). Classification (NCBI taxonomy): domain Eukaryota; kingdom Metazoa; phylum Arthropoda; class Insecta; order Diptera; family Tipulidae; genus Nephrotoma; species Nephrotoma flavescens. The sequence goes on along the minus strand of OW052221.1, from coordinate 202,361,335 downwards.
AGATAGGCAGCCATGCAATTGGTAGGGAACTAAATTTTGATGATAAAATAATTTTAAACCATTTTAAAATGGCTGGATAAAAAAAAAACGCTTGACGTTTGGGAACCCCATAAATTAACAGTTAAAAATTTAATGGACCGGATTTCTATCTGCGAAACGCTGCTGAAACGGAACGAAGTCGAGCCATTTTTAAAGCGATTTATTACAGGTGATGAAAAGTGGATAAGATACGATAACGTTGTAACGTCAGCAACTAACTAAGCAATTCAGTTAAAACGTCCAGAATTGATCAGCAGAAAGTGCACCATCGGACTACTATTTGTTCCGAGTTGTCTCGATTTTTCGGCTCTATACCACAGAAGTTCTATCTATAGTGATCTAATGATGGCTCTACCAGAAAAATGGCAAAACGTCATCGATCAAAATGGCACATATTTGGTTTAAAAAAGTTTTGAAATAAGAAAATTCTTTGTTTCAATGTTACCCAAAAAAATGCAAGAACTATTTCCCTTACCTATTTAAAAAAATCATCAAGACTTGCTTGTTTACTCTAGAAAACATAAATAAGAATGATTTAGTCTACTCGAACACTAGACTTTTGTGTGATAGTTGCGCCTCTTGCGGCCAAATAATTAATCTAGTTTAAAATAGCCGATTTAGAACAAATTCGGACGCGTTACATATATGATGAGAAATACTGCAAAATTTCTTAGTGTGTATGAGCTAAGCTCTAATCGGGCAGATTAGCAATTCCATTCGATTTATCGCAAGCACGATAATAAGGATCGATATCCCATTTTATATTTACACGACTTAGCTGGCAATTGACAGAGTAAAACCCTTTCCATAAAATCGAAATTCTTTGACTTTTCTTCCCCAATAAAAGATAAAAATAACAGCTATTGGAACGCACAAAATTTTCAACGATTGATTATTGAATCTGAACACATCTAGCTAGATAACAAAATACAGCGGACTAAATGCAACTATAACGGATCGAGAAACACTCAATTTCATTTAGATCTCTTTGTCAAAGTAATACCAACGCATTACTAGTAGAAACCGTTATTGAAGATCGACCTCGTATCATCCGTAGGCAAATGGTCTCATCAAAAGTATATACACAATGCGCACTTACCAACAATTTATCGCAACTTTCGATTAATGCGTAAAGAAGATTTGAGTGGTTCACAGGCCGAATTGCGAAAACTAATTCGGCCGGCGAACCATTCAAATCTTTTTTGCACGTTAATCGAAGGTTGAGTTAAATTGTAAAACGCTTTCGTTATCGAACGAATTTCTAGACGAGCACACATCAAATAAACCAGAAACTCTGACAGTTATCTATCTAAGGAATGTTATTCGGGATATTCGCCGCAACTTGACGGTGTGGCATTGTACTAATAATTATAATTTTCATGCCTAGTGATTTGTAAACAGCAGCACATTGACTTTCTGCTAGGTAGGGAGTACTAAAGCCGATCGGAAGCTCTCTATTTGTAATTCTTAAACCCAGTTAGTAAAATAAATTGTGAAGGCTGTAACTCAATTTCTAAGTATAATTATAAAATTTGTCTAATTTTGAATTAGGTGCGGGGTGGGTTAGCTACAGGTTACTACAAAAACACAAATAATTTTATATACTCTATGTACATATTTAGTAAAAAAAATCACACAAAACAAAGTCGAAAACTAATCGGATACACTGAAATGATGGAAAATATATATCGCCCCTCGCAGAGATTGTAGAATATAAAAATTTTTTTTAGACAAATTTACAATTTAACTCGTGTACCCTAGCGAAAAAAATTTTAGTTTTCACGATATTTTGTGGAAAATTTGATTTAAAAAATTGTGCAAGAGTATAAGAAATGAAAACCATATACTTAGTTTGCTACAACAGAAGTCCAATTATACGGTGACTGGCCTTCAAATATTTACTGCGAACATCCATGATTCCTATCAAATTTTAATTGAAAGATACAGTGGAATTGAAACATTTAATTTTTACAATTAGGTACTAACAAACACGCTCGACGTATTAATCATGATTTGTAAATAGTCTCTCAAAAATTGATCACTCCTCGCGGATACTAAGAAAATTTAGAATAAGTCATTTTACATCTATATAAAAACAGTTTGTCCAAAAGCCATATACTACGAGCTGATAGCAGATGGGGTTTAAAGCGCCGTATTCTCTCCCTTTCCTCAATCACTTCCACATTGCATGACTTATGATCCGAACTGTCACCCTGCTTAATTTTACGTGTGGCTGGTCGTGTGACCCAGGTAAAGTATTGACCGTTGTTGCTTTCATTTTGCGTGCACTGTGCACGCCCAGTATAGGACGAGTGGAACCATACTCTTCTCTATAGTTCTATAACTGAACTTTGCAGGAAATTGTATTAATAATCCATGTGCTTGATTGCCGTCTCTTCCAAAGTTGACACGAATGGATGGCATGTCAGCCATCCAGGCCAAATGATTTCAGTGATCCTACCGATGGTGCCATGCCTTGCCCGCATAATAATAACTTTAGTATATGTAGTTGCAAAGATGTTAAGCTCGCGAGGCAATCCTCCCGTCTTGTTAATGTCGGACGAGGTGATCAACAAATTGATGTTAATCTCGAATTTGGTAAATACAAACGTCCTGGTAATTATAGTGCTCAATTTAGTTGCTCTCGTGTCGGAAAGGTTCGAATTTCTTGTGCCCTATTATTGCATGTTTTGTGTAAGCTCGACAAGAAGTGTAAAGAGCCACAACAGATGCGTAGCTTGAACCGATGTAGTTGAATGAAAACCTGAGCTCCTGTTACTGGTGGTAATTGAACCAGGTGTTCGAAGAGAATCAAGTATTGTCGTTGTTCTTTAGTTGCCTCAATCGGAAGCCAACCATACACAACATCTCATATGGGACAATATAATATTATAATATTATACATTATACACATAATTGTTGTCCCATTCGCTTCAAGTAGACGCCAGACAAAAGTTGCATTTGAACGTTGACAATAGCCGTGTTTTATTATTCGAGCACTAGTCGCCGTCGAATTGAAAGTTTTTACTGATACTGCAGCTATTATTCACTGGTGTCGCTGTGCTATAAAAATGACAACTATATTCATTCATAAAACAAACATTTAACGACTAGAATGAAATATGTAGGTACAAATTGGCATTGAGTTATACAAAAGAATTCATCAAGGTGCGTTTTAAATGTTTATTGCAAGATTAAGTTTCTAATGGCTTAAGGTTTGTACAAAACAAACGCCATATCAAATTTCCCATTGAAATGGATAGCGGCTCCCGATAGCGGCTCACAAAACGGAGCATGTTTCTCAATTGAAAAATCAAAAATGAAACAGAAGAGAAAATATGAGCAGTTGAAAGTAACATAAGTCACATTTTTGTTTTAAATCAAGATATTAAAGGGTTCGCGTTTTAACATCTTTAAAAATATTGATGCCAACTTTCGAGAAGATTTACTTGTACATATTTGCTATCTCAGGATACTTATATTTTTCTCAGTATAAATAATTTCGTATAGTCATTTTTCATTACGGAAAGTTACTTTCGCCACTTTCAAACTAAATAGTATACAAAAAATACTGATTTATATTAATTTCGTCCGATGCATTTTACTGAAGTGATGCTTTGAAAGAGCAGTGAATTAAGAAAATTGATGAATAAATTACTTATACTCGTATAATAATTGTCGTACCCTGAATTGGGTGCCTTGTATGCGTTGTTAGTTTTAAATGTTACACTCAAGATTTTTTTATAATCACGTGTTTGCGCACGTAGCACTATGGCAGGAAAGATGCTGTATAAGATAGCTTAAAAACAGATTACGCTACTCGCCACAAGTGGCAGCACTATCACTAAAGAGATTTAATTTTGTAATGTAATTACCAGCGGAAATTTTTCATTCATTATGTACATATGTTTTCACTATAATGTATATGAAATGTTGAAATTTAACAAAATTCCGTCTATCCGGCCTAGTAACCAATACTTTCGGTTGTTTTTCTAATAGCTTAGGTTATACTAAGACCACAGACAATCAAAAGAGATTTTTCCTTTCAACTAAAAAATCCCAAGTTTGCGCCAAAGGCTAAAAATTTAAACATCGTAGGTGAGGCTTGAAATTTTACTTAATGCCTAAATAAAAAAGCTTAAGCCTAATGATTTGTTTTGGGCTAGAGTGCTTGTATTTATCTAGGCCTAAAAATATTGGGTAGGATAAAATTTCGTGGCGTTTCTCCCGGTAGATGGCTTTACATTCATATATCTCAGTAACCATTGATCGTATCAGGCAATTCTTATGTGTGTTTGAAAGGTGACATTTTGACATACAAAACATTAAAATCGGTAAAGTGAACAAAAAGTTACAATATTTTAAACATGTAGATAAATAACGAAAAAATTCGATATATTTTACAATTTTAAAAACGCGGCTCAGGCTTGCTATAAAAATTGTGTGCTTTATTAAAATCAGCAGCAAAGAAATGGTTCGCGCGCTTTCATTCTGGAAATATACATGTCAAAGATGCACCTCGCTATGGTCGATCATCCACTGGAAAAGTCGATGAAAACATGCAGAAGATTGAAGAAGACCGGCATATAAGCAGCCATGCAATTGGTAACGAACTAAATATTGATCACAAAACAGTTTTAAACCATTTGAAAATGGATAGATACTAAAAAAAAGGATTGACGTTTGGGTATGAATTAACAGATAAAAACATGAATTAACAGTTAAAAATTTAATGAACCGGATTTCTATTTGCGAAACGCTGTAGAAACGGAACGAAATCAAGCCATTTTAAAGCGAATGATTATTGGTATGAAAAGTGGATAAGATACGACAACGTTGTGTGAAAAAGATCATGGGCGAAACGATGTGAAGCTTCCCAAACGGTATCAAAGCCAGGTTTGTTTGGTGTGATTGGAGGGGAATCGAGCATTATGAGGTGCTGCCACCGGGCCAACAATTGATTCTTATCTTTACTGTCACCAACTAATGCGTTTAAGGCAAGCAATTCAGTTAAAACCTCCAGAATTGATCAGCAGAAGGAGCGTTGTGTCCCATCATGATAACGCTAGAGAACACACACATCATTGATGACCCAGCAGAAACTGAGAGAGTTTGGCTGGGAAGTTTTAAAGCACCGACCATATAGTCCTGAGCTTGCACCTTCGGACTACCATTTGATCCGGTCCATAAAGGACCATCTTAATGGTTTTACATTAAAAACAGAAATTGAGTTTACTCGATTTTTCGCCTCTAAACCACAGAAGTTCTACAGTTATGAGATCATGGCTCTACCAGAAAAATGGCAAAAGGCCTTCGATCAAAATGGCACATATTTGGTTTAATAAAGTTAATTTGAAATAAGAAAATTCTTTGTTTCAATGTCACCCAAAAAGGCCACGAACTTTGCCTACCTATTAAAAAATAAAAAAGTTTGAGCCGAAAAATTGATTTTCTGCGCACAAACGTGTTTTGGTTCTCTCGTATTTACTTTATTTTTTGTTTTTTTATTTTTATTTGTATATTACGCTCACTAATTGATATAGTAGATGAGAAATGGGTGCATAGAGACAGTGCACCTAGAATACTACAGGCCACACTGCTTGCTATGTCATTAAATTTATGTCTACAGTTTTTTCTTTGAAGTGTAGATGGCAGTCATATTCATAAAATGAAAAAACAAACAGAAAAAAAAAATATTTTTATACATGTGCTAAAAGTAAGGTTATGTTTTCTCGTAAATTAAAGGAAATGTGTACAATTTTTATGTGTTTACATATTTAACACATTTTAAAATGCGTAATTGTATAATAATATTATGAATGAATACTTTTACCAATAGCTTTCTATTAAATTTTAAAATATATTATTAAAATATTTTTCTTGTTGTTTGTTTACATTTTTTTTCTTATCAATATGACAGCAAAAACAAAAAAAAAATCAAAACAATCTTTTTAATTTTAGAGCTGCCTATAATAGCCAAAGAGAAAACTGACGACATAAATTGACGTCATATAGCAAAATTTTAAAAGCAGTGTGGTCTGTAGTATTCTAGGTGCACTGATAGAGAACAACAAAACAAAATTAGCACCTAGCGTGTTTTGGTTCTCTCGTATTTACTTTATTTTTTTTATTTCGTTGCATATTCTTGGGACAAAATTTCGTTGCATTTTTCTACAATATATAATGCGGCGCCAAAAAATTTCTGATAATTCCAATGTCATCGTTGGATCTGTGATTTTTCGTTAAACTGCGTATACATATACGTTAAAAACAAAATCTTTTTGATTGTATGCGGCCATTTACAGAAAATGAATTCGCAGTTTTAATTTTTACGTTTACATATGATAAAATATCTCTTTTAGGTTGTCTCTGCTGCTAAGACTATATGGAAAATTTGGGGAAAGTTCATGGACTAGAATTTTCACTAGAATTTTTTGATTTTCTGCGGCCATATAAGTTATTTTCAGTTTTTGGACAATATCTCAAAAACTTCGACTAGGAACCAATACTTTAGAATGTTTTACTAATACCCTAAATAATACTGAGACTATATGAAAAATTTGAGAAAATCTTATGAACTAGTTTTTTATATAGTCTCCTTGGTTATTAATAAATTACTAGTGGAAGTTTTTGAGATATTGTCCAAAAAACTGAAAATAACTTATTTGGCCGCAGAAAATCAAAAAATTCTAGTGAAAATTCTAGTTCATTATTTTTCCTCAAAGTTACTAGTGAAAGTTTTTGAGATATTGGCCAAAAACTGAAAATAACTTATATGGCCGCAGAAAATTAAAAAATGTTTGTGAAAATTTTACTCCATAAATTTTCCATATAGTCTTAGTATAACCTAAGCTATTAGAAAAATAACCGAAACTATTGGTTACTAGTAGAAGTTTTTGAGATATTATCCAAAAACTGAAAATAACTTATATGGCCAAAAAAAATAGTAGTATTGGTTACTAGTGGAAGAAATGCCGGAAAGACGAAATATTGTTAAATTTCAACATTTCATATACCGAGTTCCTTTACTTCGGAGTTCAATCAACTTGTCATTTTAAGGATAACTTTTAATATTTTATTCCGCTGCGATGTTTTATTTAGTAAAAAAGTGATATATAATGAAGAAAAATGTCCACTGATAATTAATTACATAACAAAATAAATTCCCTTTAGTGATAGTGCTGTCACTTGCGGAGAGTAGCGTAATCTCTCATTTCCCGCTGTCAAATGTCCGCTATCCTACCTATTTATCGAGAGCCGCTATCGGGAGCGCTACCCATTTCAATTGCAAATGTGCAGAGGCCTTTATTTTGTAAACCACTGAAACCATTAGAAACTTAATCTTACAATAAAAGAATAAAACGCAGTAAGATGAATTCTTGCTTGTATATTTCAAGTGATAAATGTTTGTTTTATGGATGCTTTTATTTTTCATTTTTATGGTATAGCGACACCAGTGAATAATAGCTGCAGTTTCAGTAGAAAATTAACATTTGGCTCCGGATGGTGCTCGAATGGCTTTATACAGTATTACACACTGATTTAATGAGATATTAATGATTTATTACAAATAAAAAAATTATCCCATACAATTATTTTTTGATTTGTAAATTTTTTTATTGTATCAAGGCTTACCGCCTCTTAAGCGTGGCGAATCAGTACAATATATATCGCCAATATTAGAAAAGCACACACCGCTCAAACTAAATGTTCTGAAAAAATTTCGACTATGAGTTAATAACTTGTACAGTGACATCTCATTTAAGAACATTTGACGAACATAAGCCAAAGACAAATAAGAATTTATGACAATAATACTTGTCATAAAATAGCAAAACTGTTGCTCACTTATTTTTTGGTATCGTAGTGGTCATCTACGGACCAAATAGCGCAAAGATAAAAATATTTTAATACGCAGGGGAATTTTATTATGAAGAAAAACAAAGGAGAAATATTTTCACAAGGGTTCTGATTGGTCTAGCGTGTATTAGTATTTTTGATATTAAATTGATTCCTTTAATTAAATTACTTTTGTAAAAACACTTGTAAAAATTTCCTCATAGTGACAATATTTATTTTGTTTTCAGGAATATCGATTTCGAAAAATATTTCTTCTTCAGTTCCGTTTACAACTAATACAGTTATTCTTAAAATTACGCTGCTTATATACTACCATTGTCTTTAAATAAATAGTGGAATTATTAGAAAGTACAATATTACCTCAATAGATACCGCTCCGTATACGATTTAACATTTTTATTTTTTAGATTTCACTAGATTACATTATCATTTGTATTGCATATGTATCAGTATATCGCCGTGCTCATTCATAACAGTAATTTCCTACAAATAAAAAACTTCTTAACGAGGTAAATGTTCGAGTGACGAAAGCCGAATTCAATTCACAAAATTTCTGATATCAAATTTGTGCCGAAAAAAACAATTGCATTCGATTTGTCAACGATTTTTCGGAATGTTAATGCATTCAGCGCGTTGTTGTTGAACATTCCGAAAAATCGTTAGCAATCGTTATTCTTGACAGCTAGAAAGCAAAATGTAAACAAACGCGCCGAATGCACTAACATTCCGAAAAATCGTTGACAAATCGAATGCAATTGTTTTTTTCGGCACAAATTTGATATCAGAAATTTTGTGAATTGAATTCGGCTTTCGTCATTCGAACATTTACCTCGTTAAGAGGTTTTTTATTTGATATCAATGATTTTGGCACGGCAAATTGAAGATGAATTGAATTGCGATTCGTTTTATTGTTGTCAGTCAAAACAGTTCATACACACACTCGATAGCACACAAGTGGCCGCTACGTGTTAGTGTGCCTTAAGTCATATTCATACGACGGATAAAATCCGGGATAATTCAACAATTTTTTTGCATGTTTCTTGCATGGGAGGAGTGGTTAGATCTATTTTTTTAAAGAAACCATCATAAAGATTAAAAAAGTATCGATTTTATGCAAGGAGATTGTTCAATGTTTTTGGTGATTTTTTCGATCACATCAATTTGTCAGTTTTTTCATTTTTTTTGTTATGAAAAAAGAGTCACTGGTAAAAATTCTCTTAGCAATGATAATAATATGATGTATTTATATTTGTTTCATTGTAATACGTTGATTCACTATCATTATGAACCGCAACGGACCGATATTAGGGTGCATTTGAGCCAAAAAATGAAATTTTGCAACAAATTAAGGTGGCTTTTAAGTTATGGAGGTCAATATCTAAAATATACGAGTTTTCTGGGACAAACGGTTGATGTCATATTGTAGGTGAGATTTGTGGCTAATAATCCTGAAAATATGAACCAAAAGTCTTGGGCTCATTTTTTAGCAATTTGGCCGAATGTGGCCGGCCGATTTCGCATTTTTCAGTTTTTTGGCCAAAATGACCCTCCAACCTAATTTTTTGAATTGTTTTTTTTTGCTATTTGATAGTCAATACCTTTCCAACGATATGCATATGTCTAGGATATGTCGAATAGATTCAGCACTGTGGACGTGGTAAAATGGCCAAAAATGGCCGTTCAGAGGCCGGCCGCGGCCAACATGGCGGTCAAATCAAAAAGTTTTAGAACAAAAATTGCTTAGTTTTTTAAGTTCTACAACCCCTGAAAAAATGAGATCAAATAAAAGAGGTACGGACAAAAAAACATATATACCAAAGCAAGATTATATGGTGACGTCATAGAAAAATTTAAAATTGTCATAACTTTGGTCAAAATCATCCATTTTGGACGTTTGAGGTGTCGTTGAATTGGTATTGACGTCTACAATCATAATTTGCCAGTTAGAAAATAATTGGGGCCTTTTTTGGGGCAGTTATACCCGAAAAACTGATTTTTTGGGGCAATTTTCGGAAGGTCATATCTCCACTCAATGTTAGTAGAAATTCATTTTTTATACATTATTTAGGTTTATTTTTCAAGGCCTTTCCAATGGTATATAACATGATCCTGGCGGCCTTAAAGGGAAAAAGTTCGAAACTTGCTGTATAATATAATTCGTTCGACTTCCAGCACAGTAGGTGCTTTCGTCACTCGTTTGGACTGCCGTCCAAAGTGATTTCCTATGATTTTTTCCCCTCATTTTCAAGATTAACAATTACAAATTTTTATTGAATTTCGTTTGACTAGGATAGTATTCGTCAATGCCTTCTAAACTACTGGCCGCTTACACCAAAGCATGACGACACGCTAAGTCGACGTTGTTGTTGCTTTCTCTAGTTGCTTTGTTAGTGTAAATATCCTAAAATTATTATTGCGCAGTCTCGGTATAGACTTAAATTGACGTCATGTGCGAAAAATGAGAGTAGTAAAAGGCCAGTAGTATAGAAGGCATTGGTATTCGTGGTCGTGTGTACAATATCGCTTTTGCAATTATAAAGTTGTAAATTTTTCGAAATATGTGTGTGATTAGTGTGTGTGTGCATTCTTCTAGTATTTTATATTTTTGTTTTATTGGTAGATTAATTTTTATGCATTCAGTTACATTCGAGTTATTGTAGGATTGAAATAAATTTGTGTGACTTAAGAATTAAATTAAAGTGATTAAAAGCTTTTCTGTTAATGTAATTATATTGTCTTCCAATCCTTGTGTTTACGAAGGATGTTTAAATATTTCTAGAAGTGGTAGTTTTTTGTTGTATTTTAATTTGCCAAATGATAATAGAAGAAATGTTTGCATTAAACATTCTGGCAACAAAAATCTTAGAACAATTGCAGAAATTTCAAAATCGCCAATAAAGTTTTGTGAGAATCATTTTTACGATACTGATATTCGTGTTTTAGGTACCAAAAGAATGTTAAATAAAAATGTGTATCTTATTCCTTATCCCAATATTTGTGCGTGTGACCTTAGCAGTATGGACAGCGAATGTATTGTTTTGCTAAGTGTTACAAATATAAAAATTATCACCGCGACTAGAAGAAAACGTTCTTTACATCTTCGAAATAGCCCAGATGAGAATACCACAAATATGCAAACAGTTTCGCCGTTTATTGAAGACTATCATTTGTCTTTGGAAGGAAATTTACCTATGCCCAGACCAAATTTGAAAGTTTATTCAAACCGGCTACGTAATATTTGCTTTAACATTAATAATGAAAATCTGGAATTTAAAGAAGAACATTTTCCTCAAGTGCATTATGTTTCAAAAGAGGTTTTAATAAATTCTCCTCGTTCTAAAATTCCGCGCTTTATTTTTATTTCTCCAAAAAATAGAAATTGGAGCCATTAGAAAATATGGTTACTGAAAAAATAAATGAAATATTCAGCAGTAAAAATTATCCAGTCAGAACGTTTATATTGTCCCAGATTCGCCATAAACCTAAATCTCAATGGCAAAACGAAGAGCGAGATCTGTTTTTAAAATTTTATTATAAATCTCCTGCGCTTTACAAATACCTTCTTGAGTTGGAATTTGTATTGCCATCAGTATCAACCATTCGCAGGTGGCATTCCAATATTCCATTTTCACCGGGACTAATGAAGAGTGTTATTGATTTGCTCCGCATTAAAAGCACTCAACTAACTAAAATGAACAAAAAATGTATTTCACTATTCGATGAAATGGCTATACAGCCAGAATTAGAATTTATATCGTCAGAAGACATAATATATGGATTTTAGGATCACGGGCATCTAGGTCGTAAAGATGTTATTGCAACTCATGCTCTAACTCTTATGCTTCGTGGTTTAAATAGCAACTGGAAACAATCTTTAGGCATCTATATTTGAAATGTTAGTGTGAAAGATCTGCATAAAATTATTTGTTATTGCATTTCAGAAATAACACTTTTGGGATTTGATGTATATGCCGTAAAATGTGACCAAGGTAGTAACAACAGAAGTGCTTATAATATTTTAGGTGCTTCGATTTCAAAGCCTTACTTTGTTTTTAATGAAAAAAATATATTTCTTCTATATGATGTACCACACTTGATCAAAAGTATTAGAAACAGATTAATTAACGCAGATATATTAACACAATTCGGTAGAGTTTCTTGGAAAATTTTAGAAAAAATATTCGATTTTGATGAGGGCACAATTAAAGTTTTTTATAAATTGACGAGGGAGCATATAAAACCAAATGCTTTTCAAAAATTGTCCGTTAAATTAGCCTTTCTATTCATATCTTATTTATCTTATTCAATATCTGAATCTGAAAATCAAAATTTGATCGCAAATTATTTTATATTAAATTGATTTAAAACTATGTATTTTCAGATTAATAGTGATATGTTATCGAATAACCACCAAAAAGATAAAGTGATCAAGATTTGAACGATTAAGATTTAATGATAACAGATTAATTATCGTTTGGAAGTACCTTGGTACCTTAGGCTTCAACTAATCAATTGCTTTTTCACTTTCAGGTCCTTGGAAACTTCTTTCCGAACACTACTTGTTTCGTATTTTATGTTTAGTATTAGGATCTTATTAGAATTTTGGTTAAATAAAATAACACCTTTTAATGAACTTTTTGTTTGTTGAAATTTGGCAGCTGAATTAAACTTAAGTCCCGAGACTAGCCCGAGCGCAAATTAATAAATTTAATATTTTTATTAATTAAAAAACTAAATTAATCTAGTTTCTCTTGTTTACATTGTTATTACATTTGATTAACATTTCATCGTACAAATTTTCAACATCTATTTCATATATGTACCGTTCAATAAAGTTCATTTAACAACCAAAATCTATTATAAGAAAGCACTTTGTTCAATACCTCACAGGTTTTTAAAATCTCGGTTGGTATTCTAAACCGTAATTAAAATTGATTACGCTAAAATTACTCCAACTAAACATTTTGCTGATTTGCTAGCGCACACATAATACACACGAAAATATATAAAACAAAAGAAAGGCAAAAAAAAACTATTAATTCATCAATTTATTTCAATTCAAATCAAATTAAAATCTAATTAAATGGATTAATGTTGGTTATTTTTGTATTTTATGTATTCAGGTGTGGACTACAAGGAATTTCCTTTTTGTACAATTTGTTTTAATTTTATGTGTTTAGATAAAGGTATGAAAGAATGTTCAGGGCCACGTTTTGTAGTTTATGTTTTTGTGATTGGCGAATTTTAAGATAAAATATTTTGTCATCAATTAATTATCAAGTTCACATAATTTATTAGTACACTTGAGAATGGTACATGAACAATGATGAATATTTTACTTGTCTTAAGTCCTCGAGTCTCGACCAACCAAATAAACATTGTAACACGCGAGTACAAATACATTCAAGGCTAGCTAATTAATCTTATAGCTTAGCAACAACAACAAGTTAAATAAACTATCAATCAATTAAATCTCGAAAATTTAACATAAGCAAACTTTTATGTATTCCTACACTTATATCGGATACATATTTACATTTCTTAGTAAATGTCAGATTAAAGAAAATAATGGCAGTCCAATCATAACACATTGAACTACACAAATAGATAAATATATAAAATATGATTTATCCCTCATCTTGATTTGTATTCCAGACATACGTAACTTATTTTCCAATCAATATAAAAATCGAGAGCTTTAATAAAATAAAACTTCTGCGACTTCCTGGCAAGCAGTATGAGTATATTATGTGCCGTTCGGGCATATAACGAACTCCCAAGGTAATATTTACTGTTTGCGTTAAAATCAAACAAATTCAATTTAAGATTTCGTTTTGGCGGGAAAATAAAATATAATATCAAGAGGAAAATGAAATTGGAAAATTAGATTTTTTTTTTCTATGGAAGTGTATTGAAAAAATAAGCATGGTTGTAGATTGAAATATTTTTTTATGATTTTATTTTCGATAAAAAATCAGTAGAAAACTGTCTGTAGGGCACAATACAAAAAAAATGAGTTAAACCCCGCAAGGCTATAATTCATTCAATTTGAAAATATATAAATTGTAATTTGTAAAAAAAACTTCTGAACATTACGCTTACCACGGGGTTATATCAAAGCAATCTAGGATAAAAAGCCTTTATTAAAAGAATTCAATGTTTCATTAGTTAACCAAACTTCCAACGTCTTGGTAACCTTCCATTGATGTAAAAACACATTAATCTAGAATAACCCAACATTATTTACAGAAGTATTTAAGGTATTAATGTTTAATTACACATAACATTATTGGTAAAGACTTTTGGATTGAGAGAACTCGGTTGGAATAAATTGTAACGCTTAATCACTAAATGTGATGTGGTGCGAGGTTATTTGACATTAAGGACCTGTTAGCAAAGCACATACAATATTTAAGCATTGTCATTCACTTTCAAAGATTACAAATAATGCAAATATTATATTAAATGGGTTTTTTTCTACTTCATAATATTATTTCATGAGTGGCTGAAAATTCCGGTTTCAAATACGAAATTGCTTATTTTAAAATCCCACAAAAAATTATAAAACCCCGTAATGTTGATATTAAGTGTGTCATGCCTTAGCCAATCATGAATTAGGCATTTCTACCCAAAATGGGGGTTTAAAATGATTGTTGCAGAAGTTTTGGATTATGGTCACCGGGGACGAAACTTAGTCATTTCTTAACCGATTATGATGGATTTGGCATGTTGGATGGAAATGTAAGAAAACTTAAGTATGATTTTTCATCCCGATCAGATAGACCGTCTGGGCTGTAGATTGCAGGTTGTGACTTGTTAAAACTTTCATTCATGGATTTGGCATGTTGGATGGAAATGTAAGAAAACTTAAGTATGATTTTTCATCCCGATCAGATAGACCGTCTGGGCTGTAGATTGCAGGTTGTGACTTGTTAAAACTTTCATTTTTCAAGTTTATTGGTTGAAATGCAAAACAGTTCTAAATCTTAATTATAAATATTGAGTTTATATAATGCAAAAGTGTGGGGATGGAAATATAAAAATGATATACAAATAAAGAATTAATAAGATGAGTTGTTTTTAAGAAAATAAGAATATGATTGTTTTGAAATATTAAGAAAATATGAATATGGTTAATTTATGTTGCAGCTGTATTTATTTTATAATGTTGCAGCTGCATTGATTTCCGTTGATGAAGTGGTAGGTGGAGGCGTAGGACATAACTTCTCCCACCTAAAAGATGGCCATAAACGATGTTTTTGGACATGATTAGAAACCTTGTTATCTTCTATAGGTTGCAATGGGATGTTGATATTTATTGCTGATTTCTTCCGACTTATTTTTATGCCGGTCCTTGTGATGTATACTCCTATGCGTATGATGATGATAATCATTGTTCCTGAAATTATACTTTTATGGACAGTGTGCGTTATGTTATTAGCATGAAGTAATTTAATATCCTCATTATTTGTAATTGTCCAATTTTGCAGGGTAGGTAAATTGATGTGGATATCAATGTTTGAGATGTTGATATCGTTGTAGATATTCGTTCTACATTATTAATAGTGATGATACAATTCGTAAAATGGATCAAATTGATTCCTTTAACTGATTTTTGCTGTTGTAAACATGTTGAGCTGAATAGTAATTCTTGTTGAGTTGCTACGTACAGGTATTCTGGTTGTAAAGGGTTCGAATTGTTGATCGATGAAATTACATCTTGTGGGTTTATTTAGTATAATATTTGGTATGCAATTATCTGCTACTGGCTGTAATTTCTCTTGTCACATTATTGGATTTGTTCGACGTCGATGCATGCTTTATACAAATACTGATATAAATGTTCATTTAATAAAAGGATTTTGGATTCGGGGTTTAACATGAGTGTTTGATTTACAGGTATAGGTTTTATTTTATAGTACGAAAATATTTGTGGGTTGAAAGAAGGAATTTGGATGCTAAAGATTAATTTAGTTTCGTGGTGGTACGCTTTTAGTTGTAATAACTGATAAATGTCTTCTTCTGATTTAATATTTTTTGTTGTATAGCTAATCTATTGTGTATGTATTCTATTTCTTCGTTATATAGTAAGTGCTTGGATATAATTTTCAATTTTGCGAATATCTAAAATGTGGTTATTTAATGTATCTATATTACAATTGAGTTTATGAAAAAATTGATCTATCTTTAAAAGTTGTATTAAATTTTCAGTATAGTTCTCAATTGTTCTAATTTCGAATTCTATTTTGCAAGTATGGTCGTTAATATATTTTTGAATCTCATTGAATCATTGAATTTCTATCGTCTTATTATTAATTTGAACTTGAGAGTTATATTGGTCTTTTAACGTTTCTTGATTATTATATAATTCTTCGATTGCGTTTCCGATTTCTATATAATCATCGTGATCCATGTTACCAGTAATTGATTTTACTATTGTTCCCAGTCCGTCAATAAGTCCTCGTTTGTGTGTGTATTTTGGTCAAATGTGATCTAAATTTCTTGTTAATTCATTGTATTTTGATGAGAGTACTTCTGTAAGTATTTTATATAATGTTCTTAAAGAGGAGCTGTTTGAAACTAGTTTGTTAATTGATTCTATACTGTTAGATAATACTGAGAAAAATGTCGAGCAGTAAATTCATAGGCAAAAATGGTTAATACATATTTGTCATCTAGTAAAAAATTAATCGTGAAATACAGATAATTTAACAAGTTAAAATAGTTAAACTTATTGTTTTTATTTAACTTAACATGGTACAATAATGAATTTACAACGGTGGAAATGTTACAAATTTCATAAATTAAAAAGTGTCACTTTATTAAGATTTTTCTATAAATCAACCATATATTTAATAATGAATTTACAGATCAAATTGTAAAAAAAAACGTAACAATCGCGTATAAAATTCGTAATGTATTCGTAATAGCGTGATGTAGAACTACCACCTATTTTTCGTCCTATTTTTTTCATAAATCAGTTCGATGTTCGATCGTGTTGCTTAATATTGTAAACAAGTCGTAACAAGACTATAAACTCTAAAATAAAACGAGCATAAGGAAACACGTTTTGCTATTATTATTGCTAATAGATTTTTTTATTTTTAATAGACATACCAATTAAATTAGAATTTTGAGACTGTCTTTAGAAGTTATTGCGAATTAATGGGTATTTTCGTTAATTCATTCTTCAGAAAGAATAGAAGGAATAGAATATTGATCACGTGATCTAAGAACATTCCGAACGAAATGTAATAAAAGAACATAAATGGAATAAACAGAATACTTTGTCACAGCAGCGACTTGTTTTTATTTTTGCAGCATTTCCTTTGTTGAACCAGAGATAATATAGAAATATTATATACATATACATATATAATACATATATTTATATTATGTTGTTTCATTAAAAACAAGAAAAAATAAATTATTTCCACACGCACTATCACAGCTTGACATTTCAAAACAGAATATTCTTTTTGTTCTACCTATTGATGTAGATCAAAAAGAATGCGTTCTGAAAATTCCGAATGAATAAAAGAATAGACAAAAAAAAGAATAGAAAACATAGAATGAATAAAAGTACGATTTCTGTCAATTTTAAAACGTTCGGAATGTTCGGAATGAATAAACGAAAATACCCAATATTACAGAAAATGTTAGTGCAAATGGCGGCACGTCAATTAATAATAAAATTAAATTGATTTTAATAAGCTTAATTTTACTTTAGTAATAAAATATTATAATTGTATATTGTAAATCGCCAGACACGCTAGTAAATAAATAAGGTAAGCTAAATTTTTATTAATTTTATTTAAATAAAATAGTTAATGCTTAGCAAAAGTATTGATAGAAAATTGTACATTTTCAATTTTCATTCTGGAGTTAACGATATTGTTAAATTTAATCGGCGATAACCTGGTTTTATCATCTTTTTGGTGTCTTATAATGGAAAATACTTCATTTTATGTAAAAAATTCGGAATCACAATAAATGTTTCAGATTGTTGTAAATGGTGACGTAATACAATTTAAACTAATTTGAAAGGCTTCAAGTGTCCTAGAACTGATGCACACAAATTGTGTGGACCAATTTATTCAAATTTGGTCTGGCAAAAAACCTAATTTGTCTAACTTCAAAGTATTCAGATGCAAGGGCATGGTGCACTTATAATTTGAAAGATCATGTCGTCTTGCATTATAACAAACGTTATCTAAATTTATGATTTTTCTAAATTTTATTCGTTCCAATAGCACGATTTTGATCGAATATAATTGGCTATTTTTAATTTGTTTTGATGATTGATTTTACGTAATTTGTGACTGATTGATAAATTGATTTGATTAATGAACCTACGATTGTGTGTCTTTTAGTGCATTTAAAGAAGTGGCTGCGTATTCATAAATATTGACAGAGCAAGAAGCAATCGAATATGAACTCCAAAACCAAGTGGAGGAAAAAATCACTTATCACATTTTGTATAGCGAGATAAGTGAAAACGAACAAGACACTGTAAAATTAATCGCTTTAATGCAAGAGTTTGATTTGCAAATAATTATTCCGTATTTAAAAGGTTTGTGGTGCAAAACTCAAAACAGAATGACAATATATTTAACAATATTGTTTTCTTTTACAGAACAAATAATTGGGGTTACGCATATCGAAGAAGTCTGAAATATTTTAAACAGCTGTGGAGAACCGTAACAATTTAATATTTTAAAATGTTTAAATGCTTTGTATGCTTAAATAGTTTTTTTCTGGTCCTTTATTGACCGAGCATTTAAAATCTATTCATTTGATGTCATCAAAGCATCAATTACTTTGCAATCAAAATGACTGTAGTCAAAAGTTTTCTGATTTTTAAGCGCTACGACGTCATTTGGTAAACACACACAAGTTCGACGAACATTCGTCAACCTCGGATAATCTAAAAATATCAGCACAAAAAAACAAACTTGGGTTTATGCGAAGATGTTCCTTGTAATCGTAGTCGTAGTCCTCCGTTAAGTAGCGATGTAAATGTTAATTTATTGGTAAAAAAAATCATTACATTTATCGCTTGAACTCTCAGAATTCAATGTCTCGAAAATGGGTGATCGAAATACAAAAAATGATTTCCGATCTTCTATCCTCTGTTTCCTTTCAATTAAATAATTTAACTATTGCTAGTGAACGGCCTAATGATATGCGACATTAATAGAATTTTGTAATGACCAATTTAAAAATATACAAACAGAAGATTACCTTTTTTTAAATCATTAAAAGAACGTAATTTGTATGAGTATTCGAAAACTTTTATAGTTAATAGCACTGTTTCAGAAAAAATATTAAATAGCATTCCTACGTTAACAGAAGCATTCCTACGTTTACATAATACCACTGGAATTTCAATTTAGGTCTTTATTCGAACTGCCCGATATTTTAGAGGCAACATTAAATAATACTGAGAAATACTTAAATGGATATGTGCTAGAAAATTACGCTTCCGGAAGCTTGTTCAAATCAAAAAAGAAATTATATCCTTTAAGCAATGTAATACCATACACATTATATTTTGATGATTTTCAAATAAATAACCCTTTGGGCGGTCACACTTATTCAATATGTGCTTGTTACTATAATTTCACAACTATGCCACAATATATATTATCGAAGCTTGACTTCAGTTTTAATGCTGCTTTTATAATCATTAAGGAACTTAAAGCTTGTGGTAATGAAATGTCCTTCCAACACTTAGTGCAAGATTTAGATAATTTTTAAAAGGGCATTGAAATTAGTACTCCAAGTCAGGGGCGGTCCGCTAGTGTTTCAGCGCCTGGTGCACTTTTACATTTTATTTCTCCCCCCGTATATTTTTTTTGACCTATGCTTTTCTTTTATTTATTGGTTTTTTATAGTACTGAATTTTATTATAACCACTTGATTCTTATGATTTTTCTATTCCACATCACCCAAAGTGCCATTACATTGAGATTTCTGTCTATTGTTTTGTATTTAAGGTATAGTTCAAACTCAATAATAGAAAAGATTTCAAAAGTTTTAAATTAAGAAATATAAAAATTTGCTTGTTTATTTAGAATTTAAAAATATAAGTTAATTAGGTAGTTTTATACTGTCAAAACTTATTTTCATTAACAATTAAAAATCATGGAATATGGAAATTATTTTGTAAATACAAAATTATTTTTTGGCAAAAACTCTTTTATGGGATTACACTAAACGAAGGGAGTTAAAAGTCTAAGCGTATAAATGGCATAAAGAGGTTAGAAAATGATGCGTTTTTTTTATGAGGTATCCCCAGTAGGCCTATTTCTCTCTTACAAATAACACAAATTCAATATTTCAGATTTCAAATGATTAAATAAAATAAATTATAATAAAACAATCCAATTCAATAAGATAAAAAGAATAGATTAAATTATTTCACTCCTACTGTAAAAAATTAATGTTTCTTGCTTTTATTTTAGCAAACTTTTCAATTAAACTATTATAGTCAATTTTTTCGACTATATCTCTTTCGATCGACATAATAATAGCTAAGCCATTAAGTCTTTCTTGTGACATAGTGCTCCTCAAATAATTTTTAATTATTTTTAATTTGGAAAAACTTCTTTCTCCAGATGCTACAGAAATCGGTAATGTTAACAATATTTTGATGGATATGACTGTATTTGGAAATGCAAATTCTAAATTGTTGGTAAAAATATAATTTAGCACATCAATAGGAACAGTATGCGGATCTATCAAAGTTGATATCATTTTAAGCTCATTTAATAAGTCTTGATCGTCAATGTCCGAGAAAATACCATTAGTAAGAACTTTTTTTAAATTGAAACATTTTGTTTTCAAATCATCATGCGACAAAGTGGATAGTTGTTGAATGTCATATAAAAAATTAAAATTGTTTGTATGCTCAGATAATTGTTGGAATCTTTCGTTAATAGAAGAAATAGCCTGATCCAAAACTTTAAAATAAAATTCAACCTTAAATTTTTGCTTAGGTTCCACAATAACTTCATCTGCACCTTCATATCCAAACAATCGACGAAGAACGTAATTCATTGGTACCTGGAAAACAACAGGGAAAGTCAAGCTCGTCTGCAATTGTTTTCGCTGCTTGTAAAAATTGTTCAAATTCTTCATCTGATCTCAACTTTTGAAGAAATTTTAAAGAAGATTCGAGTTGTTTTTCAGCAGTCAAAATATTCATTTTGGGGTTCTGAAGATATTTACTTACTATATTAATAGTATCTAAAAGTTTATACCAAATAACCAATGTACATATAAACTTGTATTCCAATATTTTTTTCCCCAAAGATTCAGCAATATTGATAGTTGATGCATTACCAGTGGCCCTATTCGGTCTTGCCCTGGGAATAGGGAATTGGGAAAAATATTTTCATAGCATTTTTGTCAAAATTATATTTTTCTGGCCTACTGAGGGAACAAGTTTGGTGTTAATATTTTCGAAACAAAGTTAAATGGGAAAATATTTTTCCCTATAAAATTTTTGTGGAACAAAAGTTTCCCAATTAAATTTGTTTTAAAAATTTTTGCACTAAACTTATTCCTTCAGTAGGCCAGAAAAATATAATTTTGACAAAAATGCTATGAAAATATTTTTCCCTATTCCCAGGGAAAGACCGAATAGGGCCACAGTTAGAGAAATTTCAACAAGAGCTTCATGAATATCGCCCAACTGTTCTTTTAGAGGTTTTAATGCGTCAATTCTGATTTCCCATCTTGTAGTACTAATTGGTTTTAAAGTAAAAGAACTAATATGCTTTTTTAATACCGACCATTTCTTAACAGAGCTCGAAAAAAAAAACATAAATATTTTGAACAATATCAAATAATAGGACGACGTCTCGCGAACATTGGGCGGCATCATTTATTACTAAATTTAGTGTGTGAGACATACATGGTACGGAAAAAGCTCGGGGTTCTTTGGTCCTTATAAGATTTTGCATACCTATGTGTTAACCTTTCATATTTGAGCCATTATCATAACCCTGACCCCTGCAATTTTCAATAAGTAGACCCATTTCATTTAATTCACTAAGAACCGTTTCTGTGAGACCAGACCCTTTAGTATCGTTGGCTTCTAAAAATGAAATGAAATGTTCTCTTATTTCAAAATTATTATTTTGTTGATAAAAAAACCGTATAATTAACGTAACTGTTCCTCATGACTTTGATCTGGAGTACAATCAACTATGATAGAAAAATATTTTGCTTCCAGGATCATTGAAACAATTTTATCTTTAGTAGACTGTGAGATTAATTGAATCTATTCGTTTTGAATGTTTTTGCTCAAGTACTTCTTTTGCGTTTCTTTATTATTTATTCTTCTAAGATGTTCTGAAAGCACTGGATCAAATTTACTCACAAACTCCACTAATTTTAAAAAATTCTCATTATTTGAGTCATATAATACTTCAGATTTCCCCCTAAATGCAAGTGATTGTGTTCCTAGAAATTCAACAAATATTATTAACCGTCTAAGCACTTCTCGCCAATGCCGAACTTCTGCATCCATAACTCGCTGAAGATCAGAATCTATTGTTGAATTAGATTTTAATCTGTTTTCTAATTCTTTCCAGGAGCTAAAACATTTCATACGTTTTAAGCTGTTTTCGTGAGACTGAACTAATCTAGTCAAATGGTTCCACTCTGAAAATCCTAGATCGGTAAGTGTTGTATTTATACAATTAGATGCAAATAATTTACAACAAAAACAAAATACCGCATCCGTCGATATGGAATAAATGAGCCAATTTCGTTTAATAGTCTCTCCATTTGCCATCACTCTTTCATACATCTTTGGATTGAATTTTCTTTTATTTTTAATGGGAAATTTAATATTTTCTACTTGCATAGGGCCATTTTCAACAATAAGTTGAATAATTTTGTCACTTAATTTCGGCCATTTTGCCGGATCACTAAGATCAGATAAATTTGATTTATTTATGATGCCGTGTTCGTGTTGAGAACAATTAGCATTATCATTAACTACAGATGATTGTTCTAAATTTTCGATACCTACGACAACAGATCTCGTTAAAGAATTTGGGTCTAAATTCACAATATTGTCATTTAAAAGAACATTAGCCGAACCCGATTGCACTAAATCACAATTTGTCACTAAATCAGAATTTATTAGTTCTGTGCTACATACAAGTAGTCTTTGATGCCGTAGTAATATCCTTAACCAAAAATTTAACTAAAGAACTTGCCTGTGCTTATCCATAAGTTCGTGCTGTTTTTTTCGCTTACGAAATTCGCAACCGGATAACTTTTTATATTTGCACTCATTTTAATTTCACTTTACCGATGAAAATTATTTAAAATCAAACCGATTATTTATCGCTTTTAAATTGCATATGATATAAATATGACAAATAATCACAAACGAATGGCAAGGCAATGTAAAAAAAACGTATATATGTTGTTGTATATTTTCTCTCTATTCGTACGTGATTTTAAATAACATACATGTACATTCAAAGGCGGCTTTGAGCATGCTACACACGGTTTCGTTAGATTGGCGAAAAAATGAAAATAAAAAAATTTAAGGCCATTTTTGAGATGCAGATTTTTGTTTAAATTTTATTTTCGAGGGAACAGAATAAAACAATACAAAAAAATTTGGTGTTTTATTATAAAACAGGGTTTCAATAAAAATCTATTGCGATGCGACTTAGTTTGAAACCAGAAGCTGAAATCGTGTGTAGCTTAGCTGTATTGCATAATTGGTTTCTTGTTTTTCTTCGTGGTTGACAAAAATAAAATGCACCAAATCTCACACTTGGAAATACGTTATAACTTGGTTTTTAACTTTTTCGATTATTTGAATGTATAGATATATTTTATGTTGCAATATTTTTTTTAAACCAAATTATAAATTTCATAGCTCTTTGAGAGCCAAGAGAATAATATTTGTATTTGTTTTGTTTGTATTCTGTCAAAACCAACAACAATATAAAGCCATGCTAATGCAACAAATACAGAAAAAACTACACTATAGATAGTTGTATGAGAACATATGTGTACATTGTGTGTGCGCACTAGTTAAATAAATAGTGGTGCGAAAAAAAAAATTAACATGGGATTGTTAGTGTATCCAACACAATCTTCTGTAGTTTGTTGCATATTGGTATCTGCGTTTCAGACTTTGTTCAGGGCTTTTAATTGTTGTTGGTTTTGATTCTGTATAATAATATTATACAGAATACAGATTATGTACTATGAAACTTTTTATTTTGTGTTCTCATCTCTTTCGAAATAATATAAATATCCTAAGAATATATTAATATTTGAAACAATACCATTACATTCGTATGCGAATATAAACGTTTATTCATTTGCGAAATTTGTTATGATACACTCTAATACAGTGAAACCCTAAATATATTATATAGTAACATACTACTAGAACAATAATAAGAAGAGAACTTTATAATTGTGATTGAAAATAAGTTTGACTAAATTATTTAAACTTTATGATTTGATTTTAAAAATTGCTCCCTTTTATTAATACGCCTGGTTGCAGTGCACCATGTGCACCTATGACTGGACCGCCCCTGCTCCAAGTGGTCAAATTAAAGTTCATTTTGTGTTAGGCGTTATAGTTGATGATAACCCTAAGGCTAAACAGCATTCTAGGCTATGTTCAGTCTTTTAATGCTAAACGATACTGTAGACTTTGCACGCGAACTAAAGAAGAAATGCAAAATGATATATCAGAACAAGTAACGTTCCTTTGAAATAAAGAAAATTATACCAAAGATCTACTTGGAAATAATGTTAGTGAAACTGGTATAAAAACTTCGTGTATTTTTAACGAATTACAGACATTTCATGTGACAGACAATTGCTATTTCGACATTATGCATCATATTTTTGAAGGTGTGGGCGTGTATGATATTTGTAGTATTTTAAATGCACTAATTAAAGAAAATTGTATTACGTTAAATATTCTACATAACAGAATAAATCTATTCCCATACGGAGAAATTGAGATTGGCAACAGTTCGCAACCAATAAATATTAATAATCTAAATAGTTGTAACCTAAAAATGACGGCACGTGAAAACCTTCAGTTTATTAACTTTCTCCCTCTACTTACTGGTGATTTAATACCTTCGAATAACTCACATTGGAATGTATTGACATTACTTATTGAAATGGTCGATCTTATTTTAGAACCATCGTATACAGCGGAAACATTAGTTAAGTTGGAAATGGTAATAAGGAAACATCATGCGCTTTACAAATCAATATTTGGTTCTAAATTGAAGCCAAAATTTCGAAAAACTTACAAAAAATTATATTATTTAACATCCGAAGTAGAAAATGTTGTAAAGTTATTTATTACTACATTTTATTTGTGAAATTTCTTTTTTTATGCAAATTAATTAAAGTAAAACAATTTGATGTCCATTTCCAGTCTTAAGAAGTGGGAAATCAAACGAAGGAGTATATTATAAAACATATGTATTTTTTTACAAGTAATCCTCTTCATATTTATCAAATAAATAATGGCAAGACATATTTTAGAAATAATTTTTTGTAGAATTCACAAAACACACTAATCATTTGCAATGCATGCATATGTAAATTGAATTTAATAATAAAATTTAACAAATATATAAATAAAAAGCCTTTTTAACTTTGAATTTCGGAACATGAAAATAGTTGTGCAGTGAGTTGTATACAGTCAATATTAGGAACACTTAAAAGATTATATGAACATAAGGAGGTTTTACTTGCACTCAAATCTGCAAATATAATTTCTCTTTTGTTAGTGACACCGAACGTGAAGTGTGTAAACTTTTCTTGTCGCCTAAACTACAATTTTAGAAAACAGACAAAGCAAATCCTCATACTATATAAGTTGATGTAAATAAAAAATCAGTTGAATATTTACACTATTAGAGCCTTTGAGGGACTAGTCTGAATAATTTTTACAGAATAAAAATATGAAAAGATAGTGATACACTTTTTGATAAGAGAGAAGATCAGGAAGAAAACCTTAGTTTTAAATTTTTCACGATGTCTAGGGAACCTAGAATTGCTGCTCTGGATTCGTATTAAAATTATAATTAAACAACTCTACAGTAACATATATAGAATCTCCACTTATGATTCTACTGCGAAACGTATTTAATTAAGTATTAATGATTTTACTGCTAAAATTATATATTTTTGTCTATGATTTTACTTTTCTTAAATTTACAACTTTCGACTCATATACCTAATTACTATTTAAATAGTTATTTGCCCATTTATGATTTTACTATGAAACTTGTTAATTACCACATTTCAATAATAATTTTATTACTAAAATTTGATCAATTTAACAATGTTAATTATACAATTTTACAATAAACATCGTTGATTTAATCGGATTTCATCTGTGATTTTACATGAAAAATTGTTAAATTATGAATGCTTCACCTATGAAATTATAAAAAATTAACAAGATTTCAATTATAATTTATCTATGAAAATTGGAAAATTAACATCCAGTTAATTTACCCCGTTGTACTATTTTGACATATAATTTAACAAGAAACCTTAATAGCACATTTTCATTAAGGAAAAATAATAAATGAAACAGTTTTTTTTTATGATTCTAAAGTTTTTTTTCTCAGTGTAGTTTTTATGTTACGATCATAGTTGTCTAGTTCTATGATGTGTAGAAGTCTAGAATATCTCTCGATGATCCTTGCCTCTGAAATTCTGAGTGGAAGTATTCCCTTATTATTGTCCAAATTAATTATTTCTATTGTCTGTGTCATGTATTCCCGGATCACCCTGAAATTAAAGGTTTTTTAATTTGCTTTTTGTGTATTTTTCGTTTATTAGTTGTTATTGTCACTTTATTATTCTGTTTAACTATATGTTTCGAAAATTTTGGTGCTAATTTATTTCTTCTGTTATTCTGTTCGTATATAATATCTCCTTCCTTATATTCAGGTGGATTTTTCCTATTCTTATTTAATTTGTCTATTATTTCCTGTTTAATTCTTTTATTTCGTATATAAACTAGTCTACTAATTTTGTTGTATTTATGTATGTGGTCTTGTAAGTATTCCTGACAGTCAGGTGCATTTGTTTCTATTGGAAATGGTGGTTTTTCGTTATAGTGTCCAGTAATAAATTCAAATGGCGTCATTTTGATGGCTGAATGTATGGAGTTATTATAAGTAAGTATGGTATCTGTCATTGCTTCTAAGCTAGATTTGTCTTTATCTTTTGACAAGATAATTCTCATAATTTCAGTGAGGGTTGAATGGAACCGTTCCACTGGTGAATTACCTGTAGATGATTTTTCTGAAGCAAAATGTAGTACAATTTTATAAGCTTTGCAAAATTCTTTAAATAATAGGGATGTAAATTCCGTACCTCTGTCGGATATGATTTTCTTGGGAATCCCGTGATGGGATATAAAATGTTTCAAATGTGTGATTACTTCTTTACTGTTTTGGATATTTATTAAATATGCAGGTTTTGTTTACAATGTACTTGTCAATGTGGATTATTTTCAAAGGTTTTTTAGGAGTTTCACTTATTTCGAATTTGATGGGTGTTTGGTTCCTATTATACTTGTTTGTTTCGCAAATTTCACATTTATTAATTTTTTTGGTTATAAACTTTTTCATGTTAGGGAAATAATAGTCTCTTTTCAATTTTTCGTAAGTTTCAGTGGTTCCTCTATGAATTGATGTCTCATGGTATTCTCTAAATACTTTTTCCTGTTCTTCTACTTCTTCTAAATCTATAACTAATTTTTTATTTCTAGTCAATTTCAAATTACAATTTTGGAAATGTCTTTTATATACTATATTTATTAATTTAAATGTACTTTCGTTGCACAATATTCCCGTTAATTGGTTTGGGTTGATAAATTCTTTTAATATTGAGACTATTTCTAATTCTGTTAAGTGTTTTAATTTTATATGATGTCTTTTTTTCATAAAAAACGTTATTTTGAAATTTATTTCTGTTTTATTAAATTTTGAATCTATTTCTATTATTACTTGTCGTTTAAATTCATTTAATACTGTTTCCGTAGTGGGAATTGTACCTTTTTCCACTTTAGTTATTTCACTAATGATGTCACTGGATTTAATTGAGTCTGCTGGTGATTCGGAGTCTTCTGTTAGATTTATTTCGAGAATTTGGGCTTTATCGTTTTTTAGTTTATTTAGTTGTTCAATTTCTATTCTGGATAATGCGTCTGCATTTGTACTTTGTGCTCCTTTCTTATAAATTATCTCGTAGTCGAATTCCTCCAATTTGAATCTCCACCTGACTAATTTAGAATTTGGCTCCTTTAATGAAAATAACCAAGTGAGTGGTTTGTGATCAGTAATTATTTTGAATTTCCTCCCAAACAGGTATGGTCTGAAGTATTTAGTTGACCAAATAGCTAGGAGTTCTTTTTTAATGGTTGCATAATTCTGCTCGGTTTGAGTTAATGTTCTCGAAGCATAACATATACGTTTGTCTGAATCTATAGGTCCTTGAGATAATACAGCACCTAATGCCACATTGCTTGCATCAGTAGTTAATATAAAGGGTTGATTGAAACATGGGTATTGAAGAATTGGGTCGTTACATAAAAGTTGTTTACATTTTTCGAAACAATTTACGTATTTTTGATCCAATATAATTTTTCTGTCTTTTCTAAGACATTCCGTGAAAGGTTTACTCAATTGTGAAAAGTCTTTAATGAATTTTCGGTAACAACCAAGCAGTCCTAAAAATGATTTGATTTGTTTATCGGTCCTAGGTATGGGAAAGTTTATAATTGCCTTAATCTTGTCCGGATTAGGTTTGACACCATGTGAAGTATATAGTGAGTACATTTGAGTACATTATCCATTACTCTTTGGAATGTCGAAGGGGCGTTCTTTAGGCCAAATGACATACGAATATATTCGTAGTGGCCATAATCTACCGAGAATGTAGTCTTAGGAATATCATTTTTCCTAATTTCGATTTGGTGGAAACCAGAAGCTAAATCAAGGGTTGTGAAATACATGCATTTTCCTAGTTTGTCAAGTATTTCATTTATGTTGGGGAGTGGATACCTATCATCGATAGTTTTCTCATTAAGTTTTCTGTAACCACTACTAGCCTCCATTTAATTTTTCCACTGGCATCAGCCTTTTTTGGGACTATCCAAATTGGAGATGGCCAAGGCGAATAACTGGGTCTAATTATACCTTGTTCCAGCATTTTATTTATTTGAGTTTTAGCTTCACCTTTGCTTATATATGGGTATCTATAACTTTTGGTGAAGGTTGGTAGTTCATCTTTCAAATTGATCTCATGTCTGATTTCGTTTGTGAATGTAAGTTTTTGTATTTTCTTAACAAATACTTCTTCATATCTTTTACACAAGTTTAGAATAGCTTTTTGTTCATCTGAGTTCAAATGTTGAATTCGAAATAAATTAGCCATATCCTGGTTGGGTTTTTCATGATTAGATTCTACAGAATGATAGTTGAGATTTGAATAAAAATTATTTTGAAAAGGTTGAGTTTTTAAGGGTTGTTCAATTATAAACTTTTGAACTTGATCGGAAAAATTGATTACTTCAATTTTTGGGTATAGTTAGGTGTTCTGAAATTTTTACAGGAGTTAGATATATATATCACCAATTTCAATGTCACTGGTAAAGAGGTTATTGATTTACTACGAGGTAGCAGGTCTATTTTAATGCCCAACTGCTGCATCATTTCGAGGCCTATCAATCCGTCGGTATAATTGTGAAATTTAAATATTAGAAATTCTAGGGGTTCTCGAGTTTTAAATTCCATTAACCCATCGATTTTTATTTGTTTGTCGATTTCATAATTGTTGAATATAGTTTTGATTTTTACTGGTTTGATAGTGGTCATCCGTGAAGGATGTACGTGCTTCGGATCAAGAAAGGATTTATTTGATCCTGTATCGATTAGCATTTTAATTTTGGTAGTGGGATTAATTTTAATGTTTATATAAGGTGAAAGAAAAGATTGGTGTGTACTAAGATTTATATATCCAATCGGGTTTCCGAGGCTTCTTGCTGAAAATCCTCATCGTCAATTTCATGTAATTGTTGATTATCCAAATTGGGGTAATAATTATCATCCTTGATACAAATTAGGATAAATGGTTTCTTCTTCATTGGAATATTCTTCAGGGATTTCTGCATGGAATAATTCCTGAGATTGGAATTTAGGAGCTCCAAAACCTTGGAACTGATATTGAGGTGTGAATTTTGTTGAGGAAACGGAAACCTTGGAACTGATATTGAGGTGTGAATTTTGTTGAGGATGTAGGTTGTTTGAATTTATTTGAATTAGATACTACGTCCATAGGTTCTGGTTTTCTAACATTGTTATTTTGTGGTTTAATAGTATTATAGTTATTATTAAATTTTGGACGTTGGTCATAATTAAAGTTATTAGGATTTCTTGGTGGAAAATTTCTTGGTTTTCTTGGTTTTTGATTATTATAATTTTGAGGTTTATTAAAATATGGTGTTTGATATAACTGAGGTTGAAACCTGTCACTAAAGTTGTTTTGAGGGTTAAAATTTGAATTATAGGGATTGGAATTCTGTTTAAAATTTGAATTGAAATTTGGTTTATTAGGAAATGGTTACCTTAAATTCAATACTTGATTAGAATTTTTATATTTTAAATATGACATGTTTTGTTCTTTAATACAGTTTGTAAATGCTTCACTTAAACTCTCAGGTTGCATTGCCCTTATCATAGATCCTAATGGTTCTTTCAAGTGTTCTGGCACATTTCCTCATATAAATCTTTCTTTGCTCTAATATTTATATTATTTGTTTCATTTAATTTTATATGATTAAAAATTGTACTCTGAATGTCTATAATATTTGCAAAATATTTTTCCACATTATCACTGCCTTGGCTAATGTTGTGTAAGTCTTTTATTAGATTTGTTTCATTACGCTTATCCACATAATGAGTTGTTAAATTATCTCGAATAGCTTCCTATTCGAGGGGTGTGCCATACATATTAAGTAACTCGTTGGCTTCACGGAACCGCGTTTCTAAAAAACTGAAGAAATACTGCATTTTTGTTATTTCTTTTGGATCTTCTTACTTCTGCTCAAAGAGTTTGTGAGTTGCGGCATCTAATTTTGGTAGGTAATTATTCCAATGGGTAATTATACCAGCCTTTGACGTCGACGCCTAAATTGGCAGTTGATTGTAGAATTTCTTTGGCTGTGTCCACTATCATCCTTAGAGGTGCAGCTGACTCGGCGTGACTTTGTGGGATGTTCAACAATCTTTAGATATGTGTTGAAACTAGTAATCGTTTGTTGTTGTATTGTTGTTGGATAGTATTCCACGCGGCTCTTTAAGAATGTACGATCTGTGTGAATATGTCTCTGAATGTTATCCAGTTAAGATAATTTACATTAAACATTGGAATATCTATTTTTGGCAGCTTGATTTTTGATGTTAATTGTACAGGTCCTACCTTTACTTGTTCCAAGTCTTCCAATTTATCCTCCAGCTTTGCTATTATGTTGTCGTAGTTCACTAATCACCAATCATTGTAGCTTTCAATGTATTGAACCTTATGGCTTGCGTATATGGCTTCTGAATGTGCTGCCGATAAACTTGTCCATTTGGATTTCAAATTGTTTAATTTTTGCCTTGGGTATAATTTCGTAATAATCTCACTGCCCCAATGTTTTTGGATGACCTGAATCGTCTTCATCAGTGCTGTCCTTTGATCAATTGTATTTTCATTTTGATGTTTGCGCCTTTCAATTCAAAACCCGGTTTCTTAGCTTCTTGTTGTTGATCTCCATTCTTGCCAGTTTCATCAGCTGTTTGCACTCATTTTTCAATGATGTCGTTTAAATAATTCATCAATTCGCTGTAGCTGTCCTTGGCGATATTCCTAATAGTGTTCCAATATTCATGATCATTTGTTGAATTGAAATGTTCAACCATGACCTGGTCGTTTTTCTTGAAATCGTTGTACAGCTAGCTTAAGGTGTTTTGTCGCTTTTCAAAATATGTTAGTGTAGATTTGCGCTCTTTACTATCTTTCTTTATGTTTTCTTTTAATTTACACATTTGTGTATAAATGTCGCCTTGTTTTACCACTAACGAACCACTTCGAACTGCATTGTAACCGCTTTTCTTTTAACTTAGAAATAAGTGTGCAATAATTTAATTACACACTTATTTCCGGTAATAACTAACTTCTAAAGATTAGAACTGTGCTTTGTTTTAGTTCTCTCGAAGAACCAATGCTTGCATCCGGTCTTTAAATGTACTGCCAAATTCGCGCTCTGGTTATTCAACTTAGATGTTAGTTGAATGTGTTTCAAGTAGATGTGCATTGAACTTTATTTGGGATTAATGCGCTTCCCGTAGGTCAGAGCTTGGTCACTCATCTTTTATGTAGAAACTTTAACTGGATGTAAAAATCTAACCCATTTATTATAATTATTCGGTTTAAATACAAAACAACCATGTGTTTACAAGAAAAAATAATTGTGTTTACAATTATCGTGATTTTGGTGTTATAGAAATAAGGTCTATGATTTCCTATTCATAAAATATGTTAACGGCTACGATGTTTTAACCTATCTGTCGTTGCTCGGATTTAATTTTATGGTTCGTTGTAGAAATTTGGTGTCAGTAAAATCTATTTCTCCCAAACGGTGCGATACGAGTGGCGATAACAACAAAACGAAACGATGGACTTTCCAGAAGCGAGCTGTGTGATGCGGACATGCGATACGACGACAACCAAGCGAAACGACGAAAATTCTAGACTTCCCTCGAAACAATTATACACAACTAATTTCGCGAAATTAGCAAACGATAATAAGTTATTGTTGTATTATAATTTTATTAAACTAATTTTATTTATTTTATTAAGCGGACGGTATTTTTTTGACTTGATGCGACAACCTTTTATCTTGTGCTCTGACATTTTAAGAAAAAATATTTTTTATACAGTAAGAGAACCTTAATATTCTATTATAATAATTTAGAATAGAATGAAAATTGTACTATACAAGTATAACTTGAAGTTGAACTATTGGACGCAAGATATCACCAATGATAATTAAAGAGTAAATGTCAAATATGAAATTCACAATATTATTATTTCGTTTTATAGGATGTTTCATGTAATGCGTTTTAAGTGGCGTTTTAAGCGGCAACATAGCATTTTGTTAAAAAGATTTTTTCCCCTGTTTACGTTTTTTGGACCTGCATATATACAAAGTCCATATATTGCGAGGAGGCCGTTTATATAAACAGGCACTGTTATTAAATTGGCGCCAATTTTGTTTTGTTTTCAAAACCAAAACAAAAAAAAAACTGAGAGAAAATATTTAGTTCGTATTATATGAGATGTCGGCATTTTAAATAACTGTTTGCTTTAGACGAATCGCTCGCTTAACAAAATCTCGTTTTACGGAAAATCTCTGTTTGCCAAAAATATTTCGATTTACGAATTTTATTTTTGTTTCCACAATTAGACAAAAGCTGACCAACATGATGCCTATCAAATGACCATAGTGGTATTAATGACACGGCATGTTAACCTAGAATGACAGAATTCTCCACAATTAGGCCGAAGTTGACCAACATCATGGCCTTTCAAATAACCATAGTGGCATCTCCACCATACTTTGTGTTCATTTGAAACAAGGTTAACAATAATGCTTATCAAATTATGATTGATTTAAACATTTGAATCTTTCGGCTGAAGAATGTTGGCCAACGGTGACGTATTTATATACTTTCGGCTGAGAAAGCGAAGACACTATCTGCATTATCGATTTTATCATCTTTCGACTTTAATACTATGAGGTCGTCATCATTCTTAGAACCGTGTACTTTTACACTCACGCGAGATAGCTCAAAAATCAAAGTGAAAATTGAGCAGTCTTATGAGCAAGGTCGGCGCCTAAATGACGATCGAGAATTTACGCGCGCAATATTGTGTTCCACGAAATTTTCGGCCCGTTACCCGTAATCTATAAATAAATAATCTATCGATTCCGTACTATTTTTGCGTAATGTTTACAAACTCCTTGTTGTAGCGAACACGTTGTAAACATTACGTTTACGACATACCTAGCCGGGAGAGTGCAGTGTGGAATTACAGTGCTTTCCAATTGGAGATTTTAAAAACTTTATAGAAATTTCCAAACAAGTACCGAACGTTTCCGGTCGGGTCTTTGGCCAATTAAAAATTTACAAGTTCAGGATAGGGCAATTGAATTTCAAAAATTATATTTTGTAGCGTCCGGATGCCACAAATTATTTTATTGTAATAGATTAGGCTCATGGCTAAATTCAACGATTTTTTTCCTAAATTGCCTACTAATTGCGACACCTTAATTTACTTCGATAATGATAATAATAATAATTAATCGCATATTACCAAATATTGTTGTGAGTATCAAACAATAATGACATATTGTTTACAATCAATTTGTGTTAATTATTTGCGATAATTATCATTGTGCAATACAAAATAAGTAATTTGAGCTATTTTACATGCATGTCGTGCCTCAATTATGCTTATATTGTTGATCAATTATACGCAAACCTTAAAGTGTTAATTTACAGACCAAATTAGTAGTCAAAAATCAAACAACGCTTGTCATTGAATTATTTTAATATGCTGACGTACAGATCCAATAAGTTCAAGTATTACAAGAATTACATTTTTGGTGTCTACAGTAAATATCACGTCGAACGGCGCGATAATCTTAGATTAGTTGTGCGCGCGATCAATATGCTGAGGATCGACATAGAGCACACACGATAGCATCATAGACTGACTGACAATGACATCAATTTTTTACTTTTTTTTTTTTATTTAATTTTGTATTTATTATAAATGTTATTATGTTTTGTATCATATGTGTTGTTATGCTGTTATGTAACCGTGTGTTTAAGATATGTGTACTCTCTGTACGTTAAATAATAACGTTTGTAATTTATGATCGAGATGTCTTCTTAGTAAAATAATCGAGCGTGTAATCATCGTTTTGCATCTTTTTTTTGTATGATCAATACAATCGATGTTGTTGTTGGGATATATCGCAATAAATTTAATTTAATAATTAAATATGTAATTAGATAAATAAATAATTTAGCGATACGTGACATATACGAATCTTTAATTTAAGATAATAGCTTTGTTTAATAATTTCGACAAAGATCAATATCTAGGGGCATTTCATATTGTGTTTAGATACAAGAAGATATCTGGTTTGTCGTTAAATTCACGTAAATTGCATTAAAGTAGTAACTACTAGAAAAACCTGATCGAATCGTAACAAGTTGCGATAACTTTAAGTAAGCGCGTATTCTTACCATGATAGACATGAATTGGTCAAGTTTATAATGTCAATGACTTTCGATTATATATACAAACTAGATTAGGGTATAGTGCTAGAGTAAAAAAAACTATTTTATTTCAAATAAATTTGATCAAAATTTCAAGTTTACGTAATTTTATTCAATACATAATGAAGTTCGATGACATTGTGGTGATAAAAATTTAGAATCATGTAGTTTGATGTGTTGATGATGAAATTTACAGTGGGCTGAAAAACCAAGTCTGGAATTCTAATTTAATTGGGCAACTTTATGCATCGAGCTTTAGACCGGTTTGTTATCATTTGAAGATCAGAGTTTATTAAACGATTTATTGCTAAAAATATATTTCTTTTTATTGATAAACCAAAAATATTTATTTTTTACTCAAAAGCTATTTAATATTTTAATAGAACCAGTACAAGGTTTTCTTGAAATTGCGTTTTATATTTTCATTTATACAGCCAATCATAAAACTGAATTTTTAACATTTTAATGCGTCAACTACATTAAGCCAATAACCGTTATTGTTTATTATCTTAAATTGCTTATTTGAATTTTATTGGGCAAGATGATTTTAAACAAAGGTAAAACTTGTGTTCATAGCTAAGTTCCAGTTTATTGTTATTTTGTTGCAATGTTCGTGACTTTGTTAAATCGAACAATATCAAAGTGAATACGATTCTCTTAGGCAATCTATTTTATGACCCCTATTGGATAAATTTTGCTGTGTTCTTGCGTAAGTGTGCAGTGAAGAAAAAATTCAGATAAATACGAGTATATGTATGTGGAAACACTAGAGATCGTTGCGCTCATAGCAGAGTTTCACTTATATTCTAATAAGAATTCTACATTCAAAGCTAGCTAACTGCAACCATAAACTGTGTTATCAAGGCTGTTTACCTTTTACCGTACCATACCTTAAATAAAATTGTATCAATTTTTTCTAAACAAAACGAACGACAAATTATAGACCGAGGCAGAATTGGGCCAAGGGAAACAGGGTTAACATGTTGTAGAATACGCCCGTTCTGGATGCCAGTTTTTATTATTTATGATTAAACAATGACAACAAAATCAAATTAATGTCACCCCCTTTTGAAATTCCAAACTTTATTTTGGTCTTTTCACAATCTGAAGCTAGTAACTATGTACATCCAAGCGATGGGCGCGATGCTCACCGCGTATTTAATTAAACATCGGCGCCATAGTACTCGGCGTCGGTTTGGTGTTAATCCGATAAATCGCGGAAGACGAAGGCAAGGCTATTATCAAAAACTTGTCGCTGAAATACGATTGAATGATACCGCAAGATATTTATAAATTATCATCGAATGACTGAGTTGCTTGCCATTGTGGGACCTTGCATTCAACGACTGGATGTAGGTGAAAGATTCATCAATGTTGGCCATCATCTATCATTAACACATCAGTAAATATTGTAACAATTGTTACATTAAGATGTGTAAGAAATCTATATAAAATTAAACTTAATATTTTCAGTTACCTCTCTAGTGGCGATAGTATGGCTTACATAGGATGATACGGGTATCGCGGTTGGTGTTTCCAAATCCGTCATGAAAAGCCATAGTATAGTTTTGTTTGCCAGAGCAGATGCAAACTATAAATGTACAATGCTGATTTAAATTTGCCACTTCCAGAAAATCTCTCAGATGTGCAATAATATCCCTATACTTTTGTTGGGGATGAAGCTTTTCCTTTGCTGCCAAACCTAATGAGACCATATCCAGCACGTCATTTCTGCCAACGGAGCAAATTGTGTTTAACTACCAGCATCTAGAGCCCAACGAGTACTTGAAAATTCGTTTGGCATTCTGTCCAGCAGATGGCAATTTTATAGGAGGATTTTGGTCTTTTTTAGCATGTAAACCAACATTACTTGCAATAATTAAGGCAGCTGTGGCCCTGCACAAGTGTTTGGTGAAACACGTCGACCAGGAAGATGGTGCAAGGGTCTGTTGAAATTAGAGAACAATTTAAAATATCTTTTAATAAAAGTGAATATTCTGCCTTGGCAAACAAAAACACTACATTATACAACAAGTTATTTCATTTTCTGGCCTACTGAGAAATCATGTTTGATCTAAATTTTTATAATTTAGGAAATATTTTTTCCGTATCGAAATTGGATAGAAAAAATATTCCCAATTTAATTTTGTTTTTGAAAAAATGTACATCAACTGTTTACCAATGTATGCCAGGAAAAAAATTTTTGTGACAAAATTTCTATGAAAATATTTTTCCTATTCCTTTTTCCTACACGAAAGCCAGAATTGGTCTGCTACTCTTAGATCACAGAATTTAAGTTTCAATTTTTATTTGCAAAAAATTAAACACAAACTTTTATAAAATATAATTTAATTAAATTAAACTTTATTTAAATTAATTTACAAGTTAAAATTCTTTCTTTTTGTGACATAAATCTTTTCTTTACTAGAAGACCGGTTACAGAATCGTTGCATTCCTTCTTAAATTCTATTTCAACTATCTAGTCGCAACAAAAAAAACCAATCTTCTAGTAAAGAAAAGATTTATGTCACAAAAAGAAATAATTTTAACGTGCAAATTAATTTAAATAAAGTTTAATTTAATTAAATTATATTTTATAAAAGTGTGTGTTTAATTTTTTGCAAATCAAAATTTAATTTTTTTTCTTTTAATGCAATATTTTTCTCTTTAAACTTCAAACTTAATTCATAAGTAAATTTTGTTTGTTCTGTTACGGCGATTTTACAAATTCCGAA
Source organism: Nephrotoma flavescens (assembly GCA_932526605.1). Classification (NCBI taxonomy): domain Eukaryota; kingdom Metazoa; phylum Arthropoda; class Insecta; order Diptera; family Tipulidae; genus Nephrotoma; species Nephrotoma flavescens. Next base: position 202,323,270 of record OW052221.1, on the reverse strand, counting down.
TTTATGAAGTCCACGTAAACACTTAATTGTGATGCTACACATGCGAGTTGGCTCTTTACCGTATCGCGGTTTTCCTTCATGTTTAACATCGCCTGCTGAATTACCTCATTGATGTCAATTTTTGTTGCCTTTTTTTGATGAATGTGGCCTGATGTTTGTTTCCTTTTCTGAGGCAAGGTTACTATGTTCGGTTGCTGGCCTGACGATCCCGGTGTTGCATCGTTTGCTGCCGACATCGTTATTTCATTAACAGATCCGATTTCTGTTTCATCCGGCATTATTTCCGAATGATTAATTAATTCCGATGAATTTGAGCGGGCTGAAATTGTAGAGCAGTAATGCGGTTGAGAGCGGGCTCAGAGTGGGCGCTTTTAAAATGTCGTCAGTCGTTTCGTCAACAAATTTTGAAACTTCTAATTGACAGGCTGGGAATTCAAGATGTTCATGTATGCTTTCTGTTGGTCTAAAATTAAGAGATAGTAGACCAATAAATTAGAAGAAATAAATCTTCTCACTTGTGGACTATATACAATATACTAGATAGATTGTTTGTGGTCTTAAAAAACAATATTTTTATGAGGTGTACATAGTAATTTATACATATGTATATGTTAATTTATGCTTATTAATTTAAAAATAAAACAAGTAATAAAAGTTGGAGGAGGAACAAATTCCATTTCTTTCATAAATAGCTCATCTTTTTTTAAATGCCTTCCTGACTTCCGCTTCTGGCCGGTTTCAATAACCTATTATAATTTGCACAGGCTGACTTCCACCGTGTCATGAATACTTCATTGGCGATTTCACTGGTATAAAATCTCTCTACCCGGTTTCCTGATCTCAGCCATAATTTTAAAAATTATTTCCAAATCGGCTTCTAAAATAAAAAACGAATTTTAAATTAATTTATATTTTTTATTGTTTTTTTTTTTAGTTGAATTATATCAATTTATTCAAAACAAGAACATTTCAGTTATAACCTGATTTTTTTTTTACTCAAACATACGAATATATTTTTTATTATATGCATAAATAAATACCTACTTACTTTTTTCCATGATTATATATAATATTTCACTTATATAAAATAAGATTTTAGTTTTATAAAATTTTTATAAAACGAAACAACGACACAAAAAAGCGAAACGAATGTAAACAATATTTGAATGACAATTGACAAAAAATACTTGCCATAAAATAGCAAAAAGTTTCCCCATATTTAATTTTTAAGCAAAATTTTTATATTTCTAGGTTGGACCCTTGCAGACCAATTTTAACTCTCAGTTATTTTGGTTTGTTTACCGTGCGGATCAAAAATTATAAATTTTTGCTCGCACTCATGCAGTCGGCTTATAGAACATTTTATTACGTCAATCGTTGTTAAACTATAGTTGAATGTCTTTTATTTTTTGAGCCGACTGCACGAGTGCGAGCGAAAATTTATTATTTTTAATCCGCACGCAAATCCAATAAAAACGCTTGAGAATATTTCGCCATCATTTTCTTTCATTTAAAAATTCTCCTGCGAGTTAAAATATTTTTATCTTTTCGCTACTTGGACCGCAGACGACCACCTTACAAATATAAAAAAATTTGCTTAAAAAGAAAATGATCAAGCGTTTTGCTATTTTATGACAAGTATTTGTGATTAAATTTTTTGTTTCGCAAATTTTTATAAATGAATAGAATCAACATAATTTGCTTTGTTAATCTTCTTTATTGATAGCGTGAAAATGGAGCAAATGTAATAAAAATATCGTATCGTCTAGACCAACCGCGCGGTACTACACAAATTTTTAATGCTCAAGCCTGCTGCACGACTGTGAGAATTTACCAGCACTCACAATCTAAAGTTAGTAACTAATTCTTTTTGCTCATTAAATTTCATCTATATTTTTTGACGTTTCCTTTGTCTATTCAAACATTATAATATTTCAATCATATTTCATCAATATTTTCTTGTGTTTTTTTTCTACGTGTTTTTGAGTGTATAGTATTTTTTTTTATTTTAAAACAATAAAAAATGTCTTTTTCAAGACAAAACACTATACATATTTTGTTGCGTGACGTGCAAACGATGGGTGCGGTGCTCATCGCGTATTTAATTAAACATCGGTGTGCTAGTAATCGGCGTCGTTTTGGTGATAATCCAGTAAATCGGGATAGAAAAAGGCGCAAAACCTAGTCTCTGAAATGCGATTAAACATTTATCAATTACCATCAAATGACTCCTGCCGCTTTAGACGAGCTGCTTATCATTTTGGGGAATTCTGGATCAGAAAATTATAACTACAAACATAGCCACAGTACAGTTTTGTTTGCTGTAGCAGACGCAAACTATAAATTTTTAATGGTTCCACTGGGAGCACCAGGCCATGTGGGAGACAGTTCAATATTTAGGCAGAGCAATTTTGAAAGAGCTGACCTAAGTGGTGGTAGAGCTTTAAAATTTCCACTACCGGAAAATCTCTCCGATAGGGAAGAATATCCTTGTCTTTGTCGGGGATCAAGCTATTCCATTATTGCCGAATCTAATGAGTCCATATCCTGGCCGCAACACGTTACTACGGCCAAGGGCGAAAAACTTTTTTAGTTGCCGGCTATCTCGAGCCAGGCGAGTAATTGAAAATTCGTTTGGAATTCTTGTTCGACAGTTATATTGGTGAAACACGTCGACCAGGAAGATGACGTAACGAAGAAACTGTAGGGATGGAAAGCATACGCAGAGTCGGGTGCAACAATCCAAATAGAAATGCCATTGAAATTCGAGATCGATTTAAAATATATTTCAATGAAGTTGATATTCTGCCTTGGTAAACTACAACATTTCATTAAAACTTTGTATTCAATTAAAATAAATTTAAATAAAATAAAATGTAAAATTAAATTAAATTAAGGTTTTAATTTATTTCAAATAAGTTATATAAATTCAGACACTTCAGTTACCACAGATATTTGTCTTCGCCAGTCGTTTTATATAAATTAAAAATGTAATAGGTACTAATTCTAAAATAGATATTCCAGCAATGGGTACTAAATACTAATATATCGTAAATTAAATTAAATTTTTTGTTTTTATTCATTATTCTTCTGTTCTAACTTTACGTTTAACTCGTAAATAAATTTGGTTTGTTCCGTAATCGGCCATTGTCAAAATTCTGGATTTACTGACTACATAAATACTAAATTGTGATGCTACCGATGCGAGTTGGCTTTTAATCATTTCATATTCTTCAACGCCTCTTGAATTACCTCGTCTATGGATCGTCTATCAATGTTTTTTTGTTTTTTTTTCTGAATGTCGCCTGATGTGGATTGCTTTCGCTTATATGGCGACGTCACCTTGTTCGGTTGCTGGCATGATAATCCGGGGGTTGCCTCGTTCGCTCAATATTCTTTTGTGTGCTACGAATTATTTGTTTGTTTTATTTGTTTGCGGTCGGAATATTTCCAGACTGCTTTCTGTTGGTCTAAAATTAAAAAATAGAAGAATAAATAAATTAGAAGAATTATACATTTTCACCCTTGTTATTATTATGTTATTACATATTTAATATGTTATACAATTTATATGTTATTAAATTATAATGCTTTTTTCAAAAAGAATTCCGATTTAACTAAGATCCATTAAAATCCGGAAGACATTACAACCTGTCATTTTTTTCATATACATTTGTGTACGGACGACTTAAATAGAAGCAAAAAACATGTTTGTCTGGCAGTAAAAGGGATATACACTTATACAAATACAAATATAAAATAAACCGTAAACAAGTCCAATATATTACCAGCACTAAACCCATTTATTTATTATAAATTAAAATTATTCTTCAAGCAAATGTGGCTTTAGAAATTCTATTTCTCTCATAAACACCTCATCTTTTTTCGACTTCCGCTTCTGGCAGGTTTCAATAATCTATTGTACTTTGCCCGAGCCGATTTCCACCGTCTCATGCACAAAGTGTGCGAAATACCGCAATCATCAGCGAGTTCACCCCACACAACGGTTTCCCATAGATTGTTGCGGTAGTTTATATGCAACCGCTCGTGCAGAAGTTCCCTACCTGGTTCCTTGACCTCAGCCATAACTTTAAAAAGTATTTCCAAATCAGTCATTAAAAACACGAACATTTCAGTTGAAATCTGTGCCGACATGTTGTAATTTTCAAAAATACTTTTTTGTAAAAGTATTACTTCTAAAATACCGTTATTCTATCGAAAACCTATCGAAACGAAAGATATGATAGTTACAACATCTCGGCACTGATTTTTTTTTACTCAAGTAGCACAAAGATAAAAATATTTTAACTCGCAGGGGAATTTTTATATTGTAAAAATTAAGGAGAAAGCACTCGCGCAGTCGGCTTCAGTCGAAATTTTTCCAGATTATCCCTTTCACGGTGTCTGCGTTTCTAACATTTACAATTTATACTCGGTACGTTTGCGTTTCTAACATTTACAATTTATACTCGGTACGTTATAATATCTTTGCCTCTTCATATTTCTGTTGTTTAACATCTCGAAAGATATTAGCAGCTTCTGTGCAAAATTTTTCATCAATTATACATCCTCAAAACAAGCAACATGTTAATTGTTAAAATCCATCTTTCATATCGACGACATATTGATTGCTCCCACTATCTCCGATTTTATTAAAAAAATTCTACGAATCGTCCATAAAAAGCGATATGTACTGATGCAGGTCTTCTAATCATATCAACATTTTTTAGCACCCGCATTAATTTCCATACGTACGGAATTGAATTTGATTGCTAGGACAATAAAATCCGATTAAAATTAAGTAGATTTCTCGATGTATTAATACCATTGATTTGCCAAATCCCTGATGTGCTTCGTTTGTAAAACGTATTCGAAACATTAGAGGCGATTTTACGCTCGATCTGTGTTATCATAATGGAATCCCAAATCTCTTGCTGGAAGTGTTCAAAATTAACATTCCAATAGAGTGTTCAAAATTACTGGGGGGAGGAGGAAAGGGAGGCGGTATAAGGGCCCGCCTAGGGATCTTGATGTTTCTGCAGTTGGAGTAATTCAAGGAACTCAATTGTAGGACACAATAAGCAAAAAATCTTTCGATGGTAATAAAAACACAATGAAAACAATTTCAATGGAATGAAGGAAACGTCAAATAATGTAAGCGAAGACGAATTTTATTGAGGAAAATCTATTAGTTATTAACTTCAGACTGTGAGTGCGGATAAAATCTCACAGTCATGCAGCAGCCTTCAATCACTTTTTATTTTAGTTCTCACCTACTATCTGGCCAACTGTTCACACTCTTTATACTACTTTGTTGCTCACCTTTTATATCCTGGAAGAGATTTCTATCGTTGCTAATACATTTTACAAACTGGCACGACTTCTTGTTATAGTTAGTGACAATTTTAGATTTCCCGCTAACGAGAAACCTTCGGTACATGTACAATAACCGCAAGTTTCTAGTTTTAATCCTGTTGGTTTTTTACATTTCTGATCAGTCTTTCAATCTTTCTACCAATACCTGTTTATTTAAACTTTTGAGTTCATCAATTTTCATATTTAGTGACAAAATCTAGAACATTTTTAAAATCTCTATCGTTTTATCATTACTAAAAGCAACACATCAAGATGTTTTTACATACACGATAAGCATAAATTCGGACAACTTGCCCAACCATCTACCAAAGATCAAATTGAGACTTTTTTTTTCTTACGGATGTGAAATATATTGGGATGCGCCCCTAAATGATGCTTAATGCAAAATAGCGAACATTTAAGGGAATGGAAAACGAAGTATGGAAAATATATTCTTCGATCAAAATAACAAGCACATGTGGAACGAGTATTTCTTCCGCACAAAGACCAGTTTTGTCCTAAAAAAATCTCTATATAGACTGTGGTTTCTGAAAAAGTCTTTATGTGTTTAGTAGTACTTGAAATTGCTATCCCAGGAGTGATTATTGCATAAAGATTCAATAAAACATTTTATTATAAAAAAATCTATAATAGGGGTCTAGGTTTTCTAATAGATTTTGATGCGTACTTAACGCTTACTACAGTTTCAAATATTTCTTTGTTGTCATATAGGATTGGTAGACATACATTCAACAAAAACGTTGTTCTTGCTAATCAAATCAGTTAGTTTTTTAGCTATAGTTTATTCCGTATTAGAACCATAGAAATACCTTCGCTAAAAATTCTAGAGCACCCATATTTAATATTATAATAAAAATCTGCACTTGTACAAATTCAGAGTTAAATTGGCATCTCTTATGACTTGCATCATTGTTTCGAGTTGCATTAACCTATCTGAAACATTTATACTATCTAGACGCCATAGTTTCAGTATCCGATGTCTACCTAAAACCTAATCTGCTTTAGCTAGATTCCAATTCAGAATAAAAATATTACTTTTTAGACGACCTAGTTGGCCATACCCAATGGTAATGCATACCGTTATCTTCTGTTAATCACTGCTGAGCTAATGATATAGCATAACATACGGGGGCTGAAACTAGCATAGATCCTTGAATCTTAAACAATAGCTGTTTTACATTGGCAAAGCCCGCTTAGCTTACAACAAGACGCTTTAATATAAACCAGAAAAAATTGGTTTTAAGAAAATAAAACCAGTTTAGTTATGGTGTTCGCCGCAAGGCGTTCGTTTAAATTTTTTTTTTTTGATTTTGTTAAATTTTTTTTATGTATTTAAAACTATATATGTATATTTAAAACTTAAAATTTAAACTCAATTATCGCACAGATCAAAATTTGACATATAAATGTTTTATTACGAACAAATGAAAATTAAAATACATTAAAGCCAAAAGCTGTTGTTTTGAGATATAAAAATAAAACCCGCTTAAGTTTACCAAAGCAAAACACCTAATATCATCCTTGTTCAATTTTTCGACATGGCTACTACGTTCAGCTTATGGTTGAAAATATATGGTATGTCATGTAACGCCCTCAATTTTACTTCCACATGCTCGGCCACTCTATGGTGGTTTAGTGGCACAACGGTCACCTACTTACATTCGAAATGTAGGTGTTTAACGTCTCCTACTTCGGATCCGCACAAACATTGACATTAATCCGATATTTTGAATCTCTGTAGGTAGGCTTTAAACTTACCATGTCCAGAGATTACTTGGCTCATCGAGCTCGTTAGAGGTATTTTTAATTTGAATCTTGTTTTAATGTCTGGAAAGAGGTCAACTATATGCCTACCATTGACTGATTCACTCCACCTTCTTTGCCGTAGATCAATCGCCATTGCCTCTATTTCAGATTTGTATATTGACTACAGAGACCTTTTTTTCATGTCTTTCTTTTACTTCTTATAATGACCAATCCATCTCCACTTGCGTTTTCTTATTTTGATCTCTATGGCTGCTTGATTCGTTTGCCTAAAGAGCGCAACATTTGTTATTTTGTTGTTCCAGAGGCACCTCAGTATTATCCTAAGGCATGTATTTACAAATTTTCTTATTTCTGATCTTATGTGTAGGCTTCCAGACTTCGTAACTGTAAACAACCCCGACTTCACACACAAATTGAACATCGTTAGCTTACTATTGCGGAATAAGACAGATGGGTTCTAGACTTTGTGTAACATGTTGTTCTGACTTTGTTAATTTGTTTCTTTATATCTTCATATGTGCCATCCGTTCTCGCTAGAGTACAACCAAGGTATATAAATTCATTAAACTCTTCTATTTCTTCTTGGTGTGGATATTGATGTGTTTGTGCCTCATCGTGTTGGTTTTCCAGATATTTCTTTTGAGGCAAGTGGATTTGCTAGATTTGATAGCTCCAGTAAACTTAAGTTGCATGTCGGCGTGTTTGTGTTTTAGCAGGCACATGTCATCTGCGTAATCTAGACAATTGAGTTTCTCCGTTAATCCCACCGCTATCTTATACTATTAGGAACAGAAGTGGCCAAAGAACGCATCCTTGTTTTGCTCCATGGCCGTTACAGTGTTATGATTCACTTTGCTTGTCTTTGTATTGAACTCGAAAACCTTCGCGTTTATGAGTTTAATTTCTTTGGGATACCAATTTCACATTGTGTCGAATGGACGTCAGAAGTCCACGAAGGGTGGATACAGTGGTACATTGCATTCGCTAGACTGCACCGCTAAGTTCCCGGTCAGTGTTACGGTCCAGGACCGTTATTAAGGCGCGTTGTTATATGCTCGATATATGTATCGTTGGTGATGTTGTCTCCGAAATATTCATTACATCTCTTCAATTGGGCTTCATCTGTTGTTGAGGTTGAACCAGATGAATTCCTCATTGTTAGGATATATGTGAATTTTGCAGTTGTCCGTTGCACGCATTTTTTTTAAGTAAGAGCATGTTTCGGGTTGCTGCAACTTCTTCTTCATCTGCCTTGAGAATGTTTTCAGTGTATTGCTTACGACCACTCCCTTGCCATTTTCTTAGTATCTCGTGCCGTATCTTTGTAGAAGATTGATTTTCTTGATCTGTTTTACACCATCTGGCTTAATTTTGAATTGTGATATTTACCAATTGGTGGTCACTTTGGCACACGACTCATTTGTCCTTGAAATATCGTGAGAAACTGCTTGTTGTTCATCAGCTGATGTCCATGTCGATTTGTGTATATTTTTGTGTGACAATTTCGGCAATGAGTCGTTCTCCATTATTATTACGCACAGAGACTAATGCTTGTTTACCCATTATGGTTGTAAGGTCGGTTTTATCTGTTCCAATTTTGGCTTTAAAATCTCCTTCTTATATTATCTTGATCATTTTCTGGGTGGCTTTGTTAGTGTGGCTTCTACGTGTTCATGAACTTATTCGGATATTTATTGGTTTCTATTCCACTAGTGCCTTCTTTGCTTTAGCTGTTGTTAATACGCCTCAGGTAATTTCCTTCGCTTGGGTTTATTCCACCGTTTTTTCGTTTCACTTTACTGAGGCCAGAAATTTTGATTTTGTAATGCTTCATTTCTTTCTCTAATTGTGCTAACCTTGATGTTTCGGTTAGAGTTTTGCTGTTCTAATTTTCGGTTTGTGTTTGTGTACAATAGCCGAGGGTCGCTATTTTCCCAGATTGCATTATTTATTCTATCTAGTATTCGTTTCAGTAATAATTGGATTAATGAATGATTGGTCGGCTTCAAGATCTTCTGCGCAAAGTGTACTGGCCTGCCGGGGGAGGAGTGTGTTGAATTGGTGAATGTCTCGGACAAATTCAATCCTCAGCTAACCAGAAGAAAATGGATATCGCTTACATTAAAAAATCCCCAGCTGTATTCTTGTTCAGGACAAGAATAATCACAGTTATCAGACGATTTTAGTTTGAAGGACCAGATAATGTGGTATTTTTTTGATTTTCATTTAATTTGGATCAAAACACAAACAAAAACGCAAAATAATATAAGTTTTGTAGTAACCCCGACTACGTTGCTCAAGAGACGGACGTTAAAATCAGAAATGAAGAATTCGTTTTAAAAATGTTCATGACAGATGGCAAATTTGGACAAACAAAAAACAACCCCAAATACGCTTTACCATAAATTTTAAATTCGACCAATTTTCATCTCAATGAACAGAGGGCAAGCATCATTGACAACGAAAAACTATTTACGATCAACAATCTGTGATGTATCGATTGATTACCTTAATAAAACATCCAAACTAACAAAGAGTCCGCGCAAGGCCATAAATCTATGTATAATACCAAAAATTAAACACAGCGTCACACCGATGATGTTGAACCTGACATATGATTAACTCACCGTTGACATTGACGGTACGTATCTCAAATATGCTTTTACGATGAATATATGTTAACCCTAAATTGTTAGATAAATACATATTTCGAAATCACATTTTATCCCCATAAAAATATATTTCTGTGATTTCGGAGTTTTCGTGGTATGGTATCTTTGTGATTTAACCCAAATTCTAAAAATTATTATAATTTCTCTCCGCCTAAAAAGGATCATTTTACAACAAAACCAATTACCATCCATTTACATAACAAATACGCAAATCATCGGAAGCTTTAAAATAGATACAAGATTAAAATATTTAGACTGGATGTGGTTTATCCTAATTTGCAGACGAATATTATTATTAAAGCATTCATTCACCTCGCATCTTTATATACTATTTTATGGCTTTGGCTATCTAGAAAAGGTGATTTATTAAATTTTCAATGCATTTTGACCACAGTTGAAAAACTCCAATTAAAATATACATTTAGATGTATGTATATACAAAATATGACTGTACGAGAGTGTATTTGGATATAACTTCTGAAAGCCGAACAAAGATATCTCGATTTGCATATCATTTACATATTTTATGAATAATTTAGCACTATAAATTTTATAATTACAACAACAAACTTCATATAAATTTACATATACATGCCCGTATACAAAGAGTATCACATACCCGTGTATAAACACACACCCATATACACATAAAAATGTGAGATTTATAGTTTTTAAGTCTAGATCCAATTTCCTAAATTTAATTTATCCGTATATATGGAAATGGAGTATAATGGAACCATCCCTCGCATGCATCCCAATCCAATAACCAGAAAATGTTTCTATACATTCCCATTTCGTAAACGTATTTTATAGAGATAAATTCTTAGATTCCAACTGGGATTTGGGATAGCAGAAACATACATCTAATGGCAAACGAGGCAAAAAAATGTATGTACGAGTATGTGTAGTACAGCATTTTTGGGACAACTTGTGTGATATTATCAGTAGGCAACCGCATGTACACATGTTACACAATTTAATGTTGGGATTAATTGATTTTTTTTTTTAATTTTAACAATTTTTAATTAAAATTGATTTTATTTAATTTAATCGCTGCTGGTAGACAGGCACATACCTAGTATATGCATAGGACATGTTTTGTAAGATAATTTTCTTATTTTATAAACTTAAGGACGGACATCGTTTAGCTCTTGTTGAATTTTAAATTGAATATTTTGTATTTAAATTTAAATTAAATTTAATTAGTTTTTAATTTGCCGAAAATCTTTTAAATTAAATTTAAAGAATGTATTTATAAAAATTCTGTTTTAAGTTTTGTCCGGACAGCCATGCTTGGAAAGTTAAATTGAAAAATCTTTGAAATTAATTTTTCGGGTTTAAAACATTTTTTCAGCATATGACAACTTATTAAGTTTATTTGCCAATTACATGTTTCAAACATTTACGACCAATTCATCGATTGATTGATTGAAATGTATGGCCTGACAATTTAACGAGACTCCCGAAAGACACCGGATGCACCGACCAAACACCTTTATTACGTTTAACAAAATGGAAGAATAGGATAGGTATGTTAAATATGACTGGATTGACCCGGTTATAGTAAACTAAGTAGTCAATAGTTAGTCTATTTTTAGTTAAAATTATATTGTAAGGCGGTTAGCACAAGAGAGCACAATTATTTTTAGATTTTTATGGTATACATTTTCACGGATCGGCTCGAAACGCGATATTTCAAAACGCGATATTTCAAAACGAGATATGACAAAACGAGATATGGTATTGTACAAAACGAAATATTTCAAAATGCGATATTTCAAAACACGATATGGTACAAAACGCGATATAGTACAAAATGCGATATTTTGAAACGCGATATTTCAAAACGCGATATGGTACAAATCGCGATATAGTACAAAACGAGATATTTCAAAACGCGATATTTAAAAACGCGATATGGTACAGAATATGCCTTGCGAAGTGACGGGAGCGCAGTGACCCACCTGATACCAATCCTATGTACTATCGTTCGCATCGACTTTTAAATTCCTATAAACTGAAATTAAATTTCCCCTTCACCCGCCTGATATAACCCGATCCTAAACTCCCGTTTTGTACCATATCGCGTTTTGTACTGTATCGCATTTTGAAATATCGCGTTTTGAAATATCGCGTTTTGATAATTCGCGTTTTAAAATATCGCGTTTCAATTAAACTAAAAAATAACTAAAAAATAGTTAATTAATTAAGCTGCTATTCTTATAATTATTATGATTGATTGATTAATTGGATAGTAGAACCAAGTATCAGACAGGATGTACCGAACAACGCCGGTCCCATTCCTATAGACTGTTTACCCATAATAAGAGGGAAGGATAGGAAGGATATTCTTTTTTCCTTTGGAGGACGGAAGAACCAGGCTTCAGACACCCAGCGACCATACGGTACAAGAAACCACAACTCCAATTTACTCTAGAAGAAAGAACAAAGGTTACATTTTTTAATGGTTAACAATGGCATTGGTCCTCAACAATTGCATCTACAAATCAGATTATTAGCTGCACTTGCAGCTCAAATATTTTCTGAAATTAGTAAATTATAAAATCCCAAAGCCCCCCACATGAAAATATGAAACCAAACATTAGGCAAAATAAGTTCAAAAGAACATACTAAAATACCCTTAACATAATTAAAACCTTTAACCAGCCCCAACACACAAATCCCAGTGTATCAAACATTAACTGCAAATACGTATAACGACTATACCCGCCAATTTTCACTTCCAAACATATAAATAACGCTCAACTTCATAAGGCAGTAATAAACAATTGAAAACCAAAAGTGTGTCTAAGCACGGTCGTCAATTTAAATGTGCGTCGCAATGGGTGCCATTTTAAAATATTAATATTAAAGATAGAACTTCTATAAATCAATAAAAACAAAAAAAAAATGCAAAAATAGGTGTTTAATTTATTCCATTGCTTTAACTCCAATCAACGTATTTTGTAAATTTTGGCATTTTTCGGAGTTTTGCCCCTAAATTGCAGGTACATTTTTTTTTTCAAAAAATTACATCATACATGTACATATTTAAAATGAAATAATAATCCAATTGCTTTCAAAAGTTTTGTAATTTTATCAAAAAAAGGCTCCAATTTGCAATAAAATATGTTTCCCCAATTTTTCTCCCCAGCACTGTACATATAAATTTTAAACTGGAGGGAACTCCGCTATTTCTTAATCAAATTTTGTAAAATTTGCATCGCACGCAGGGACAATTCGGAAAAAATTTATGGATTACAATTTTTACAATAATTTTTTGATTTTCTGAGGCCATATTAGTTATTTTCAGATTTTTGGCCAATATCTCATAAACTTTCACTAGTAACGTATACTTTCGGTTGTTTTTCTAATAGTTTAGGTCATTCTAAGACTACATGAAAAATTATCCATATAGTCTCAGTATGACCTAAGCTATTAGAACAACCACCGGAAGTATCGGTTACAAGTGGAAGTTTTTGAGATATTGGCCAAAAATCTGAAAATAACTAATATGGCCGCAGAAAATCAACAAATTATTGTGAAAATTGTAATCCATAAATTTTAAGCGGAGTTCCCTGTAATTTAAAATTTATATTTATAACAGATCCTAGAATTTTGTCCAAAACTTACTTTAAAATCCCTGAGCAATACTACTATCCAAATTTCAACGTAAGTAATAAAGAAATGGCGGAAAGACGGAATATTGTTAAATTTCAAGATTTCATATATCGATTTCAATTTCCCAATTTAAGGCTCACTTTCAAGATTTTTTTCCGCTTAGCTCTTTTATTTAGTGAAGAAAGAAATACATAATTAATAAAAAATCCCCGCTGGTAATTACATAACAAAATTAATTATTTTTAGTGAAAGTGCTGACATTTGCGGCGAGTAGCGTAATCACTTATTTTCCGCTGTCAAATTTCCTCTATCTTATACAACATATGAATTACAGCCACCAACACTCACTCTTACCAATAGGCTATGATATTATTCCCATTACCCAAGACACCACCACAATTCGACCAATTTTTGAAGAATTAATAAATTCACTAATGCAGCTTCATCCTTCGATCTTCTCCCAATTCCCATTCCGGTTGGAACTAATCTCACCTGTGTTGACACAATGCGATATCCAGGCACATCAAGCTCCAACATAAGTCGGCCACACACCATCCGAACTCGCTGACAAATGCAAAATTTTACAAAAGAAAAAGACCAAAGTTCCATTTAATACAACTATCAAGGTGTATCACCACAACTCATGGACCAAGACAGCAGCACTCATACCAGCCAATCGACGACGCTCAAGAAAACACTTTTTTCACAGTTTGGAAAAAAATTAACCGAGCCTAGCACTAACAAACTCACAGGTTGCCAAACTGAAGCTATACTGATAAGCAAGTCTATAACCAAAAGGAGCAAAGCGCCACGAATAAGTTATCGGGGGATACATCCATCTTAGAAATTGCACTCACATTCCAAATGTTACAATGGCCCACAATGCAGGTCCGAAAATAGGAAAGCCCTGTTACACCTAGAACGAGTCTTGTCAACAAGGTTCAAGCCAGTGCGACAAATCCACCACCGATTGGAAAGCTCCTTTGCTCAATATACTCAAATGACGAGTCCGATTCCAGTGAATTACCGGAAGAGGGGATCCAGAAACAAACATGTATCCTACAACTTTGCCCAGCAGCATCAATTAAACTACCTTCTAAAATTCTGAAATTGAGCCTTATATAATATACATATTTGGCGAAACCTGAAAAATAAAAACGCATTGCAAGCGTTTAGATTACTGAAAATTGTTGTTTCACTCCATAATTATGTTGTAAGTTACACCGCCTGTTTTGTTCGTTTACATATCCACTTAAATGAAAATGAGATTCCTCACTCATAATTAATTTAAAAAAAAAAATCCAAATTTTCATTGACACGCAAAAGCAATTTATTTGCATACATACGGCATCGCAAATTGTCTCTAAGTAGCAGATCTTGTGTTGACTGAATTTTTCGTTGGGAATCACGACGTCATTCAATTTCGCTACGTTTCGTTCAACTTTTGATGTATATAAGTAATTTTAGAGTTTTAATTTAACATTATCAAAATGTTGCTGGGATTTTTCACTAAATGAATTTTAAACGTCCATATGCAAGATTCGTGTGTCTTGAGTGCCAAGATTATACGTTGCACGAAGAGTTCAACAAAATTAATCTTTTATCATGGAAATGAAGCAAGATTTAACGGCAAACCATTTAAAGATTGGACACCAGCTAGGATAAATTAAAAGTCAAGTAGAAAAATTCAAAAACAGACGAAGCAACCATACTCTTTTGCAACAGTAGTAAAGAGTAATCCCACCAAGTTGGTTATGTTATAACCAAAACAACCTCAAACTATAATAAAAAAACAAAAGAAGATTGGACAATGCCACTCGATCCAAAAAGTATACCGCAGTAATGGGCTGTCGCAACATGTAATTATTTTACAGTACCGAGCTTAAACCAAAGGTAAAAATACTTGGAATGTCGGAGGAGCTAGAAAGTGATGAAATAGTACCTGCGCTAGAACAGCAAAACCATTTTATCGCTAATAGTGAAATCACGGTAATAACCACAAATTGCAGAGGAAACTCTCAAAAAATTGACACAATCATTGAAGTATAGACTCCGTAGATTTTACAAAAATCATACAAGCTGAGAAGTTAAATATACATTTTGATAGATGTAATGTCGTTGAGTCAGTAGGGATCTCAAGATACTTTAACTGTAATGGTTATGGCTATCATAGCAATAGATGTACCGGCAAACTTTGTTTCCCAAGGTGTAGCGAGAATCATAAGTTAAGTGAATATAAAAGTCTAGAAGTAGTAATTGCATTGCTGTAAATACAAAGCTCAATTTAAATGTTGTTATTAACCACACGACTTGGGACACCTCTTGTGCAGTATACCAACGAAAAATGAAAACATTGAAAAACCAAATCCGTTATAAATAGCAGTTCAAAACAAAAGACCTTCTCTACACTAATATTTGCATGTTACCCTCTGCCTCTAATTTCTTAGAGTTTACACAATTAATTATTCAATATAAACCGTAAGTTGTATTACTCAGTGAATCTAGAACAACAGAAGACATCTACGACTCAGAATTTTTTTATTGAAAATTATAAATGAGTACGGTGCGATTCGAATAGTCGTCATACTAGAGGGGTTGTCATGTATATTCTCGAGAAGGACCGCGCTTTGTTTTTGGCGATTCAGATCATAAAAGGATACCATACGACTAGAATATTTGGCGTGTATAGATCATACCAAACACCAAAATCAGCATATTTCGGGATTTAAATATTGATGTGAAAAGCAACGATTTTTACAGTTTACAATTAAATCAGTTAATCAATGAGTATAGAGATTCAGATTATACCAGAGTAACACAAACCACTAGCACAAGTTTAATAAATCTTTTGATAACTAATACAGGAAATAGTAAGTGTGAAATTATAAAAGAACAATAAATAAGTGATCATTGTATGTTATGTATGGATATAAGCAGCAAAAATTCGCAGTTATTTGATCAATTTAAAGAAATTGGATCTCGGAAAAATTATTTTGATGAAAAATTAAATTGTATCCTCAATACTAGAGTGCAGCACTACAGAACACAGAATAAATTGAATGAGAAAGCTAAAAGCTTAATACCGGAGTTAAAAAATGTGATTAATCAACTGACGCAAACGAAAATTGGTCAAAGTAGAAATAAAATCCCTTATGGTTCTTAAAAAAATTGTCATTATCAAGACAGGAAAAGAAGCGTAATTATAATATTCTGAAATTAATAAATTCATTCGAGAATTGGGAAAACTATATAGAAAACCTAGAAATGTTTACAACCAATCGTTAAGTCAGTAACAATCTGAATACTTCAAGAATAAGTTCATTGAGAATCAATATAACCCAACGGTAAAACTCTCAAACCTATAAGTAAGACTAAAAATACGTAGCAATGGAGTAATCAATTTAACAATAAAACACTGACCGATAAACAATAGATAGCAGACGCATTAAATCACTCGTTTGTGTCCAGCGTGGTAGATATTCACCGTAACGCCCCTGAAATGTTGGATTTTGAACTTCCTAATGTTGATTTGAACATACAAAAATTTGAATTCCAACAAACATCACAAAAAAAAAATATTAAAAATGATAAGCAGAATAAAATCGTATTATGGAATAAATAGATGGTATAAACAAAATTGTCCAAAATTGTCCAGCATGTTAATGCAGAATGAAATGTTCTGTGAACGTTTTACTGATATAGTTAATTGTAGCTTAATGGGGCATTTACATGTAGAAAATTGATTTCTTCTACAAATTTTTGCAGGTAAATAAGAAGGATCCGCTATAAAAAATATTCAAACGAATATATTTTATGGCAACATTTATTTTTATGGCAACATTTTATAGTGGTTTTTGCCTATAAATCTTCTACAAAATTACGTTGGGATATATTTCTTTTCTTGTCTCTCATGTGCAAAAAGTCAATGTTATATCTTTCTCATTTTGCAGAAGAAAAATGTTGGTCGCATATAAATGCCCCATAAAGCAAGCAGTTGTATCAGTATATGGATTTTGTCCGTAATGTGTGAAACGAAATGAGTGTAACCAGAAAGATATAGAAGTAGCATTTGTGTTTGTGTTAGTTTCGTGCGTATGATTGTTTTACTGCATATGCAAGACACGTGCTATTCTTTTTCTCTTTATTTTTTTTATATTAATCCTTTGTGTGCCAACTTGATTTTGGGTAGTGTATTGAGGAGCATGATCGCGCTTCTTGGCACTCAAATGGTTAACCATACATATAAAATTAATTCATGATAAGAAAAAATTAAAAAATTAATTCATGATAAAATTAAATATTAAATATAGTAGCATGTTAAATAATGACACTCCACAGCTCGAGAGCAGACGTAATGAGCTGAGGAAAGGAAATAAGCACCATAACAATTAAACCGTTTCGCCCGGTTCGCGTTATTTTGGTACTATTCATCATACAAATGACACAAATACGAACAAAAGAAAAATACAAATACAGAGACATAATTGTGTACGTATTCGATTTTTTTTTTTTTGCTTCACTCACTTTAAATGAGTAACTCACGAGACAAAATCGATGTGCTGGATTTAAAGAATTACATTCTTAAACCGGTCTTAAACCTAATGTTGGATAGCTCGAAAAGTCAAATAGATGACAACAAAGTAATCATTGCAGTCTTTTTAAATTTTAAAATGGCTTTTGAAACTGTCGGAAGAAGAATTTTACTTAAAAAGTTTACCAAGTACGGAGTTGTTGGAAAAGAACTAGAGTGGTTTAACAGTTTTCTTCAGGGGACGCAACAATATACGAAAATTGATAATTTCACATCGTCACTAATACAAAATAATCTCGGAGTACCTCAAGGCTCAGCCCTGGGTCCGTTACTCTTTATTCTGAACATCAGTGACATAGTCGATTCTATACAAAATTGCAAAACAAATATGTTCGCAAATAATACTTTACTTACTATTTCGACATCAACTCTTCCAGAAGCAGTGCAGAAAGTCAACGAAGACATAGAGTGCCTACGGAAATGTCTGATGTTTCACAAAATATCACTGATTATCTCGAAAACGAGGTAAATGATCCTGTCAATCAAATCAAAGTTCGAGAGTAATGCAAATATAATGTTGGCAATCAAATTATCGAACGAGTAGAACAGTAACTATAAATATCTTGGTGTTATTATCGACGAACACTTAAGTTTTAACAATCATTTCCAACTGTCGATAAAAAAATTGGACTTTTCACCAGAATTAAAAACAAATTACCAATGTAGACAATTATTAATTTTTATGAATCAGTTGTGGCTCCATACGAGTATAAGAGAGAAATATCACCCCGATAAATAAACAGGATGAAATAAAAATTACACCTGTAACATTGAAAAAACTAAAATGGGAAATTTAGAACAATCTGAATGCGTATATAGGATAAGATCTTATAATGGGTTAGATAATAAAAGCGTCACCGGAGAAAGCGTTGAGGAAACTAGTGTATATATTTAATGCAGCATTTCGACTAAGATATGTACCAAGACAATGGAAAGTTGCAGAATTATGATATTTAAACCGAACAAACCTCCAAATTACAAAGCTTTATATAGGCCAATTTCTCTTTTACCAACATTATCGAAACTATTTGAAAAGGTTCTTCTTAAAAGACTAAAACCAATTATCGAAGAAAGGAATCTTATCCCCTCACATCAGTTTGGATTTAGGGAAAACCTACGATAGAACAAGTACATCGAATTACTGAGGTAATCGAGAAATCACTAGAAAGCAAACAAATATGCTCAACTATATTCCTTGACGTAGCGCAAGCATTCAACAAAGTATGGCACCAGGGGTTTGAATTCAAACTTCATCGAGATCTTCCGGAGAAAATTTTTCAAATTTTAAAATCATACATAGCAAAGGGACACTTACGAGTAAAGTATGAGAATGAATACTCCCAACTAAAAAGAATAAAAGCAGGAGTGCCACAAGGGAGTGTTCTCGGGCCAACCCTCTATCTCCTATATACTAGAGATATACCAACTACAGAAGCAACAATGGCGACTTTTGCCGATGACACCGCAATACTTGCAACAGCCAGCAAAGAACATCAATGACTCCATAATTGGACAAAGAAATGGCAAATCATAGAAATTCTGAAGTTTCATAAAAAAAATCTGTCAAATAGTTGGTGTTTGAGGGCGTCATATTTAAGCTTCATCATCGTAGTAATTATGTTAACAATAGAAAATAAAATAACCGATTGTTAAGTATTATGCAAGAGTTTAAGTTTGATCGTACGGACACAAATGACGAATATCGTTCTACTTTTTTTTGGATAAAATGTTTCTTAAAAAAATTTGGATATATTCAAGCATAATCAGAATATTTTTTGCTGTTTTGTAACCGTTGATAAAACATGGATACATCATTGTGCATCAGAGACCAAGGTACAATCAAAGCAATTAGTGGAGGCTGGTGGAATGCCCTAAAGCGCAAACAAGGTTATATATATCGACTGTTTCTTGGGATGCATCTTGGAAAGTATATCAGACTTGTTGGAAGGAAACAATGTCGAAAAATAATTGTGAATTTTCTCAAGAAGATAATGTTTTTTTACTCAGGTCCGTAACTTTTCAAACAGGCTGGTATTAAAAGGAAAACTGAAAACATCAAATCTCCAGCCGCATATCAATATGCCACAAAAACATTTATGAAAGTCTTAACCAACTCTTTATGCACTGAAATGAAAGTTAATAACATATACTTTTGTTTTTGTTGATCAAAAATTAGCCACAGACATGTACTGTACAAATATAAATATACCTTTATTGAAATTTTGACTTTTGCTTATCTTCTACAAAAATAGGATTCTCATAAAAACCAGATAACCGAAACCACACATTTCAATTATTACATATCTAGTACATGGTCTTCTTTCATAGCATAATGTATATTTCACGTTTATTGATTTTCATTCATAAATACACAACAATAAAATTTTCTACAAAAAAAAAAATGTTTTGCCTTTAAATATACAAAAAAAAGCAAACTAAACAGAATGAACCAGAAAAAAAATTAAGTGCCTAACTGAGCCTCTAACCCAACGAAACGAAAAAATTATATAAACACAAATAGTGTATCAAACAGCAGAGCACACGCAGGTAGATCTCATATTTATGAGTTTTCCATTTTCCTCTCGCATCTTTGATTTTTCCTCACATATACGAAAAGATTGAGATTGAACCCTTTTTTTTCTATCGCATTTCATAAATATTTCAAAACGTTATCCTTTTGTGTACCTTGTAGCTCACACACAGCACAGGTAAGTATCCGCCGCACAATAGATATGTGAATAGAATTAATTAAATGTGATAATTTGGAAAATTGCGTGCGGCTAGTTAAGATGAATTAGGGTTTCGTTCGGTTGGTCCATCTACTTATAATGTAAATAACGTATGTGGTTTGGTCTGGTCAGCAACTTTTTTTGTGTGTGTGTGTGTGGCTTTTGTAAATAAACTAAAACAAAACCGCACAGAAAAGGTATATAACGGGAAACGTTATTTCGTTAATTTGTTGTAAAATTCGGTTATCCATACCCCCGTAATATCGAATCCGTTTCAAAATTTATCTTATCATTATTAGACTTTTTATCTTTATTATCAATGAATCAGTTTTATTCTTTTGTGTATATTAATGTTTTGGTTTTCCTTTATTTTCAGGTAAGATCCTGTTTTCTGTAATACTGCTGCTCTATTCAACGTTGTTTGTATTAATCGACAAATCAAATTCGGTATATATTCTCGAATAATAATAATAATAATGGATGGGTTTTGAAAGATACACAAAATTCTGTGAAAAGTTTGTTTACCTGGAAAATATTGTATTTTATGTGTATACGGACGGATACAGCAGATATCAGTAAGTAATATTATAAATTTAATATTTATAGCGTAAGATGGAAATGTATGTACGAGTATAAGATATTTATCTAGATCTGAATAGAAAAATTTAGTATAGAAATGCCTTCTAGGAAAAACTAAATCATACTTACATAAAGATTATTAGGAATGCAGGACCAAGCAAATATACATCTCAACTTAGAAATCAATAAAATGTTTTTATTAGCTTTGAATAAGAAATTACAGAACTCAATTTCCTATTCAGATAAAATGTTTCAGACGGTTGGACTTGAAATCCTATATTTCAAAATTGGATGAGGCAATCTGATATGCCGTGGGGGGATGATCCCATGCGGTCACCCAAAGTTGTGCAAATCAAAATCAATGTTGCTTGATATCAATGTTGTTGCATTTTATAAAAGATATCAGAAATTGAAAACCAAAAATGAATTGTTTTCTGCTGATATTATTTGAAACCAGCAGAATGTTTTTGAAATTTTTGAGCCAATTAATAATTCTCAGCAGAAATTTTTATGGAAAATGAAAGAATTTATAATGTTAATTTAATGTTAAGTTTTTAAAATGATTTGCGTATGTTATATATGGACTCTCAAAATATACTAAAAGTATCATAATCATCATAATGCAAATACAGAGCAACATAAAAAAATAGTAGTTGATAGTACTCCACTCATTGCTGAAGTCATTTTAATGTGAAATGTTTTCAGTTTTTTAACAAAAGTATTAGAAAAACTCCCCTGTAACTAGTAACTACCCTAGGTATCTTTTTATGGTAGCTGAGATCATAATAGCCGCCCCGGTGGCAAAGTGGTCAACATGCTTGCTCCAGCGACCGGAGGTCCGGGGTTCGATTCGCGATGGTGGTGACAAGGAAAAAATTTCACGGCTGGGTTAGGATCAATGAATTAATCACCCATTATGAAAAATGAAAATATGATTATGAAACCTCATTTGAGGCGGCCAAATCCCTTGATGGGATATAGTGCCAGAGAGAGAGAGAGAGAGAGAGAGAGATCATAATACATATAAATGAGCAACATAAGATTCATAACTGTGTTTTTCTAACACTGTTATTTCACAAACATTTCACTTTAAAATGATTTCAAAAATGTATGGATTGCTCTCAACGTATGCGACTTTTTTTTATGTTGCCCTGTATTTGCATTATGATGATTATGATAATTTTAGTATATTTGGAGAGTACTTATACTATACATACGCAAATCGTTTTTTAACCCGTTGCCGCAAATGGCGGCTATAGCCGTCGGATTTTTGGTGATATGTAGGCAAAAGACGACTAATGCATTTATTTGTTAATTATTCAGTAATACATCGATAAAAAAGATGTAACATTCCAGATAACATATTAATTGTTTTTTGTTGTTTTGATTTTTCATGTTTAACGATTCGATATATTTCCGCCTACAGAGACAAATGACGGCTATAGCCGTCTTACCACGTTCGCTTAAATGACGGCTATGACCGTCGAGAGTGACGCAAATGACCATCATGGAAAAACTGTGAGAAAATGTAATAATTTTCACTCCCAAACATATAAATGACGCTCAATTTCATATGGCAGGCACAAACAATTGAAAAAAGTGTGTTTCTGAGCACGGTCGTTAATTTAAGCGGCAACGGGTAGAAAATTAAAATTTTTCGTTTCTGTTTTATGTGGGAATAAATACACACTTTATTCATGACAATTCATGATAATTATTATTTTGTGGCATTACCACTTGCCGTCTCAATCACCAATAGACTACCATGATGATGATGATGATAATAGTACGGGGTATTGTATTTTTTTTATGTATGGGAACACAAACTTGTATATTATGTTATATTTATAAGGGTGCACATCAAAACGAGTATATTACATCCCTCCACTCTCGATTAAGACGCATACGTGGAAGAAGCGGTTTTTGGCATGGACGATCGACGGAGGGAAGCTTCATCGATTTCAGATGGTATTATTTTTTCTCGCTTCTTCATCTGTGTTGTTCCATGTGGTGCGGTTGATGATGGACCATCGGTTGGTTGTTGTAACTCTGATGTTGATTGTTGAATATCGAACGGTATTGGAACAACGTCGTTAAAAGAAGTTGGAATGATTAATGATGGTACCGGTTGAACGCCTTCTGAATTAACAACATCATCGGACGAATTTATTGAGGGACTGATCAACATGACGTCTCATTGATTGGCCTTGTTCTGTCTCTATAGTATATGAAACAGGCCCTGTTGTTCTGGTAATGGAAGCCGGTATCCATTTCGGACCCGACGAATAGTTTCGCACCCAAACTCAACCCTCAGACAGTTTTCGTGGTTAGTCGACCATTGGGTTGGTGTTGTGAACGCGAATATTGTCAGGATGAAGATGGTCGAAGAAAGTGCGAATACGACGGTTAAATAAGAGTTCGGCTGATAATCTGCCGGTTGTATAGTTGATGAAGTTGCATGATGATGGGTCTTTAACCATTATCTCCGCCTGCCCATTTGAACGTGGATGCCATGGAGCCACATACACTGAACGAATACCATTCGTATTCTATGAGTTACCATTCGAATTCCATCAGTTGCAAATATCTTGCTAAGAGCTTGTATGCCACAAGCTGCTGACGTTGTGGTAACTTGGAATACTTCCAACCATTTGGAATACGAATCGACCAGTATGAAATAAGTCTTATACCGTGGTGAGGTTCGGCATAATCGATATGGATTCTCGACCAAGGGTTTGTCGTCTCCTCCCATGGGTGCACGGAGCCTGTGCCACCTCTTAACGGCTTGATTGACACTTTTTACAAAGACGTACAACCTTTTCGATATCCGCGTCTAGTTTGGGCGACCACACGTAATTTCTTATCATTGCCTTGATTATCACAATACCTGGATGAGCCGTCTGTAGAGCGGACAAAATTTGTGCACGGTGGCATGGTGGAATTATCACCCCAAAAGGGGCATCCTTTGAGTGTGCTCCCTTCAGCACGGCGAACCCAAGTTGGCTGGAATTGTTCAATGGGTTTACACTGGCTATTCAGTGTCCATTGAAGAATTGATTCATCAGCATGAACGGTCGGCTTGTGGACCGTATCTATAAGCACCACTTCTTCTTCCTCTGTGACGATCGAACAGCCCGAAACTCGAAGTCTACTAAGACCGTCAGCATTCCCCACATTCTTCCCGGTACGATAGGATAGACGAGTTTGAAAGTATATGCGTTCAGGAAAGTACTCCAACGAATCATTCTCGGCGATAGAATCTGTGGAGTTGGAACATCTGTGGTCAAACGTCCAAGT
Organism: Nephrotoma flavescens; assembly: GCA_932526605.1. Classification (NCBI taxonomy): domain Eukaryota; kingdom Metazoa; phylum Arthropoda; class Insecta; order Diptera; family Tipulidae; genus Nephrotoma; species Nephrotoma flavescens. The sequence continues at coordinate 202,298,638 of OW052221.1, read as the reverse complement.
AGCGGCTTATGGTCCGTCACAATAACGAACTCACGACCGTAGAGAAAATCATGGAACTACTTAACTCCTGCAATAATGGCCAGAGTTTCGCGATCACCGTAGCTGTATTGTCGTTCCGTTTCGGTCATCGTTCTCGAGTGGTAAGTTATGGGAAACTCTTTCGTTCCCACTTTATGTGACAGAATGACGCCAATTCTGTAGATACTGTTAAAGTTAGCCGAAAGTTTCCAGCCGAAAGATAATGCAGCTAGTGTCTTGAATACAGCAAAAATCAGTCATGAACTCGAATTTAGGAGAATTTAGGATCGGGTTACATCATTCGGGTGAAGGAGAAATTATTTTAGTTTATAGGAATTTAAAAATCGATAGGAGCTAGAGTATAAAGAGAGTTTAAAAATAGTCAAGACACTATCTGCATTATCTTTCGGCTGGCAACTTTCGGCTAACTTTAACAAGGTATTCTGTAGGGAGAAGTATCACATACTAGCAACAACGGGTACGTCTCACAAAATGGCATTAGAACGTTGCTGGACATCAATGCATCTTTCTGTGACATTCTCTCTTCAGGCTCAGCAAGGGTTGCCTTATCGTGACTGAAAGAATGATAAAAATTAATTAAGCCTATAGGAAAGCTTGAAGCTGTCCCTTATTTGTTTGTGGTGAGGTGCTTCTAATGGTATCAATTATTTTCTGTTGCATTGAGTGTAGACCTTCGAAATCGATTGTATACCCGAGAAAATCGGTAGATGAACAACCAATTTGACATTTGTCTTGTTTCAGACGGACACCAGCCTGACTAAATCGTTTGAAAATGTCAATCAACTTCTGGAACAAATCGGTGTCGGACGATGCGATGACGATGATATCGTCGAAATACGGTATAACTCCTTGAATCGATCGAAGTAGATTATCCATGAAATTTTGGAAAATTCCTGGCGCGGTACTAGTACGGTATCGGCAGGTGGATCGGTAATGGGCCTACCCGCAGCTGAAGTATCCTTGTGATTTTGACGGTTTGTTATGTTGATTAATTTTGGCCGGGGCTACATGATGTTTAGACATGATTTACTTCACTTGCTGTGCTTCAGCAATAATATGTTGATTCTTCTCGGCAGCTTCTGCGGGAACGCTGCGATCGATAGCGGTATCTAGCTGTAAATTATTTTCAGCATAAAACATCTGCTGCAACTGAATATTGGGCAACCCGCCAACCAGGCAATCTCATAGCATTTGATCAAGGCTGTCCTTGTGGAAGTTGCAGTTTTTGGCAAGACGTCTAAGCTCGGCTACGTAATCGATGACGCATTCTCCGGGACGTTGACCACGTTTGAAGAATGTGTACGACGGCTCAATTTCCGATGGGCGAGGGGAAAAGTGATTAGATAATGTTTCCATGATTTCTTTTATCACTAAATCACTTACCCTTTTTGGTGCTATAAGGTTTTCTAGGAACTCAAAAGTATCCGCCCCGCATAGTGTAAGAAATGTGGCCCGCTTTAATTGTGGATCTTCAATTTTATTTTCCTCACAAAACAATTCAAAACGTCTTGAATATGTGCCCCATTCAGTTGGCTTCGTTGTATCGAAATTTTCAATATTACCGATCGGCATGGTCACTCACGAATAACAGAGAAAATTTTTTTTACCGTAACAGAACGTATATTCATCACGCGGTTGAAAATTTCATTTTTTTTAATCTAATTAATTTATTAAAGAACAATTTAATTACGCACAACCGGTATTATTAATTATTTTGTTTAATTAGTATTTTTATCTTCGTCGCCAATATTTTATGTGGGAATAAATACACACTTAATAAATACACGCCCCGGTGGCAAAGTGTCCAGCATGCTTGCTCCAGCGACCGGAGGTCCCGGGTTCGATTCCCGGTGGTGACAAGGGAAACATTTCCCGGCTGGATCAATGAATTAATCACTCATTATCGGAAATGAAATTATGATTATGAAACCTCGTTTGAGGCGACCAAATCTCTTGATGGGATATAGTGGCAGAGAGAGAGAGAGAGAGAGAGAGGAGAGGAGAGAGAGAGAGAGAGAGAGAGAGAGAGAGAGAGAGAGAGAGAGAGAGAGAGAGAGAGAGAGAGAGAGAGAGAGAGAGAGAGAGAGAGAGAGAGAGAGAGAGAGAGAGAGAGAGAGAAATACACACTTTATTTATGGCAATTTATGACATTATTATTTATTATATATTTTGTGGCATTACCACTTGCCGTCGCAATCACCAATAGACTACCATGATGATGATGACAATAGTACGGGCAATACCACTACAATAATAGGCCATTTTTTTTATATAGAAAAATTACATGAGTTGGTGTAGGTAAATCCAAACAGAAACATGGGCGTCATAGGATGAACAAAAAATTACATGGGACAAAAAAAAATCTTTACTTGCCCCAATTAATGTGGTTTATTATCTACAAACATAATTTATCTGAAGGATCACGATAAATATTGATATTTTGAGAAACATTTCCAATAAAAATATTTCCCTGCTGAGAAACTTTTCATTTACTAATTTACTAATAAAGCAACTACACAATTTTTCAATAACACGTGCGCGTATAAGTTTTTTAATTTCTGTTGGCTCTCGGCAATTGTATTGTTTGTTTTGGTTTTGTTTCGCGACATACAGTACCGAAGAAAAATAGTAAACTTAATTTCACACATTTTATTTGTGTAATGAATTTTAGGTATAATATTTTGTATGTTACTATAAAATTTTTATTTATATTCGATTGTGTTTTGTATATTATGAAAATGAGACAGGAATATTTTACCACAGCACACATAATACACAAAATTATTATGTGTGATATTCTACCTTCTCAAGTTTCAATATCGTAGATAAACCGTATCCTAATTTTTTATCTTTACTGTAAATTTTGCGCAAGCCCACAAAAAAAAAACCAATTGCCGATAAAATTTAATTTTTTTTTTTTAGTAATTATGTACAACCAACTAAATCACGCAATTGGGCTTATCAATAGTATTGATTGATTAATCTGTATTTTGGTTTATTACACCGTATTAATTAAAAACCAAGTTTTATTTGAACAAAAATAAAACACAAAATATTTTGTTGTCATACGCAAAGACGTACACCCATCCCGTTCAACATATTTTGGTTTACTAAAAAAGTAAAAAAGCATGCAAGAGCGGCAGTAAAAAATCTCGTATATTTTTGTTTTTCTTTTATTTGTTGTTATGGTGTAAAACTATGTTGCTGCTCTAATTGGAATATTACTAAATCAGCTATGCTACACACAATTTTGGTTTCTGGATTCAAACTACAGCGCAATAGATTTTAATTTTTAATTTTAAACTAAATCATTAAATTTTTTTGTCTTGTTTTATTTTTTTTTCTCGAAAATAAATTTTAAACAAAAACCTACATCTCAAAAATGTCCTTAAATTTTTTTATTTTCATTTCAATTTTTTTCATTTCGGATTCACGGACAAAAATTTTATTACGTAGCTGCGACGTAAAAATTTTGACCGTGAATCCGAAATGAACAAAATTGAAATGAAAATAAAAAAATTTACGGACATTTTTGAGATGTAGATTTTTGTTTAAATTTTATTTTCGAGAGAACAGAATAAAACAAGACAAAAAAATTTAATGATTTAATTTAAAATATGGGTTTAAAATTAAAAATTAAAATCTATTGCGCAATAGTTTGAATCCAGAAAACCAAATTATAGTGTAGCATGGCTGAATGAAAAGTTTTCTCAATACAATTTTTTTTTTAAATAATTCAATAACAAAATATCCCTATTTATTTTTGACAATGTTATCCAATTTAACTTGAACGATACAAACTATTTATTAAAAATAATGAAATTGTTTTTTGTTGCCATGTATTTTTGTTTCGTGGTGTATGGAACTCTCATTTATTTTTGTATTTATATATACCAACAAAATTATTACAAGAAATGGCCTGTTATTGTAGTGGTATTGGTACGGGGTATTTTATTTTTGTTTATGTATGGGAACACAAACTTGTATATTACGTTATAGGTATATTTAAGAGAGTGCACATCAAAAACGAGTACATTACAGTTTCAAAACTTTTAAACATATATTTTCTCTTCTTTCCATAAATTCTTTGATTTGTCATAAAACTTTCTGCTGAGAATTACTAATTTGCTTAAAAATTTCAAAAAATGTTTGATCTTTTCAAAAAATATCAGCAGAAAAATTTATCATTTTTGTGATAGTGATGCCTCTAGCGGTGAATAGCAAAAAAAATTCTGTTGGAAATTTCTCCTATCCAACACAGCATTGTTGTCGCATTATCTATGCTACGCGACACGCGCTCTCAACTTTTAAATCTACAAACCTAAAATTGATCAAGTGGATAGCTCAGTAAAAATCCATGTGTGTAGTGAACTGCGGATTTATTTATGATGATTTTTAATCTGACCAGCGTATATTAAAATGTTAAGGTATATTTGGTTTAAACTGTTTTTAAATGTATTTATTACCGATCCATAGAGATGATCAGAGGTGTATGGATCTGTTAAAGGATAGCCTAGACCAAATGATTAAATGAACGGAATTGGTTGTGATTAACTGTGGCATACAGTACTTAGAGTTTAATCGATTTGAATAAATGTTTAAAATTTATTTCACCGAACCTTAAATGTTTGCATAGTCAAATAAATGGTCAGACTATAAGCTCAAAACCTTATGAGTGTGATGATTTTTAACTTGTCTATAGACATTTTTACGTTTACGATTGGAAATTTTAGGATTTTCGCCATTTGAAATTTCACACAATTTCCTAATAAGTAACGAGCCCGATTTATTGTAAAAGCAATCAAATAACTGAAATCCTATAGGTGCTAGCAGATTCATGTTTATACTTTTGGATAATTCAAAGTTTCGACAATCGAAGAAAAGAAGAAGTTTCATAAATTTAAATAAATTTTTGAATTTTATTTTAGAGTAACGGGGTTTCACTTACATTGTCAAATAGCTCAGTCACAACCCTATGAATATGGTGAACGGGATCGAATTATGATGATTTTTAACTTGGAGCAAGACATTTTTACGTTTACGGTTATATCACCAATCCCAAAATTTTTCACGGGTCCTCTCTTTCATACGTTCGAATAGGTCAGGAAACTATATTGTGCAAATCGGACATAAATGATGATTTTGACCATGATTTTCAAAATTAAAATTATTCTCAATTTGGAATGTTATTCTAAATTGGAAATTTTGGGATTTTCAGAAATTTCATGGATTTGAATAAATTACGGGGTCAGATTGCTCAGCCAGAACCCTAGTATGGTGGACTGGATCTAGTTATTTGATTTTCAGCTTGTCTAAAAACACTTTTACGTTTACGGTTATATCGCCTATCCCAGCAAAGTTCACGGGTTCTCTTTGGTATTTTCGAATAGGTTAGCGGACAACGGGGGACATATAATGATTTTCACGACGGTTTCAAAAATTTTAAAATTTTTAATTTTCAATATTATTCTCAATTTGCTCAATTGGAAATTTTGGGATTTTCGGCATTTAGAATTAAACAAATTGATAGTTTCGTTTTTACTTAGCATAGTTCATACTTTCGAATATCGAGAGTTCTGAATGTGGTTCGGTTATGATAATATTTACTTTTCCATACACGACTTAAAAGTTTTGTTAAATTTTCATTTTTAATTTTTTTTTAATAAAAATATATAAAGAAAAATTATCACTTAAAGAAAAAGATATTCGCACATTTAATTTAAGTTTGAAATTACAACAAACCACTCCTCTATATTTATTTTAAAGGTTGACTATTTCGGCTATTCAATTTTTCATATTTTGTTTTAGTATTTATGTACGACACAAACCTATCGCGCATGCTTCGAACGCTTTAAAACGTGTAATAAAATTGGAAGTGCAACAAGACGGAGAAATATATTGCCCTTCCTATCGTTCTAACCCCCTACAACACATCCCGTCGTCGTTTATTTTTTGATCAGATTTCGGATTCGAATTTCTGTTGTTTTAATAATTTTTATACCTCCTGGTTCACTTGACTCGATTTCATATTTATGTTTTTCATCGGCATATCTGAATATTTTCATATGTCTTAATCTGTTATTGTTGTTTTGGCGTTTAGTGGGCCTTTATTCGGCTTGGTCTGAATGTTGTGAAAGTAAGGTGGTTATTTTTTACAATTTGGAGTTGCGAATTTTGCTGTCTCCTAGTTGGACGTAAATTTTGGTGTAAATCTCTTTCAGTCGTTGTATCCGCCTCGTTCGTTTTTCTTTCTGTGTTGCAAGGTTTTCTTGATAAAATGCGGTTGTTTTTACTTTTGAAAAACTCTTAAGCTATATGGTACTTCCCGTTTGAGCTAGCTAAACAAATTTGAAGTGCCAATTGTTCTAATTAAGGCTTTTCGTTCCCTGGAGTAACGTTAACCTTAAAGATTTAAGCTACACCGTTTCTTGATTATTTTCAGCGCGAAGTTATGAAATTTACCTGCGTTCGAAGACATTTTATTTCGATTTCGACTTTAAAAATTTAATTCTCATCGCTTTTTGATTCATGGTGTGCTTTTACTGGTATCATACTTCACGATAATGTAACTGAGAACCTCTTGCAAAAGGTGAGAACTGAGAACTTGCATTTAACACAGTCATAATAATAAATGCATTTCATCCTTTCCACTCGGACACAAGTAAATACATTTGATTGTGTGCCTAATTAGTGCTACTATTTCTTGTGGAAATCGCTCATAACGTCTAATTTTTTTTAGAATGTCGCACACACATAAACCTCGTTGAAGTGGCATGAAATTTTGAAATTTAAATGACTTGGTTAAAGGCTTCTTTTCTCATTAAGTTCCAACATAAACGAACATCACTGACATGTCGGCCTTTATTAAAACTGATATGGCCATGATGACTGATGTTGCGTTTCATACAATAGAGATGGATACTATGGAGTATCTCATATATTTAGAACAATGGTACTTGTTGTACTAGCGAATTATTTTCTAGCCTACGAAATCAATTCTTTCAAGTTTTCCACCTACATTTCATTCGCACACCAAACTCATGAGTAAGAATTTTTTTTATCTCTTTGTATTTTCTAATTTTACTTTAACAATACAACCAATGATTTGGTCCATATTGTTATTGACCATCATGAACCTCGTATATTGCGTCTCCTTGATTTTTTAAGCCGTACGCTACGTACCTCGGCAGACGGATTTGCTGTCAGTGGAATATTTAACATTAAAATCGGTGGTTTGTAATTTCATGGAATACCATGTCGGGCCCATTAAAAAGTGATTCATTAAAAAGTTTACAAGTACTCTATGGAATTTAAATAGTGCGGCAGTTTTTCTGAAGTTTCTGACTGCCGCAGGAAAATACTTAGATTGACTTTGAAGTATACCAGAGACACATTTGAAACACTAATTTTTTTAATGTCATGCAACCCACAGTCAGACCCATAAAAAGCCATTTTCCCTCTCAAGGACCCTTATTTTGTCTAGCAACAGGGGGGGGGGGGCTAAAAGAGTAGTTTTCAATAATGCTCAGAAACTCAGAAACTAAAACTATTTTCGCCCTCCCCCAAATTATGATCAACTAATTTCTTTCAACCTTAGCAAATGGTTCATAGTTTATTATGCTTATGCGTCATCAACTCCGAACCTTTTCAATATTCATTCTAAGCAAAAATATTTCAACTCCCACTCTATCTTTACACACGGTAGCGTCTGTAAAAATGATCTCACAATCTCTTTATTGGCATTTCATTCTCCCAAATCTCCTTTTCGTCATAATTTTACTCCAGTCCATCCGTAAGATAATATCACTATAGGCAACCAGTGTTTCCAATGCTCAAGGGAATAGCAGGGTATGTTGAGCGCTTGTTCTGTTATCCGAGGGTCTCGGTTACGATTCCGGATGGTAACCAGACAAAAATTTTTGACTAGGTATTTTTAATGTGTTAAGTATTACATGTATGGTTTCTGAGCATTTCAAGCCATAGTAAGAGGAACACAGCCATTCAAAACATGGTTTATTTGGGATCGTGAAAACATCATTCCTTGAGAAACGAAAAAACATTACACAAACACTAGTCGAAAGGACCTCACATTTTCAGTAGTCAAGCCATGCGTGGAACTAATTTTGGTCTAGTCGTCAGTCAAAATAAATTTTTTTAACCAATGAATATTTTAAAAAAAATTGAAAAATTTTAACAATTCGATAAAAATTTATATTTGTTGTATGTCGAAAGCTCAAAAAGCGTCCACACTAGAGTATAATGCGGTGCAAATTCTTTTGATTTTTGTCAAAAAAAACCGATAAGTATTGGATCGTGCGCGTTGAATGTGGAATAAATTTTTGTGACGTTTTCGTGCGCCGCACACGTCGACTCTTCCAATTTGCGGCGAAAATATTTACGCTGAACACGTTCGGCACAAATTTTTGTATATGTAGACCCACCTTTATAAACAAGTCGATTTCAATCTTAACGTATGTGCGGATGTTTATATGATTTTGCGACTTAATTATTTCTTCAATTAAGGAATTTTCGATATACATACGTACTTAGTCGTTTACATCGTCTTATTATTATAATCAGCCATCGATGAGATTATCTTATTGCATTTAATTGTCAAGACGTATAGCTATATTACATATTTTATATTTATATTTTATTTCAATTTAACGTTTGGAAAATTTAATTACTTGATTATATACACGCGAATACGACAATGGTATATGCAAATATGTGTATGGTAACCAATAAGAGTTAACTAAGTCTGTGTATAATTACAAGATATAAAGGCGTGCATTCAATTTGGAATGCAAGTACATTTTGTGTGGAATGAGATGTGTTTTGAAATTCTAATTAAATTCCCCGTGACCAACTTATATAACTACATCGTGTGCGATGGTGGCACAATCATAAATCATTTGTGTATGGTATCGTGTTAAAACAATAAGCGCAATTTATGAATTAAATCTTAAGATATAACAAAGAAGTTTATAAAACAACTTTTTTTGCTTTTAATCAAAGTCAAGGTCGAAACTGTTTATGTTAATCTCATTTGAATACCTGTTTTATTATTATCTTTTGTGTACATTTACAAGAAATATATCTTACATACATTAATTGTCGGCTGTATGTCTATGTACAATGTACTTTGTACAAACATATGTCAGTGTACCGTCATTAAAATGGAAATATTTTATAAAAATATGTTATTAAACTGCTGCCACCAATCAAAGCACATTCTTCATATACCACTGTATACTCGTTCCTAGAGTTATTTGTCTAAATGTTTAAAGTAAACCATCTAACCTAAAAAAAAATGTAATTAACAATATTCCTGGATGCCAACTGATAACAAAACTGTCCTCCTATTTCTCAATCAATTTACTTAACGTATTAATTAAACGACTTGCTGCATCCTTTCTCTTCTGTATGTAAACATCGCATAATTTATTTCAGGTAATTCATGAAAATGTCATGAAGGAAAATACACAAACAAAAAATCGTACTGCTGCTATCTTTCTGATCATTAATTCTGCTCATTTTCTGTTTAATTTTCATATATTTTATCTAATTTAATTTCGTTTATACCTGGTATACCTGGCATACTTCTACATACATAAAAGATGGTAGCTCGTTTTCACAAAAAATTCTGTATTATACCATAAACATAAACTAATTTGAGAAATTAAAAAAAATTACTGAGTGACGTTGTATGTGCTTAAAACTTTGTGTCTATATTTTTGCAATTTTAGCCAGCCACATATTTCATCTAATTTTTTTTTTCGAAGTTACACAACCATCACTGAATTTATTAGGGTCAATATAAAGCGAATTTTCGTTTCTGGAAGAAAACCTATTTTCTTAATCAAATTACTACCTATTTGAATTATTTTACATTGTCATTTTATTACAATAATGTATTGTGGGTTATTTGTCGAAAATTGCCATTGAGTTGTCATTACAAATCCCATATTATTGGGTTAACGTCTAAATTTTGGCTGATTGGGCATCAACAAAATGTCAAAACTCAAGTAAAAAAAATTACATTTCGTATGCCCTTAGAAAGTATAATTGGTTTTCAATTGTTTCAGAAAAATATACAAATAACAAGCCGAAAATATTCAAAATCATTCGTCAGCTTTCTAGCAATCCGCCAGTGTTTATGATTCCACCCCTGGGGTGGTATGTTGTACCATCACTTCGAATCGAAATTCGAAAAAAGTCGAATGGCGGTATGTTGTATCATTTTCGAAAAGCAAAAATGATACAACTTTCACTTTTTCGATTCGACTTTTTTCGAATTCGACTTTTTTCGATTCGAAGTGATGGTACAACATACCGCCCGTGATCTATCCAGTCAGTGAAGCGCGATTTATGCCCGGTTTACATACGACCAACATTTTTCTCCTGCAAAAGGAGAGAGATATAACATTGACTTTTTGCACATGAGAGACAAGAAAAGAATTATATCCCAACAAAATTTTGCAGGAGATTTTTTAGTCAATACACAGCAAAATGTTGCCATAAAAATAAAATGTTGCCATAAAATATATTCGATCCGAGTATTTTTATGGCAACATTTTTAAAATTATTATGGCAACTTTAATTCCATTGGAAAAATTTGCTGACAGCGATTTTATTCCATAAGAGTGACAAAGAAAAAAAAATTTTTTTTTGTTCATTTTTATAGTAAAATTTTATGGTTTTACATTTTGGCATAACCTAAAAATTCCATAAAAGTTTCAATTTGTACATTATCGTACATTTCGATATTTTTATATATATTTTAATATTTTAATTTTTACATATGTACCACAAAAAACACTAATGTTAACTCGAAAAAAAACAAACCGACATTTGACTATAAAAATGGCGAACGACTTATTTTATATGAGTGTGAGAAAAATTTCTTATCATTACATACATTTTTTGTAGATGTGTGAACAATGCTGCCATAAAAATACTTCAGTTTACATTTTTTGTAGCAGCACACTAACACCATCACAACTTTTTTCTCAGTAAAATTTTACTGATAACATTTTTTGTTTCGTTCACCACCAGTAAAATCTATATTTTTTTCTCGCTTTTATTTTTCCTGACAGTAGATTTTTACCATGGAATAAGCGCTAATACAAAAATTTTGTCATAATATATCAGTTTACACCACAATACTGCTCCCCCAATTAAAAATGAAAGTTAACAATAACAACAATTTAAAAAAATAAAGTTTAATTTCCAATTGCGCTTATCCCGTTGTTCGGTAAATCAGTCTGGTAGTGTCGTTAACATTATAGCTCTACAGGCCTCTTCTGGCATTAGCTTAACTCGTGCGACTAGCTTGCGGCATCTCTCTCTCGGAATCCGGAATTAGTTTCCAGTTCTGGCAAGATCCCCGGCTCTACTGCTCGTTGCGTTGGTAGATGAAAATCAACCAGTAAAATGCCTCCGTCATTATCGAGAAAAGTGATTAGTTTTTTTTCATTTGGTTTTTTGGGTTTTAATTTCTTTCTTACAAAATTGTGCTTCTGTTAACACAATACATAGTTTACCAACCCGCATCTCTTCGTAATAAATCTGGGTAATCATTTCCACTTATTATTGCTGAAAATTTTGACCAACAAATAACTCACCTCTTTCCATTTTGCGCCAGTGTGCTTATTGAATTGTTGCTTCGTCTTCTAGCTTTTTTAATCCTGTGAGTACAGTGTCGTTCTGCTGATGTGCTCGAAGCCGTTTTCACTGCAAATCGATTTAAAGCATTCTGACCCAAATTGGGGGCCTTTGTCCGAAACGACGATGTCAAAAGTCCCTGGCAGGAAAAAAACGTCATCTAAGCGGTAAATCATATTTTCATTCGTTATTGATTGGATTTTAAAAATTTCTGGGTACTTGTTAAACACATCCATGATCACCAGGTACCAGGAAAAAATTAACGTGTCCTGCAAAAACTATGTGCGCTATTGACCATGGATCTTTCGGCATTGTCCATGATTGAAACGTGCACTTGCTTGGGGTTTTTGCGTTTGTAGCACAATATTCCCAGAGCTTACCGGACGATGCGATCGCAATAAAAACGCAACCTTGGACGATCATTAGTTCCCCCCGTCGAGCGAAACATTTTGTAACCTCTGGATCCCTTATCGGCTTAGGTGATCGAGTTCAACAGTTTGCAATGACGGTAGAGACCTTTAACTATTATTCGCATATACTGGTTGCAGTTTTGCCTCAAGTTTCACTGGTAGCTGTTTTGTTGTATCAATTGCAAAACAACGGTCGATGCAGTTTGTGTTTCCAAACTCCTAATAACAATTTCTTGATTTGGTTTCTCATGATCGGTAATTAATCACGAAATGAAATCTTTGTACGAAACGCTTTTGGTGAAATGGTAAGTGTACAAAATGAATGCGTATATCGTTGCAAACCGGTGTATAGCGAAGTATCTTTCATAGATCCAAAAATTGCCAACAGCGGCCCTTTGGAAGAGGTATATTTAAACATTTAGTAGCTAAGCCTCACCTATCTGAAGCAGAATAAGGAATCATCCTCAGTTTCCTTAGGAAATTGTTGTAGATGCGAGCTTGCTACAGTATCACAGGACCCACATACATCAACAAGAAATATTGCTCGAGACAGAGAAATATCTCGACAGACAGTGTCTCGCGTGATGAGAGAAAAAAATTACATGCGATATCATTGCTGCAAGAGTTAACTGCTAATGATTCTAAACAAAAAAATCAATTTTGTCATTTGGCGAGGGGACTAATTGAAAAAATCAAAATTTCTCTCGTCGTGAATTATTGGAGTGACCTGAATCCACATTGGATGCGTTCCATTAACAATCAACGATCACCCGATTTAACGGGTACGGAGTTTTAATTATTAAGAAAAGTGAAAGACCAAGTATTTCCGAATCGGCCTACCTCTGCAAAAAATGAGACGAAGAATTAAAAATATTTTTAGAAATCACATTCCAGTTCCAGAAGCTGAATTAGACGCAGTTCATCTTTTGAAGGACGAATAGAAAAATGTTTGGAATCAAATGGCTGATATTTTGACCCTATTAAAGTTAACCGATAGTTTCCAGCCGAAAGTAAAAAAAAATCGATAATGCAGATAGTGTCTTTGCTACCTCAGCTGAAAATATAATATGAAATGTCAAATATTAATATGCTTCAGCCGAAACTTATCAGCCGACATATATCAGCCGACATATCTTAGCCGACATATCTTATCCGACATTTCTCACCTTGTTAAAGTTAGCCAAAAGTTTCCAGCCGAAGGATAATGCAGATAGTGTCTTGACTATTTTTAAACTCTCTTTATACTCTCGCTCCTATCGATTTTTAAATTCCTATAAACTGAAATAATTTCTCCTTCACCTGAATGGTGTAACCCGATCCTAAATTCTCCTAAATTTGAGTTCATGACTGATTTTTGCTGTATTCAAGACACTATCTGCATTATCTTTCGGCTGGAAACTTTCAGCTAACTTTAACAGTATCATTTCTCAGCCGATATTTTTCAGCCGAAAGTACTTATTTTTTAATAAAAAATACTTGTTTTCTACAAAATAAAATGAAATGAATTTTAACCAATAAAACACTAAACTATATTTTAAATAGCATTATTAATTGTTTGAAAAATTCATTTTCCTATACGGAAACTTGTATATAAATATATCGCATACACAAAGTTTGAAAATTTCTAAAAATGGACCGTTTAAAGTGTCATGGTTGGAAATAGATTTAAATGAAAGGTCTTACTGATATTCACACCTAGAAAAAATTTCGGGCCAATTTTTATGTGGGGAGTTCGGGAAAACTAGATTGAATATATCGCACGGACAAAATTGAAAAATTTCTAAAAAATGACCGTTTAAAGTATCATGGTTGGAAATAGATTCAAATGAAAGGTCTTACTGATGTTCAAACCTGGAAAAAATTTCAGGTCAATTTTCATGTGGGAAATTTTCAAATTTTGTGTGTGCGGTATATTTATATACAAGTTTCCGTATTGGAAAATGATTTTTTTAAACAATTAATAATGCTATTAAAAATATAGTTTAATGTTTTGTTTTTAACCATTTCGCTTGATTTTTTTTTGTAGAAAACAAATATTTATGGTACAAAAAAGTACTTTCGGCTGAGAAATGTCGACTGAGATATGTCGGCTGATAACTTTCGGCTGAAGCATATTAATATTTGACATTTCATAACCTTGTTAAAGTTAGCCGATAGTTTCCAGCCGAAAGATAATGCAGATAGTGTCTTGACTATTTTTAAACTCTCTTTATACTCTCGCTCCTATCGATTTTTAAATGCCTATAAACTGAAATAATTTCTCCTTTACCCGAATGATGTAACCCGACCCTAAATTCTCCTAAATTCGAGTTCATGACTAATTTTTGCTGTATTCAAGACACTATCTGCATTATCTTTCGGCTGGAAACTTTCGGCTAACTTTAACAGTATCATTTCATATTATATTTTCGGCTGAGATAGCAACGATACTATCTGCATTATCGATTTCTTTTTTACTTTCGGCTGGAAACTATCGGCTCACTTTAATAGTATGATATTTTGAACATTAATTTAATTAATTAACATTTTAATGAAACAAATTATTTTTTCTGATTTTTTAAATTTTTATTTAACACTGTGGAACTTAGCGAACTCATTTACTTTAGTGAATATCAATTTTTGTTCATATCACTGAAATCATCACTACGAAAATTTTTAGTGAGCAAAAAGTGCATACTTATAATTGCTTAATATGAGAAAAGCACTCAAAATTATGTTATAGGTTCTACTTTAAAAACAAACTTTAGTCTAATAAGTTTCTAGGTCATTAAAGATCACCAGTAGTCGTTCCTTTCGACGAGTAATTTTCTCCTATCTAGCACCGTTCTCGAGATAAAAACCTAATCATTTTTTTTCAAAAACTGAACTTGTATATCTAGAAACTTGATTATTACACTGTTGTGTTTAACAGTGTACATTTGAATAAATAGACATCAGAAATTATTTTTGTAATTTAAATCATTATTTTGGCAAGTTATTTGTTTTAACTTTAATTAGAGTTGAATAACAATAAATCAATATTGATGGTGGAGCTTAATTACATTAGAAATGGACGACAATAATTTTTCATTTAACTCTAATAAGGGAAAACATTATTCTTGTTCCATCACTTTTTAATGTCGTACTGCTGGCCTTTTATTAACACTGATTTTAACAGTGTAAAATTTAATATTTTGGACATTCTAATTGGAATCGTAAAATTTCAGCTGCTTTTTGTTAGAAACACCACTTTAATTTGTTTTAAGGGCTTTGGAAACTTATTAAGACTGTTCAATTCTACGCTGTTATATATATATATATATTTACATTTTAACGTTTAAAAAATAACGTTCTTGAAAATTAAAAATTATAGCTGCAACTTTGCAGAAATAGCTTACAGAGAAATAGATTCATCCAATTATAATTAAAATTTGCTATGTAGTTATGTCATAAAATTATTGAATTAAATGTAAATTAATTAAAAAGTAAACAAAATATATTGTTAAGTTTTCAAACGACATAATAGTACAGTTGGCGACATTCGTTTGTATACCTTAAAAACAATATTTTGCCTGTGTATATCACTAACAAACTACTTGTTTCGACTGAACGTATATGTATTGCATTATCAACATTTAGGCGTGCATAAGAAAATCAAAATTAAAACTGTTTCCAAAAATTACAGAAAATAGCTTACGTCTATAGAGCCGATTTATATTTTGAGAATACCATTTTAGTACATATCGGAAATTTTGCAGTTACAGAGATTACATACAGTTTGTGATTTGAGGCCTTAAAATGATTTTGGATGCACAATCAAACAAATAGTACATGGTGATACAAAAGAGGAGTGTGAGTTCTATTATATAGTGTATTGTTAGTTGTAACAAAATAAAAATTAGCATAAGCCGCATACGCGTAATAAATAATCTGCAGAACAAAATATTATATAAATTAAGTTCGTTAAACATTCAAATCATATTTAATCTGATTAAATAAAATTTACAAATAATTTATTTGTTAAAAACGTTATTATTTAAAGTTGTAAATATCGCATGACATATGGTTTCGTGTTCATAATTGTTTTCTACCTTATGGTGTTTGTATCAAACAATCGCCTATTAAATTCTTTAGGCAAAATAAAGCCAGCCAGCAATTATAAAATAAAAAAGGTGTAAAAACAACGCCAATAAAAAAAGAATATTTGGCTCGTTATATCGCCCGGGATGGGAAATTAATCCTCCTCGAATATAAAAAAGTAAAACAAGGAAAACAAATACGCTGGGGTTCGCTCGTGTTATGAAGCAAAAAAAACACGTAACGGCCGACATTAAATAAAACATTCATAAATATTTTTTATTACAATTATGATACACAAAAAATTTGTTGTATATTTATGGCTATCAAAATAATCCGTTTCTAAGAATATCCATTTCGTTTAGAATCGTTTACACAAAATTTCTACCTTTTGTTTTTAAGGGGAAAAAAAACAAAAAATGTTATACAAGGTGTGTGTACTCTCATGTCTAACCACTTCAAATGTAGAATATGAAATTTGAATATGTTCGCCAGGAACATAAAAAATTGGTCATTCTACCACATCCTATATACACATGATATTATTGTGCTCATAATCTTTGTTTTGTTATCAAAAGTGAAGAGCAGGTAAATTGTTTAAGGGAAGAAGATGAAGGATGGCAATAAAATATACAAAGCATAAAACTGTTCTACGCTTCGTAATATTTGTATAATCGTACAGTGAATGATGATTCCGTGTATGGTAGACACTAGCTTATGAATTTTACATGAATCAAAATTGCACATTCCGTAAATGATTTTTGTTGTTCATAGAATTTTCCAGCTTTGGTATAAATTGTTTATTGTATAAATCAATATTTTGGCCCGACATACCTACATCGGTATAGATAGTAAGATATTCAATTCGTTCATGTAAACATTTCGGTATTATGAATTTAATAATTTAATACGAGTTACCTGGAAGCCAGCGTATTGGGAATGTTTGGTTTGAATAAAGTTAAGGTATTCCAGAATTCCTGTCCTTTTATAAAGTCGCCCTAGAGTTAGTTGTTTAATTTAATCAAATTAAGAACCACATTAATTGAATCCCATTTTCATCCGTGATTGATTCCAGTCGGAGAGCGAATGGCTTAGCCCTATTCAAATTCACCATTTTCTCAATGATGAATCTGTGGCCGTATTCTGGTAATTCCCCGGGAGTAGGTTTCAGTGGTTGACACTTAGGCCATTTTAGCCCATTGTGATACCACGCATTCACGCCACATCATTAACCCATTCACCTATTCACCTACTCACACAATTACATTATACCACCTGCACATTGCAAGCTCCATGTCAACCTGTACATTGACATGGACGGTGGGTCGGCGTTGAATTCTGCACTCCATCAGAGGGTCTAAGTTGTGTTTATTAACATCGATGATTGTAATCGATGATGAAAATTCGATTTGCATCCTGCCTCTAATGGGATTCGAACCCAGTACCTCCCGGTCCAAGTGCCGAAGCTTTAACCACTGCACCACTTGTCCGGTTTCCCCGGGAGTAGGGAATATAATTTCTGTTTAAATTATTTTTTTTCTGGCCTACTGAGGAAAAAAAATTATGTAAATTTTTATAAATTAGCAATAATACTTCCATAGTTAGAGTGGCAGGGCAAATTTTCAACTGTTTACCTTAGTATGCCAGTAAAAAAATAATTTAAACAAAAATTATATGTAAATTCTTTCACCAGTTCCCTATTCTCGGAGAATTATCGGAATAGGGCCACTGAGCTCATCTAAGATCTCATTACTTGGGGATCGTCACGACAACTAGGTATATCCATGGCTTTTTACAAAATTGCACGAACCAACTGTTACGCCTGTTAATCAAAATATGATCGATATTTAGGGTATGTACAGTTGATGAAACATCAATAAGCCTTAGAACATGACTACTTATAATAGACTGGGATGCAGTCAGTATACCTGTGGCGTTGAAATCTCTTATACTGAAGGATGTCAAAACATCTTTATTTTTATCATCGCCTGGTTCTGTTGGGGTGTAACATTGTATCGTTGCAATTCTCTTAACCCGAAAAGGATTCGATCACAGATTCGTCTCCATTAAAGATGTTTTGGTCCTCGGAATAACAAAAATTTCCACTTCTTGCGGCGATATTGACGACGTTATGCAAGAGATAATGCGCAGTCTATGTCCGGAAGTCGCATTGTGATTTCTGACTTACTTCTTTGAAGTGCAGTCCTTATCGTTATATTTGTTGTGGTGTTGTGTGCGGATTTGTAACCCTCCAATAATGCATGTTGTGTCGATTAACCGTTCCATGGTTTGTAAAAGATGATTCGTCAGAGAACATTACGCAACGAAAAAAATTTGGGTTTTGTTGTATTTGTTCACGTGCCCATTGACAAAAAGTTACCCGATTTTGGAAATCAGCGCCATGAAGATCTTGGTGTAAAGACACATGATATGGATGATACTTGTGCCGTTTTAAAATTCTCCAAACACTGGTGAGGGACAATCCGGAATCGCGAACTATTTCTCGTGTACTAACATGAGGATTATGAGCCACTGCTGCCAATACAGCAATTTCATTCTCCAGTGACTGTTGCTCGACCCGTAGAGCTCTTTTTCGGTTGAACATTTCCATCAGTAATAAATTGTTTGATAGTACGGCCAAATGAAGCACGTGATCGAATCCCATCCGGAAAACATTGCGCGTAAATAGCAACAGCATTTTCAAGATTTCTGCCAGCTTCTCCATAAACCAGAACCATTTCAATTTTCTCTGGCACAGTTAAACGGTCCATTCTAAAGTATTTTATCGTTTATTTTGCAGTTACGAAAAACATGAAGATAAGAAATAACACAAACGTTAAATGTGATTTACAAAACTGAATAAATTGTTTTGATGACGAATTTCGAGTATTTCCAATGAAAACGTGATGTTTTTTATTTCAAACGTATTGCAGAATCGAATGCGTGTGTTCTAAGAAGAATAAATTGAAAAAAATTGAATTTCGTCGATTACAACGCCAGCTATCATGAACCGAATAAAATATTTCATTCAAATCATACGTACTTTTAGTCGTAGAATCCGTATCTGCAATAAAAAATATGGCTTCCTATCTAAGTTTAAAAGTTACCCCCGCCCCACCTACAAAGCGGAGGGTGGGGACTATTTTTTTGCACTAATGTATTTCCCCCGCGGTATGATTAAATTTTGATTATGGACATTTTTTCCGTAGGGTGGCAATTTTTCGAGATATTTGATCGTCTCAGTTTAAAAGAAACACCCATATACATATTTTCGGCTGATTTTGTTGGTAAGTTATTTTCGGCTGGGATTTCAATTTAATACATATTTTTTTAACTTTCGGCTTACATAGTCTAGACACTATCTGCATTATCGATTTTTTACTTTCGACTGGCAACTTTCGGCTAACTTTAATAGGCTCAAATGTTTTATGTTCCTTGATGGTCCATCTTCTTTTTAATAATTTTCATTTGGCTGATCAGCTTAGCGGTGGTCGTTTATGCACTTAGAGATCAATATTATTTCAAGGGGAAGCCAAATGGGAAGCCGATGAGCAAGTTGATGCTGTGTGCGTGTATGGGTGGACCTGTGCAGACTACATGTCTATGTCCTCTATACAGACCAGACGAGTATTATACCTCAGTTTTCCTCAGAATTTGGCAAACCCTAGTGCTTTTTGGCAGAAATAGGTCCACTGCAAGTGACTGCTTCCATATATAAGAGCTTTGTTATTTTTTGCGAATATTTTGAAAAGTTTACGAGAAAAATGACTAAACTTGTGACAATCAAGCCTGGCTATAAAAGCTCACTTTCAAACAAGGGACATAAAACATAAACAAAAAACTAAATTTTCATACATTTTGTATGGAAGGTAGCATTACGTTTGATGATTAAAATATGGCCAACCAAATGGCACAGTGGTTAAAGCTTTAGCGTTTAGATCGGGAGGTGCCGGGTTCGAATCCCGATAGGGACAGGATGCAAAAGGAATTTTCATCTACAGATCTTTGATGAACTGGAACACATCTACAACCCCCTGTCGAAGTGTAAAACTCTTGGGCCGACCCATCATCTTCCATGCCAGTATAGATGTTGACATAAAAGTAAGGACGGAAAAAGCAAACCACGAGAGTTGGAAGAGGTCCCAGAACATATTGCAGGAATATAAAAAAAATTTATATATGACTTAAAAAATATTGCAAAATTGTTTTTTTTTACATAAATCGATGACGGATATAAAATATTTCAGCTCATTTGAACCACGCAATCATTTTTATTAAATAAGTAAAGGAACATAATATAGAGGAACTTCGCTGTACAACAACAACAATTAAACAACACGAGAAATGTATGACGTCATAACCTCGTCAGTTAAAACCAATTATTAGAGAGAAAAAATAAATTAAATTTTATAAGCAAAATACGAAAACAAAAAGAAACAAAAATTTATTAAAATAAAGAAATCAAACAGAATCAACAATATAAACAATCAAATCAAAACCAATGTAGGGCAATTATGGTAATTCAGTGGTCAAGATAAAGCCTACAAATAAAATCTTGCAGATAACTTTATAGTGACGATATCTCGTGATGTATTTACCGCATTACCAGACTTATACTCGTTGGTAAGGGGGTTCATGTACTAAAAAAAAATTCTTTTATGATTGTTGTGATTGTCGCAATTTTGGTTCGATAAGCCAATCACGCGCAATTTTTGGTTTCTTAGATTCCGTTTCGGTAATTTCGATTTCAAAAATTCAACACACACTTGAAGGCCTATCGTCAAAAATATCTATAAAATCAGAAATTATCGAATTATATGAACATGCGAGCTGTAGCAGCATCGCCCAGGACCTGAAGAGCGATCACAAAACAGTTTCAAACCATTTGCATAAAGCTGGCTTCAAAACTAACCTCGATGTTTAGAAGCCGCATGAGTTGACGCAAAAAAACTTAAAGGACTGTATTTTCGTCTGTGAATCCTTGACCAAGCGGAACGAAATCGAGTCATCTCTAGAGAAATGGGTTACATAAGACAATGACAAGAGGAAACGATTATGGTCTAAGGCCGGTGAAGCGGCCCAAACGGTGGCCAATCCAGGATTGCTGTCCATGAACGATTGTCCCGTGTTTGGTGGAACTAGAGGAGAATCGTTTACTATTAGCTGCTGCCCAAAGGCCAAACGCTCAGTTCGGACTTCTACTGCCAGCAATTGGATCGAATAATGGACCAGAAGCGACCAGAATTAGTCAATATGGGGGGTTCTGTTCCACCCAGGACAACGCCAGGCCTAACACGTCCATGATGACTACCCAGAAGATCAGGATGCTTCGTTGGGATGTTATTATGCATAGTACGGACCTGGCACCAAGCGACTATCATCTCCTTTTGTCCATGGCAAGCGGTCTTGGTGGTGTAAAATAGGTCTCAAGAGAGGCTGGTGAAAACTCGCTATCTCAGTTTTTGCTAATATAGGGACAAGCTGTTTTGGGGAAAGCAGCATCATGAAATTGCCTTCTAAATAGCAACGAATTTTCGAAAAAAGCCAAAACGAATGATTTTAACCATGTTAAATAAAGCCCCGAAATAAACGTAAAAATAATGGGTTTATTTTTCTCCAACCTTATACTTGGATGGATTGATCAACGTTTCTTTAATGTTTAGTTCGTTTATTAACTTGTTATTTTCTCTGGCTGCTGATATTAGTAAAGATCAAGGTGCCCAGAAACTATGGTTTTGTGGCCATTATTGTAATTAACGAGGGGAGGGGATTATTATGATACCATTATGCCATATATTATAGACTAGGTGCGCTTCGTGGCCGTTTATTCCCAGCACAGACGAGCGAATGTTTTTGGTCACCATGTGCGTTATCGAGCGAGTTAGTGAGTGAGTGACCTAGACGTTATAATATAGAAAAAAAAAATTTTTGGTCACTGTGTGCGTTCTCGAGCGTGTCAGTCAGTGACATAGACGTTTATATTATATATTCAAAGAGTCCCAATTATTATTTTTGAGTGTCCATTACTAGTGAAAGAACTTGATTTTTCATTTACTGTTTAATTAGTATTCAATTAATTTAAGCATTCACTTTGATAATACAAAATAGTTCTGCAAAGTTACAATAAAGCAACTTAAATTTAATTAACCATATCAAATTAAATTATATAAAAGACTCCTGAACTTCTTTATAAGTGCCCATTATTGTATCATTTACCCTATTATTCCAAAATTGACGGAGTTTGATTATAAATTAGAAATATACATATGGCCGAACTTGTCTTCATTATTTTTTCTGTCAAAAATTTTGTACACTATTATATAGGGTTTTCCAATAGGAATGATATGATTTTTAAGTGACGTTTCTGGCCATTTCTAATATGCCATGTTCTGTCATTTTTTGTTTCATTGTATTCAGTAATGTTTACAATTTATTTACAAAAATTATTCTGTTTTCTTATCAAAATAATCGTTCTCCAATTGCAACTTTTCGTTAGCTTTTGCCATTTTATAGTCGTAATAATTGTCGAAGTGTGCTCGCTATTCGCTAACACAAAGAAACGCTCGAAGTAATGCAAATATTGCTGCCGTTGAAGCAAATGTTGCTGAAGACCGCTAATTTGTCGATTCCAAGACGTTCTCAAGAATTGGGACTGTCTCAAACAACAACCTGGCGGATTTTGAGAAAGGATTTGGGTCTGCATTCGTATAAAATTGTTCTCACTCAAGAACTGAAGCCATTTTACCACCGTGGTAAACGTCGTGAATTTGCTGATTTTGCCTTGGAACAACTTGGAAGCAATAACGATTTTTTTAAGAAAATCATCTTCTCCGATGAGGCTCACTTTCATCTGAGTGGTGCGGTACATAAACAAAACTGTCGATTATGGTGCGAAGAAAATCCACAAATTTTTCATGAAAAACCATTACATTCACCTAAATTGACAGTTTGGTCTGGTTTTTGGTCTGGTGGAATCATCGGTCCGTATTTTTTTTTTTCGAAATGAAGCTGGTAACACCGTTACTGTCAATGGAGATCGGTATAGATCGATGATATCCAACTTTTTATGGCCGAAATTGGAAGAAGTTGATCTTGACAACATTTGGTTCCAAAAAGACGGGGCTACGGGTCTAAGTGCCACACAGCACGTGCAACAATTGAATTATTGCGAGAAAAGTTTGGAGATTCGATTATTTCAAGAAATTGTGATATTGAATGGCCTCCAAGAAGGTGTGATTTAACACCATTAGACTATTTCTTGTGGGGTTATTTGAAGTTATTAGTCTTTAGCAATAAACCAAACTCTCTTCAAGCTTCACAAGTCAATATTGAACGTGCTATTTATGACATACGACTTGATTTAGTGGAAAAAGTGCTCAAAAATTGGGTTCATCGAATTCGTTCCTGCAGAAGAAGTCGTGGAGGCCATTTCAATGACGTTTATTCATAACTTAATTGTATCGATTGTACTTCACATTAAATAAAAAACATTTCAATTTCCTTAACAATTAGTGTGTTTTTTTAAGAAATCATGTCACTCTTATTGGAAAACCCTATAATTTACAAATTTTTGTATTTTAGTTTAAAACTTATAAAAATAACGAAATTTTCCTACTGTTTCGCCAAAAACCAATTCTGTGGTACTATTTTATTTTGAACACAGCTGAAACATAAAGAAACGCATCCCCAAAATGTGAGTTGTGAATGAATATCAATAACAATCTAAATTGAATATATGAACATCACAAATGTGATTGTGTCATAAGGACTTTAAAAATACCGTTTGGAAAGATTTTATTATCATATTTTTTCAATTAATTTAAAAAAGTGTGTACACAGCCAATGTTAAATTTTTAACACCAAGTGACACTATCTTCATCTATAAAGTTTTCACCTTGAAACGTTTCAATTTGTGAACACAAAAGCAACGTAATTTGAACCTGTTCTGTTCAGCTTAATCTCAACTACGCACGACCTATATTTAATAATAACGGGCAGGTGATCGATTTAGATTTTATCAATTAGTTGACAATTTAATAATAAACGTCGTTTACACCTTAAATACAGGATAATATCAATCCAGATATGTTTTTAAAGCATATTGGATTAAACGAACCCACGAATTCGATTAAGCTTTATGTATAACTTCATGTGATAAATTAATGGTAATAATTCATCTATTTATTACATCATGATTTTATTTTAATGGATTCGAAATGTCAACAAAAGTAAAACACTATTCCTATATATTTAACGATGGAAAGACAATATAAGCTCTAGCATTACGTCATTTGCTGGCGTACTTCACAGTCGAGTATATAATGTATGTGTCAGGTAGCAACGCCAAATTAATTCAACTGCCGGAATCAAAATTAGATTAATGATAATTTTTTACTTCCGATAAATTCGAAATACGCGTTTACCGCGCGCACGAACCAACAACAAAGAGAGCCCTCCTCTTTTGTATCAAACCACATTACAATGCAAATCGCGTAAACGTAAAATTGGCAGTTAATAATCGCAGTCTATATCGAAAATGGTATTGCAAGAGCGCATAACTCTATTACAACAAAAAACGTGTGCATTCAAAATTACTTTACTAAACAATTATTATTCTTGTATGGATTTCAATTAAATAACAATAACAATCGCAATAATAGTAATAATAATAAAGAAACAGGTTTGATTTCTTTTTCTTACGTACGTATGTACGAATCTTACCCGTATGTATCTCTGTGCACAAACTTAAGTAAGTTGACATTGAAATAAAAAAAAATCAAGAAACACTTTACGGTGTGAGATATACATCAAAGTGGAAATAAAATAAAAAAAATCAGCTGTTAAGAAACACAAACAACTTGCTGGTGTGGTTTATCTCTTTGTGTTTAAGATTTTTTTTTTAAGATTACGCTCGATAGAATTTTTATTGTTAAAAGTTATTTAATCGGTTCGGATTTGCGGATTAAACGAATTATTCGTGACTCGTAATTGCATATTTTAGATTTTTATGCAATAGAAATCGAAAATATGTTATGTATTATGTCGGTCATTGAAATACAGCAATCGGCATTTGAGTGGTAAGCGAAATTTGTAAAAACAAAATTTGGGCCTAATTGTTATTTAGAGTGATTGGTCAGCAAGAAGAATTTTTTAAATCGTTTTAAAAAAATTCAAGGTCAACATTTAATTTTGATAACTGAAAAAATAAACCCTAATAATTGATCAGGCGTGCAAATATATTAAAATAGTTAAAAAAATTAATTTATAATGCTGTGCATGCAGTTTTGATAAAATGTCACACAGAAAGTTTTTGTTATATGTGGAGATGTGCATGCAACACAAATAAAATTTGCGGCTGAATCTGTATCCATGATATCGCATTGCTGAACTTGGGATTTGAATAAATCAACATCCGGAGTTAATTCGGTAATCTTTCCTGGTATCTGGTCAGTACTATTATTTTAGCTCTCGCTTGCAATTACCCTCGACGCTCTGCACCTCGGTTATTAGTATATAATTTAAACAGAACAGTCTTTGATGTGCAGAGTTCATGCAGATGTAGAGAATGGAAAAAATATGTCGAAAAAGTAGATAATTATTGATTCTTTTAGCAATCAAGAATTCTATGATTTCTTTTTTAATGGAACCGCTTCAAGTTGGAAAGTTTCATTCTTTCTCCACATTTGGAAAATTTGAACTAAATTGTTCATATAGAAATCAGAATGATCGAAAAATGGTAATTTCTTGTATGTTTTAGCTGGCTTACCGCAGTGGTAATTATAATTTTATACATAGTTAAGTTTTTAAACAAAACATAGAGCTGTCAAGCTTTTATTATACTAAAATGAACAAACAATATCACCACTTAAAATAAAATGTAAAATCACAAAGTTTTTTCAGACAAGGAAATATGAATTGATTATACAAGTTAATCGGTCGACAATCCTAATAAACGCAAAAGCTTGACCAAATTCAAATCAGTAGTACACAACCTCGACGTTTTCCCGATCAATATCTGTCTGCCACCCGTGTTAAGTAGATACAGTATTCGTTTAGTTGCCAGTTATGGTATAAGCCTCGTATAGTTGCCAGTTATGGTATATGGTTTCATTAAGGAAGTAAATGAACAAAACTAAAATTTGAACTTTCAACAGTATAGCATCACTTGGTACAGACCAATTCTTGGACTCGAATTTTCCTTCCTTATTTTAGGAAATGTTACAGGATCGTGTTCATATACAGGCAAACTACCTATGAAACAAAAAGCACAATGGATTGTCCATCATTATGAATTCTATTATTTGTCAATCGGAACCGTATAATTCCAACCGGAATCTTGTTACAGGATGGCTACTGCCATCCTTCAGATTCCATTCAAGCGCATGCAGAGGCCTCCACGGTGATTTTTGCCGGTTATAACTCAGTGAGAAGTGCTATTGGTCGTGTGGGTTGAGGCTTGCACGGCTCCTGGCCTACACCGTAATTACAGAGATTTTTAAAAATAAAAGAAACGCAAATAATAATAATAAACCCGAGTTCCGCCAAAATTTGTCGGTCGGAATCGGAGGAACGAAAAGCAAAAAATTATAACGAAAGAGAGGTGCCTTGGTGCGCGCCTCCGTCCGAACTCAAACGGTATGGTAAACAACGGTTTCGAACCAAAATGCGCGCACCAAGAGACCGCCAACCCTACGCTAACACAGGATGGGAATTCCTCCCTCATCATACTCAACCGAGAAAATTAAGAATTCATTTTTTTTATTTTATTAATTAAAAAGAGAAAAGGAAAGAAACGACAACTTCCCACAAGAAAAAAATGAGGGAGCGAGACCAATGCACACCGAGCGCGCGACCTACGACCGTTATTCGGGGCTCGATTACAATCCGAAATTTTAAAAATTAACAAAATATTAAAATATATAAAAAAAAGAAAATACAAAGTAAAAGTAAAACATAAAAAAATCGTACCTTAATTACTAAAAACCCATGTGCTTGTGCGACCTTGGACGGTCATCCGTTGCGGTGGTTATGCCGTTGTGGTTGCGAGGCCTCTCCCCGATAACAAAAAGTCGGGCAACCGTTTGGTTGGTTACCCGTTCCGTTGCGGGGCCTTACCCCGATACCAAAAAATTCAGGCAACTGTTTGGTTGGCTACCCGTTACGTTGCGATACACCCACCGGTAAATGTATTTGGCCTTGACCGGTCGCCAAAAATGTTGGGCTTTGTTATGCTCTAACCAAAAAAAAAATCAACGTGGAAAATACAGGATCCGATAATACCGTGCTACTATAAAATCCTTGCGACACCCGTTGCTTTTACCAAACAGAATGAAGAGGGGTACACTCACCGGTATATAAAACACGCCAACAAATCGTGGTCACGTGGTTATCCACCTGATGGTTGTGGTCCTTTTCTCCAATAAAGCAACGACTGGTCTCGTGATGAGCCACCCGCGACGGCTAAATGTGTCGCAACGTAAACGTTGGGTCTTTGGTAGTAACACCCCGGTGAAAACCTTTACTAAGCAATATCAATTCACTTTGATTCGCTTTGGGTTAATTCCGTAACGAAATCAGTCGCACAACTTAACATTCACGGCACAATATTTCCACTCCACATAAAATTCTTATATTCCTCCCTTTTTTTCTTTACTCACAAAATCAAACTTTGCAAACTTATTTTCTTCGACCTTACTTCTTCGTATGATGAATATTAAAAAATCAAAAAAATTATTTTTATACCACTTTTGTACTTTATTTGAACAATATGGTGTTTCCCAAACAATCGAAAAAATTATTTTATAATAATAATGCATGTATATAATTACAAGAATGTCCACCATATATCTCGACTTTATTTTTTTTTTATCAACTTTCGATTTTTAATAACAAAAACTCAACGTTATTTTGATAACCAAAAAAAAACGAGACCTTATCTCATAATATTCTACACCAAACTTTTTTTTCCTCACAACCAAAACTCGGCTTATCAAAATTACATCAAGACTAAAAAAACAAAAAAAACTCTCGCGCCAAATAACGACGCGCAAGACGTTCTAGAAGAATTTTCTTTCTTCTCTGTTTTTCGTTTACATCAATTCGCATTGATGGAAACGAGAAGCACATAACAAAAAACATTCTTCCAGAGCGTTTTGTTTTGCTCACACCCGATGCACTTTAGCCTCGCTCTCATGTTGAGTTCACGGAACGGGATTATTTTTATCCAACTCTTCAGCCAATCAAATCTTTCATATTCAACTAAACCCCGCCCAATTTAATCCAGCTTTAGTTAAAATACCCAAGTAGAACAAAACGAAAGTAAAAATTGAGCACAGTATTTTCCTTCGTTTTCATCCAAAATTAACGAAAGTTAAACTTCACATTATAATGATAGTGTTTGTAGCGTATACGTATTATATACATATGCGTATACAAATGGCGTTATTTAGTTTATTGTGAGTACGCTAAGTTTATAGTAACTTTTAACGATGCGGATACATTATTGTCAACTTTGATATTAATTTAATTGAAGATAGGAAGGCTGTAAAACAATTGGTAATGTAAAGATTCATTCGAGATAATTTGGTACAATCTATTATATTTTGTTTTCCTATTTTATATTTAGAAATCATTATTTATGTAGCAAGATGGCCACGAACTAAAAAAGTGCATTAGGGCAAACTTTACAGAGCTGTTCACCAAAGAGCTTAGCTGCAAGTTTACGTTTAACGGTCAATAAAGATAATGTGAGGTATGGTCTACGTTACTCCGTGTTAAATTTAATAATTATAATATTATTTTCAACATTTTAGATTGTACTATGGAAAAATTTACAAACTCTATCGAAACCGATTTAATATCCACAAATTACTTTTATTATATAAAAGACAAACAAGGAAAATTATTTAAAAAAAAATCTAGTGTAAATATTAGAAATTAAAAAACTGAATAATTTAATCGAAATGTATTATGTATGTCCAAAGTAATCAATAATGAATTAAAATAATGAATTTAATAAATCATTTTATATTGCAAAAACAAAAATATTTCTTTAAAAACATTTAATTTTACAACCAAAATTTGAAATTGCCGTTTTAACAAACAGAAGCACAATTGTTCCCGCCAAATATTTCTCAATACGTATGCACATGCAATAAAATGTTTATAATGAGTTTCGTCCAGTTTCGGATTTTCGCGACACGCTTCATACGTTTTATTTTAATAAATTGCAACTCAAACTTAGAAAAATACTAGACTAAGTCTAGTACTTAAGTACGAATATCGCCAGAAAAACTGAAAGTAAAAATACTTGGGTACCCAAGTATAACAAGACGAAACTCAAAATTGAGCTATCGTATTTGCCTTTGAAATATTAGAAAAAAGTCGAAGAATTAATACTTTAGTAGTGGTGCGTATATGTATACTGTGTTGTTACTACTATATACTGTGTTACCGCAATTTTTCTTTCGTAGTAATGTGTATAGCATGTACATGGTTTTTATTTTTCATGTTCGCGACATGAGTTTGGTAATTTTATAAAAGAGATTTTGTTAAAAAAAAATTAAAGATGTTTGCGTTAATTTAAATAAAATTACATCAAAATATATTTTATCCCAAGTATTTTTACTTTCAATTTTTCTGGCGATATTCGTATTTTAGTACTAAACTTAGTCTAGTATTTTTCTAAGTTTGAGTTCCAATTTATTAAAATAAAACGTATGAAGCGTGTCGCGAAAATCCGAAACTGGACTAAACTCATTATAAACATTTTATTGCATGTGTATGCGTATTGCGAAATATTTGGCGGGAACAATTGTGCTTGTGTTTGTTTAAACGGCAATTTCAAATTTTGGTTGTAAAATTAAATGTTTTTAAAGAAATATTTTTGTTTTTGTAATATAAAATGATTTATTAAATTCATTATTTTAATTCATTAATGATTACTTTGGACATACATATATATACATTTCGATTAAATTATTCAATTTTTTAATTTCAAATATTTACACTAGATTTTTTTTTAAAATAATTTTCCTTGTTTGTCTTTTATATAATAAAAGTAATTTGTGGATATTAAATCGGTTTCGATAGAGTTCGTAAATTTTTCCATAGTACAATCTAAAATGTTGAAAATAATATTATAATTATTAAATTTAACACGGAGTAACGTAAACCATACCTCACATTATCTTTATTGACCGTTAAACGTAAACTTGCAGCTAAGCTCTTTGGTGAACAGCTCTGTAAAGTTTGCCCTAATGCACTTTTTTAGTTCGTGGCCATCTTGCTACATAAATAATGATTTCTAAATATAAAATAGGAAAACAAAATATAATAGATTGTACCAAATTATCTCGAATGAATCTTTACATTACCAATTGTTTTACAGCCTTCCTATCTTCAATTAAATTAATATCAAAGTTGACAATAATGTATCCGCATCGTTAAAAGTTACTATAAACTTAGCGTACTCACAATAAACTAAATAACGCCATTTGTATACGCATATGTATATAATACGTATACGCTACAAACACTATCATTATAATGTGAAGTTTAACTTTCGTTAATTTTGGATGAAAACGAAGGAAAATACTGTGCTCAATTTTTACTTTCGTTTTGTTATACTTGGGATATCTATTCAAATATTGTTTTCATAAATTAATTAATTTCTAGTTCAGTTTTAAATTTTTAGGTAGAAAACAAATGTGAAAATAATAAACTTGATGTGCAATAATCATAGTAGCTATTTAGAAAATTATTTAAACTTTTAATATTACAATCAAAGAATAATTTCAAATTGTGTAATAAAAAAAATAATTAAAAAATTAACTAAAATATAATTTAGATTCGTACATATGTATGTATATTTTAATACCGTAAATTTAATAAAATAAAAATATTCATTTTAAAACTAAATTTTTATTTTGCTCTGTAACATTTGGATGCCGCCATCTTTTGCTTCTAACATTTTCAAATATAGCATTTTACATTCATGCACAACCTCGCTCCCGCCATTTTGTTTTTTGTCTTTTCTGTTCACACATACATGTATACAATTCTCCTTTATTGAGTTTCGTCCAGTTTCGGATTTTCGCGACACGCTTCATACGTTTTATTTTAATAAATTGCAACTCAAACTTAGAAAAATACTAGACTAAGTTTAGTACTTAAGTACGAATATCGCCAGAAAAATTGAAAGTAAAAATACTTGGGTTGTTTATTTTTGACATTTTTTGAATGAATTTGTTAGGTTATCGCCTTAGATAATTTTATTTAAAGTTATTATATAAAAAAAAAATGAAATAAATATGCGAGATGCATTTAAGTGAAACAATTAGGATGAGAACCAAAAATTTTATTTTGTTACAAACTGTTGGGCTATAAATTATTTGATAATTTATAAATTGTGATGTGTGTATAAAACCGAATATTGTGTATTTGCAATCCCCAGACATACGTTTATTCGATTAAATTAAAATGAAGCCGCATCTAATCGCAAACAAAGCAGAAATTGCAAACAAAAATACAAAACAAAAGAAAACATATCGCACATCCTCTTAAAAACTGTCAACACAAAAAAAACAGTTTTCAGATAAATGCATTTTAATTTTTTTTTTAATTGCTAACGTTACTGTGATGATGCTGAAATTATTCATTATTAGCTTTATAAAGTAAATAATCAAGTATAGCAATTTAAAATGCATTTATCACAAAATTGTTTTTTGTGTTATGACATTTTTTTAAAGGATGTGCGATATGACAACCGTAGACAAATTTTTTGAGCAAAAGTTAGTAAAAAAGCCAGCTTTTTTTATCTCGTTCCGTGAACACACAGTCAATTCTTATTTCTTCTTACCGTCCCGTCATCACAAAAAGGATGTACCAAAACAAACAATATTATAAGCGAAGACACAAACCAGCCAACCGATTAAGCAAAAACACAAACCGAGGGGAATATAACATAAAAAGAGATAGTTACGAACACGTAGTCGTAACAACCTGATAAAGCCAGCCAGAACCACACTACAGTCAAACCCACTGTATGGCTTGTGCTAAAAAAGCGTACTTAAAATAAAAGTAACGTAGAAGCAAAACGTTCATATTGCAACCGCAACAAAGAAGCTATAGGGAAAAAATACCAATTATAAAAATGACCATATCAGTACTGGCAAAAGCCACAAAACCACTATCAACACGTTTCCGTTTAATAGCAATTACCCTATCTTTGCCGCATTATGTTTAATGACAGGCAACTTTAAGATTAAATGTTCGGTTAAGTTAAAACTAGCAAATTTGCCGGATTTTTAGAAAAATCTACAATTCCTCGACAAACATTGCAAAATTATCTACGGAGATTTACAACAATCGTAATGAATTACTAAATGAAATTTTTTGTCAAAATTCAAAGAATTTGTGACAAATGTGGAACTAAACTCGAAAGAAAGTTGTCATTACTTTCAACAGACATAAATCAACTATAGATTCAATAAACATAAATATTCGAGAATCTTATTGTAGCTGTGGCAACTTGCATTATGTAAATAAAGTATATAATAGAGTAATAACATTGGAGGTCGAGCCATTAGAACCACTGGAAAAACAGCAAAAGGCTCCTTTAAGCTACATAACGAAATCGCTGAATTTAGATAATAAATTGTTCAATTTGCGCGGAGTAATGGAGTAGAGCAGTTTTAATGAGCATTTCACAGCACATGCACTTAGAAACGATGGCATATGGAAAACTTACGAAGATTTGCAAAAAAGTCGAGACCAACACCAACACTTTACGAAAAATGCTTGGCTACATGTTGTTCTATTTACAAGAACACGAACCTAACAAAGTTCTTCTCTAAACGATGGAATATAAAATATAATCAATAAATAAACGATTTAAGTTATATTTTTTTTCATAATTATAATGTGCCCAAATAATTCCAGTTGAAATTTTAGCTATTTCACCATGACCATGAACCATGCTTATTGTTTATTGCTCCGAATGGTTCACACTGACTTCATATTTAGCGGCTGGCATTTCTGGTTCTGGTTGGTTTGGCATTGTAGTGCATAACGTTTTGATCGTTCCGAAAATTGCACTGCGACCATTGTGCAAGCGCCAAAATTATTTTCGTAAACACTTTGTTTCGGTTGGACTTTTTATGGTTCTGGATGGCATTATATGATTCGGCTGCAAAATCATATAGTACACAATGATGCATAATCCATTGTCCTACTTGTGTCATAGTTAGTTTGGCTGTGGAGGGTATGATTCCGACTGCAATTATA
Organism: Nephrotoma flavescens; assembly: GCA_932526605.1. Classification (NCBI taxonomy): domain Eukaryota; kingdom Metazoa; phylum Arthropoda; class Insecta; order Diptera; family Tipulidae; genus Nephrotoma; species Nephrotoma flavescens. The sequence continues at coordinate 202,265,180 of OW052221.1, read as the reverse complement.
AGGTTTTTACCGAAAAATCATATAGTGCCGAATTTATAAGGTTCCGGATGAAAAATTATATGAAGCACAATGATGCATAATGCATCGTGCTACTTATGTCATAGTTTGTTTGCCTGTTATATGGTTCTGGCTGGCTTTATCAGGTTCCGGCTAGAATTATTAGATTCCGGCTAAAAAAGTATATAGTGCACAATGATGCGCAATACATTGTGATACATGCGCCAAAGCTAGGTCGGTTGTAGAGGGTATGGTTCTGGCTGGAATTATAAGGTTTGTACCGAAAAGTCGTATATTGCTGGATCTATAAAATTCCGGTTGAAAAATTAATAGTGCACAATCAAGTACAATGCATAGTGCTGCTTGTTCCTAAGCTGGTAGTTGTTATATGGTTCTGGCTGGATTTATCGCGTTTTGCCTGAAACTATAAGGTTCCCGATGAAAAACATATAGTGCACAATGATGAACAATTCATTGTACTACTTGTGCCGTACTTAGTTTTGCTGTAGAGCGTATGGTCCCGGCTGGAATTATAAGGTTTCTACCGAAAATCTTATATTGAAAAATGCATCGGGCTACTTGTGCAATAGTTGATTTGGTTTCGGCTGATATGGTTCCGGCTGGCAAGTGGCGTGACGGACACGTACAATTTGGTTAATGACTGAAACGGATTACGTGGCGAATATAAAATTTGAACAGATTTATAATCTCTCGAATTATGTTAAACGTACTAAATTCTTCCATCTGCTTTAGAAAAATGAAGTTTAGCTTCTGAAATCCAATTTTGTAACAACAGTGAAAAAAATAAAAAAGGAATATTCTACATTGTCTACGCAAAAATCAATTGTCTTCACTATTTTCCACACCGACATGTCGAAAATTGCGGAATACGCATAGACACACAATACTGCAGATGGCTCGAAAAGTAGCTCGTAAACCAAGCAAAATTCTGTCTTTGCTAAATCTATAATATAATATTTTCGCCCTGACCCAAAAAATTTAGCAAAACTTCATATCACAATTTGTTTTTAAAGTTCAGACTCAGATTTAACGATTTTCAACAAACAATTTACTAAGAAATTTGTTTCTGTGGTGATTTTTGCAGGACTAACCTGAAACTTAGGCCGCTGTCACAAAATAGTTTACACCATCTGGAATCAAAAAAATATACCTCCATATACGAATTGGGAAACGATCGTACCCTACTCAGTATGCATCGATCGATATTGAATGAAAAACAAATCTTTGAAGCTTTAAAATAAAAGCAAAGTTTATTAATTTATTTATATTACATATAGTGAATTGCATACTGTGCATGATATCTTCTTTCTAGCACGTATTGAAATGGACCGTCATTCCTAGTAAATTTTTTGTTGACAATTGTAACATACTCAGTCTGCTGCGCCTGTTTTCCAGCTCGTTTAGAAATGCGGCTATAGTTAATAAATTTCAGATAACACTTCGTGACAGTAGGGAAAGAGCGAGGTGACCCTAAAGTTTCTTAGTAATTTTTATTTTTTGCTAAAGATTGTTAAATACTGAGCCTGCTACGAAACTTCTTTCTAGATCGTATAAAAATGGGGCTATATTTTATGGGTTCGAGATGGCCTATATACTACTTCGCGGCAATGCTCGATATCTCAGGTAATTCCTGTGAAAAACGCCACAATAGACACAGAATCGCCACAGAATATTTTTTTTTGAAAATCTTTACGTCTGAGTCTCACACGAACCTTTCTTTCAAGCACGGTAGAAATGGGTCACTTTGAAACAATAGCCGAAGTTTCAGTACATTCCTGTCTGGAGCTATTCATATGTCCAAAGAGCGTGATCATATGTCCAACACTATCAGACTCCAGAATCAAAAATACATGCATTTTTTAAGCTAAAGACTGAAATTTCGGAAAAACGGCTACATTTGCAGAAAAAATCGCGTACATGAACACTCACGCACACCACAGCTGTTGCCATGTGAAAAATCCACGAATTACGATTTTGAACTGCTTCACCACCCTCATTACTCATCAGATCTAGCCCCAAGCGACATTTTTTAGTACTCTAGGCTAAAAGTCGCCCTCGGATGACAGAGATGTTCGTCGAGTTCATCACCTTCGTGGAAGAGATAGGATCGCTGGGACAAGTCTATAGAGATAAAGAATAGAAGTAAAATAAAAATAAATTTGAAGAAGAAATGTCTTTTATCTCTTTTAAGTCAGAAACTTTTCAAACAAACCCTCGTACACATTAACCAGTCAATACTTATATTTTATTATATCATTTGACTGTGTATTGTAAAATCAAATCCTGTTGTAATATGCTGATGTTAAAAAGTGTGCGAGATATGAATTCAACGTGATGTAGAATTTTTAATTTTTCGAGCCAACCAGAAAACATTACAGGTTTAGCAGACACAAATTTTTTTTTGTTTTCGGTCTACTTTTTGGAACTCCTTCACGTCGGTGCTGAGTTCTGAGAATGGCCCGTTTATGTGCATCACTGTTACATTTGTCACTTTACGTTCAGCATTGCCAAAAATTGTATTGAATTAATTTTCATTATCTGATTAAGTAAATAAATGGAAAATGAACACTAAATGCGACAATGACCCGCTTGGTTTAACTGCCATGAAAATATAAAAGAGTCATGCTTTACCTTAAATCTTTTTTAAACCCTAAATAATGGTCAACGTTCTTCATAATTATTGGTTTCACTATCGATAAATTTAGCTATGTAATTTGGGTTGAAAATAACACGCGCGTCACACAAATCCAATGTAAAAATTTGTATTGTCATAACTACAAAATTACCAAACAAATAATTACCTTCACGACATTGTAGACCGTTTCTAGAACGATATTGATAAAAAAGGTTAAAACAAATATGACACCTTCTTATTATTCAGGTGAACAACCAACACAAATTTTCCAGTCTTTTTATAGTTTAGTACACTAAACCTAACTAACCCACTTTAGAGTTTTCGTATAAATAACACAAACTAAATAAATACGTCTGTATATGTGTGTGTAGTAAATGGTAGTTATAATTTCATTTTAAACAATATAAATTTATCTAAATTTATATTTTTTAATAGTTTTGTTGAAAATGGAAAATGAAAGAACACAAAAAAATCTAATACCCCCCGAAACGAAAAAAATTCCCCAAAAGCAATTTAAAGTAACGAGACAGTGAAAGAACAAAAAATTAAAGAAAAATTATTCCCAGAACACTCGAAGCTTTTGTAGCATACATATACATATTTTCCGTTAAAATATTGTGCAAAGTAGAAACAAAAAAAATTCTTTGTGAAAGCATTAGATTCAATTTTCACTTTAAAATATTAAAATGATTATGAAAACTTTTCATAAGTTGTTTTCCCGTTGTCGTTGTCATCGTCAACGATTTTTCACTGGAAATATTTTTCTTCCATTATATTGTGTCGAGCTATATGTGTATAGGTAGTTGCTACGAGAATTTAAAATTATATTTAATATTTTTTCCCCCGTTTTAAGAGTTTAAAACTCTATTTCCTGGTTACTAAATACTTTGTGTTACCGGGGTGGTGGGTGGTGTTATACATATAATAAAAATTCTTGATTTATCTTTTGTACCATATTATAGTTTTCGGTTCATTCACAGTTATTCATGGCATACATTTGGTTCCGTATACGTTTCCGGATATAGTAGTATACGGTTATGCAAATTTATCACTTACAACCGGGAACGATAATACAAATAATGAATGGGTATCAAACTGTGGGCGTTAAACATTAAATATTTATCTTCTCTAATTACGAATAATAATTATAATCTCATTTAACAGTATGCGGTGTACATAAATAATAAATAAAAATGATGTCAGACTTTTCCTTTTTCGTTTTTATACAACGGAAACCGTAACTGCAATAAGTTGTGTTTTTGCCATGCATGTAAGATGATTTATTACCGACTATGCTTTTGAAATGCAGTGGAAATTTTACAAAATTGAACAGCGTTTGTTTCTAACGTAGTTCATAGGTAGTATTGTTCTCATGAATATAGAATAATACGTGGCCGTAGGGTACCTCCCTAATAATAAAAACCCCATTTTTTGCATTCCAAATTTAAAAATTAATTCAAAATAATTTTATTTTATAATTCGATCATGTTTTTAGAAACACTAATGAAAATAAAAAGCTCATCATAAAACAAAAATATTTACTCATTACAGTTTTGAGATAAAAACTAATAAAATCAACAAAATTAGTCAACTGTTATTTGCAAATTGATTATTAATTAATTAAAACAAAAGTAATATTTAATTTTATATCAATAAGCATTTTAAATTATAATGGTTCAAAGATAAATTTTAATTTATTTTCAAAAAATTTTGATTAAATCAAAATAATTAGAAATTTTATGGGAAGATTTAAAATATTTTTTCGTTGTGGTTTTTGTTGAACAATTAGGATCGGAGTGAAGTTTATGCCAAAATAACAAAATATACAGTGTGGCCTGTAAGTAAAGGGTGTTTTTGGAGATTGTTTCACAATTTTAAATAAAAATAGAAAAACATTTTGAATACCAGTGAAACTAGCTTTATTGGATGCATAATTTTATGCCATTAATGCTTGAATATGATTTCGGCCATGTACCTGGCGCAGCTGTCTGCGTAGATCTGGTGGTCCAATTTTCACACAATTTTCGCAGAAATTGCGGCCTAAAGTGTTCCAAGTGTACAATCGTCTCTGGTTTATCGGCGTATACAAGTAATTTAACATATCATGAAATTAGTCTTTGCTTCGCATTTGGCACCGTCCTTTTGGAACGACATATCAGCAAGATTTCTACCAACCAATTGGGGTACACAAAGTTACAAATCCTATCTCTATTCGCCTTTTAACGCAAAGTGTCTGACATCTGACAGAATGTTTTAGAACTAGAGCGAAAGGTTTTTTTATTTATTACAACTGATTTACAAATCATCTAGTAATTTATCTTACATCAATTATATTCTTATTTGGAGGGTTGTAGTCCTTTGGCTAGTCCCCTTTACAATTTTATTATATTCTTAATCGATCCTGATTGGATTTAGTAGATCAAGCGTTTTCTTTCTTCGCAGCCGTCTTACTGGGTTTGAATCATCCAACATACGACGTATCTCTGCATTTTGCACGAAATCGATCTTCAGCTCTGGGGGGGTTGTGATTTCTGATGTACCACGGTGAGAGCGGAATACCGTAAGTCCACACATTTTTTAGGATTTGCCGGTATAGTAGCAATTTATTATGTACAGTTAGCTCAGAATTTCTTCCTAACAGCCAATCCATTTTTCTGTAATTGATATTTAACTCTTCTTTTTCTTTTTCACATGCTCTTTCCCATGCCTAGTCATGCCTAGATATTTTGCCGTGTTTGCATAGGGAATTTGCTGAGAGTTCAGTTCTACTGGTATCCAGTTGACCTATTTGTTGAACAGATTTTGTTTCATTACGTTTTATTCGCCATCTCTTCGTCCAGGTGCTGACAAAATTAGTAGCTCTTTGCAATTAGCTTGTGGGTTCTTCTATGCTATCAGCGGCTGCTTAGATGGCCGTATCATCCGCAAACGTCGCTATGCTAGTCTCCGCTATCGTTGGCAGGTCTGAGGTGTATAGAACATATAAAGTTGGTCCCAGACCACTACTTTGTGGTACTCTTGCTGATATTTTATTTATTTCTGAGTATTCGCCATCTAACTTAATACAAAAGAGTAGGTCTAAGATTTTAGAATTTCATAAAACTGCTTTGGTAAGGTCCTTTGTAATTTATGTTCCAACCCTTTATTCCATACTCTGTCAAAGGCCTGTTCAACATCAAAGAAGACGCTTGAACATGTTCTTACTTTCAAGTGCATCTTCAATTATGTTTGTAATTCGGTGTACTTGTTCTATTGTTGAATGGTTTTCTCTGGAGCCAAATTGATGTGGAGGAATACGATTTATTTCTTCTATTATTGGTTTGAATCTCTTTAGGAGTAATTTCTCGAATATTTTTGAAATTATTAGGAGTAAGGAATTCTGCCTATTCGAAATTTTGGTTTAGGTATCATGATTACTTCTGCGACTTTCCATTGTTTTGGAACGTGTTTAAGTCTGAACACTGCAGTAGTTTACATAGTCCTTTTTCAGGAAGAGCTTTTACTATTTCACCTGTAATTAAGTCATATCCTGGAGATTTCTTTGGATTTAGGTTACGATTGATTTCCTCTTTTAATTCTTGTAATGTTACAGGAGATATATTGCATATATCCATTTTATTTACTTGTGGTATGCTTTTCTCTGCAGTTTGCCTAGATAGGGGCTGGAACGTGTACTCGACGTGGGTTGCAAACAACGAAGCTTTTTGCTTTACTTATAGCCCATGTTCCATCTTCATTTTTAAATGGTGGAATTTGTAGTTTAGGTCGTTTTAAACTTTTTGTCGGTTTCCAAAGGGAGTATTCGTTCTTGATTTCTTTAATTAGCAGCTTTAGTTTATTGGACAAAAAATTTAGAGTTGTTTTATATTCTGGCGTTCGACTGGCCTGGCAAAGAGTTCCAACGCCAGAATATAAAACTTCTTTCTTTTCGTTTTGCTGCAACCAGTTCTCTAACTTTCAGAGGGTACATAGCATTTCGGCGCATTTCCTAAGAACTCGAGGGGGTACTACGCCACGCCGCTTCTTGTATACTGTTATTAGTTCTAGTTCTGGTCCTTCTTCTAGCCGTATCAGATTTTAATTGGCACCTGAAGATCAATACTATCCGCAACTAATTTCTGGAATTTCTCCCAGCAGGTTTTTTTTATTAGTTAGCGAAGGTGGACTAGTTTTCTTAACAATCGTTGTCTAGAACACTGATTGTCATTATGATCCAACATAATCCCCTCGCTGCTTTCTAGGTATATGTATATTTCGTCTATACCTTTGGTGACAAAAAAGTCAATGATATACAAGAAGAGAAACAAGATACCCGTGTTTCTATCCGTAGGCCAATAAGTTGGTTGATCGCCAGAATGAAAATCGCAACTGCATAGGCTTCCTGCTGCAAACAGCTCTCTTCCTTTTTTAGAGGTTACTCTCGATCCCCAGTAGGTATTTTTTGCATTAAAATCACCTCCGGTTGTGACACTTGATCCAAGTGATTAAAATAATGTACAATAGTCTTCTTTAATTAAATTATATCTTGGGGAACAATATATTGACGATACACTATATTCTTGTTTATAAACCCTTTTAAGGTGACTACTTGCATAAATTCCTCTTCAATTTTAAGATTTATAAAGTGGATGATGTTTTATTTTACAAACAGCGATGATCCTACTTTTGCCCTTCCTGCTGAGTGCTGGATGAATGGCGTGGTAACAGCTGCACCCATAAATTTTAAGAGATGAAGTTGATGTAAAGTGAGTTTTCAATACTCTATTTTTTCAGTATTTAAGAAAATTTCTAATTCTGGAATATGTTGCATTAGCCCATTTGCATTCCAGGTTAGTATTCTTAATGTTTTATTTGTTGTTGTTCCACCTGAATGGATTTCATGTCATTTAGAGAGTCTTGCTTATCTAACCTGTCGCGAAAAGTGCGAATGGTGATCAATTTCTCAAAAAACTAGGTTTAATGTAATATGAACCTCATAGTTGACATTAATTCTACTCAATATTATATAAAATATTCAATCAGTTTACAGTTAATGTAATAAATGATGGTTAAAAACCTGTACCACTCAGCCCATGATTCTGCCGGCCCATAAAGCGCACGAAACAGTGATTTTCTCTGGGTGTAATGGTGATTTGACTAAGGTTTGAGATTATCTTCACTCCAATTACCCGCTCTGATGGACAATTATGACGACCGTAAAATGGGTGTAATGGACGATGAGTTTGGCGAACAGAATTATTATTTTCATAAAAAATTTCAACAATTTGCAAGCGTTGTTCTAGCGTGAGTCTATTCATTATGAAATGGCAAATAAAATTAATGATAAAGCAAATATCAGATGTTAAACCAAACAGTGTTACCAACTTAAAGATGTGAACATAAAAAAAGACTCGTTAGTACTTAGGATTGAAAAAACACTCAAAAATTGAACTTTGATAATAATGTTTGAACATATATCTATCTATATATTATGAAGAAAATTATATACACTCCCGAGCATTTGATTATAACCACTTTAAATTTTGCCTTAATTCTTCATGTGGTAATACAACAGTATTATTATAATTTATTTGTTTTATGTCTTTTTCTCTTGTTGTATACTAGCTGATGAGGGAGAAGTTAAAGTAAAACAAAGGAACGCGGTTAATTCAAATTTTATATTTTGCGAATATTTAAACATGAGCACTTGATTATAACCATTAATTGGTTTATAGATTGTAGACGATTGATTTTAATTTTTTTTATTGTTAATAATGTGTAGGTCCCCATTCTTGAGTGCAACTTCAAAAACTCTGTCTGATAAGGAATTAAGCAGACTCTGTACATAATTTAATAGTATTTGCTCGAAAGCATCTTCAATTGCAGCAATCAGCCCATCCCTATTTTGAAATTGCTTTCCTTCTGCATAAATTTTGCGCGATAACCATCCCCACAAATTCTCGATTATGTTGAGATCGGGAGATACAGCTGGTCCAGAACTTCCACGTTATTGTGTGCAAACCATTGTTTAACACGTCCTGCTGTATGAATGGGCGCGTTATCTTGTTGAAAAATCCATCGTTGGCCATTGAACATTTCTTGGAAATTAATTTTCTGTATTTCTGTATTTCATGTAATTCTCTGAGGTCTGCCGACCTTCAGGGGTATGACGACGACACAGAAGCTGCTCAGATTTCCTCAAATCATGGAAGTAATACTGAAACCCACCAGGTCCATACAAATTAAATTTCTTTTCTAACTCTAATCTAGCATTTTTATGACGCTGAAGTAAATGTGGTTTTTCATAAGTTTTTTTCCGTTTAAGATGCCGACACTGTTTAATTATACTATCCAGACACTGGCTGAAGTTCCAATTTTATCTTTTATTTTGCGAGCGGTGGCAGCAAAATTCGATACCGCACGTAAAATTAACCTACGCTCTCGTTCTGTTGTTGCTCTTGATGTGCGCCTTTTACGGGTTTTCCCATAATTTTCTTGATTGATTGTCACATGATTTCGACCAATTTTAATCGCTATTTGCCGATTAGAATAATTTTCTTGCTTAAATGCAACAATTTTACCAATTTCTTCCTTTGTGAACGTTTTACCTCGACCCATTGTTATAAAAATGGAAATTTTTTATTACGGGAAATAAATCGTAGAGATAGAAAAAAAACAATTGAAATAATTTACAAGCATTTAATCAAAGTTTAAAAAAAAATAATTGTTCTAATCAAGTGCTCATGTTTAAATATTCGCAAAATATAAAATTTAAATTGACCGTGTTCCTTTGATTTATTTTAACTTCTCTCTCGTTAGGTAGTACACAACAAGAGAAAAGACATAAAAAAAAATTATAGCAAAACAACAACCACATGAAGAATTAGGGCAAAATTTAAAGTGGTTATAATCAAATGCTCGGGAGTGACGTAACTATGTTTCTTCTCCCAAATTTTGCACGAATACTTTTTAACAGCCAAAAAAACTAGAATAAAAATTATTATCAATCATATACACTTGAACTTTGATCAGTTGAACTGATTTACATATTAAACTTAATATTTTACAAATAACTTCTTACCGTTCATATGGTATGCGGCAACAAAAACGCTAGCAAAAGTAATAGTGAGTGAACTGGACAAATCAATCCAAAGGCTACTCCTGAATACTGAGAGTTCCGGCTGGAACAAGTGCGAGTTGCAGCAGTTGGGTCTAGGACTAGGGAAAATGAGGAGCAGCGAGGAATCAGACTGGAAACAATGCGAGTTGCAGATGCGGAGTCTACCCAACAAATAATTTTTCCAAATTTTGGTGACTCTAAGTCACAGACCGTTTTATAAGGGGTATATATTGGTTTCCGTGTTATATAAAAATTTTAGTGGGTATATAAGAGTATTACAGCAATACCATCAGAAACGAAGTTATTTTAAAGTTCTTTAGAGTTACTTAAAGCTATCAAAAGACGAGATTTACTTTAAGTTTTATTAGTTGGTGATGAAACGGTTTCTATCACCGTTCTATAAAACTTTAAGTAGCTGTTACCATTTGATACATTAGAAAGTGTTATAATGGTTAAGGTTACCGTCGTTATACAACTTACTGATACCAAATTTTATACAGGTATGGATAGTTACTTTTACAAACCCCGATTACTATTAGAACCGTCAGTGACTTTAATAAAAATCACGAACATTTAGTAATAAACAATACCCTTATAAAATGTATATAACATTTATTAATGGCTCCATTTTAAAACTGCTTCAAATTTCACGTTGTCCAATCTGTCGGAACCATGCAAAAATTCGGAAGTTACCATTATTAAAATAATATTATACATATAAAGAAAATAATACAAAACAATTTTATGATTTAACTTTCGAAGTGGAACCTAACCTCACATTTTAATAATATTTTTTAAAGTTTTAAAAAGGTAATACAGTTCCCTTAATATAAACACAGTTTATATTAAACCTAATAAAGTTTATAATGGTAATTTTTTTAATGCGCATATCAACAATGGACTTTTTCGTTACTAATAGTTATGTAACGTACAAAGAGTAATAAAACGTCACAACTAGTTATATAGTAGCACAGCTAAAGCGTGGAGGTTACTATTAATTATATAACGCGATTAGAGATAACAACATTTTCCAAAAGGTATATAAGAGCACAATTTCGAGGCACTGACGGTGCCTTCAATGTTTTTAATATTTCTAGATGTTTTATATGAGTAACTCCATTTATATAATGAACTCACAGTTTATAATGCACTACATTAGTTTTTATAGAGGTATTCGATTCATTCGGCCATTTTTTAATTTTTTACCAATGTCCATTATAAAATGAAGGCTAGACGCAATTTTTTAAAATGCAAATATCTCTTTCAAATTAATTAATAATGCAAAGAAAACAACTATTTTGATGTGTTTAGTATACCAGAACAATAAAAAAGTTAATTTTAAGATGTAATATCTTCTAATTAAATTTTCTTTTATTTATTGTAATTAATTAAAATTTTTAAATATTGCTTATTTTTGAGGCGCGTTGTTGATTTTAGTCCTATCAGCAACAATAATCACAGTGAAATTTAAATCGCAGTTGATTTCCATCATATAGGCCCATAAATCGCAATCTTAATGTACATAATTAATGTAAAATGTTAAATTAAATTATAAAAAGATGGAGAACTATTTTAGCATATTTTGTTTGTTTATAAAACTAGTACAAAATAAATGTATTGTAGTATTTATGAAACATTTTTTATAAAAGTAACAATACTGAAAGACAAAAGTAAAATTTGACAATTATGAGAGTTTATGGAAACGTTTCTAATGCCATTATAAAGAATGTTTTACAGTTATATTAAGGTAATAAGAATGTTTTCGTTACTTTAATTAAAAAACAAGAATTTATATAATGTTACCATATTTAAGTGTCGGCAACCCTTATAAACTCCTCCATTTAAGCTCTTTAAGGGGTTTATAGAGGTAACGATCAAGTTTCGAATACTAACCTATAAAACTTTGGTTATATAATTTGGTGATGGAAATATTACAATTACTACTATAAAATTAAAATTGTTTGTTGGGTAGGACTAAGGAAAATGAGGAGTAGTGAGAAATCAGGCTGAAACGGATACAAGTTGCAGTTACCACGTCTAGAGCTGTGGGGAATGAGGAAGAGCGGAACGATCAACTGGAGCAAATACGAGTTGCGGCAGTTGCGTCTAGGGCTGCAGAAAACGAAAAGCAGCGGAAAATTCGACACGAAGGCAACCGAACTCGTTTAGCCAGAGAAAGACGATCAGTTGGGCATTCTCAATTGGAGCTTACGGCATTTAACTATCCGCATGTAGACTACCAAAATTATCCTAATGTTCTGATTTTCAAAATAAACAAGATATGGGGCCACTGTTCTGCCAAAAAGTATAAAGGTGAGTCCCCCGGAATATGCTGCAATATCATGTCATCATATATGACCGCAACAGCGGAGTCGAGACATTCCCTACAAAATATCTGAAAATATAACTCCTGTTTTCAGATGACGTCATTCGGGGCAACTTTCATTGTTGATACACCAGGTTTCATGCCCCCATCCATGGTCAAATTTATCACCGAATAGGCTCACTTCCTCCGCGCGCAAATCAATCGCCAAAATTCTTGCAAATTTATTTTATGGGGAATGAACAAGATCAAGCAGATCAACGCTGTCAGAATATTCCCAGCACAAGACGTAATATTGTTGAACATCTTCAAGGTCTCCGACATGTCTTTAACCAACTGGTTAATACATTCACAACCGCACTGGTGCAATTGACGACGGATGAATATAAAACTGGCCATTGTTATGGTAGGCGACCAATTCGAAAGGCGGGATATCATTACTCAACGACGTGGTGAAGCGTTGCAACGGATCTCTGAGACACACCGATCCTACGACGCCCTGCAGTACCCGTTGATGTTATGGTGAGGTAAGGATGGTTACCATTTCAACGTCATGCAAACCAACTCTGCTACAAGTCAGCCAATCAACAAAAAAGTCTCTGCGATGGACTTCTATGCTTACAGAATAATGATACGTGAAAGGCAAACTAACCACATTCTCAACTTTCGCCAGCTCTTTCACCAGTTCATTGTCGGTATGTACGCCAAAATCGAAGGTGAGCGTCTTTTGTATATTCGGCTGAATCAAACGAACCTTCGCGCGGATGAATACACCAATTTGCGAGATGCCGAGGCCAACGATGGGAATGTTGCTGATATTTGCAAACTAGTAATTTTACTTGCCACTTTTACAGGGAGACCGAGACACATGCAGGAATATGCGCAAAACGAATATGCCCGTCCGGACCTCTTTATAACATTCACTTGCAATCCCACTTGGCCTGAGCTGTTGGATATACTCCGTCCAGCGGCAAAAGAGAGGACTGCCACATGCTCATATACTCCTGCGGTTAAGTATGAAAATTCGTCAAACACAAATTGAAAGTGTTATCTCCGCTGGAGTTTCCCAATGCAGAGCAAGATCTCATCCTGTATGATCAAGAGGAACATGATTCACGGGCCGTGCGGACAGCTCAATCCAAACGCACCATGCATGAAGGACCGGAAATGCACAAAAAAATATCCCAGAGATTTGATTCACGAAACTCAGACTGGCGACTATGGATATGCTCAGTATAAGAGACGAGGACTGGACCATGCACTGAAAAAAATCTTGAGCATTATATTTATGAATCTCGTTCATTAAATCAACTTCATACTATTTACGTCAAATTCATCACATTGTTGCACAAAACCAAATAAATAAAATTTTTCGTAAAGATTATTGCGTTAATAGTAATCATTAACTTTTAATAAATTTATTTTACGATGAACAAGTTCATAGTTTAAAGATTTACTATTAAATTTTTTAATATTACGATGGTTCAGTAAATCACAAGAAATACGTTTTAATATTTGTGAACAAATGAATAGGACTTTACAATTTTTACGGTTTATTGAAGTTTCCGATTGTAAAATTTTTAAAATCAAACAAAAAAAGACGCCTACTCCATTTTGCATTTTTCAATCATTGTAGCATCGGCATCATGTCTAAACAGGTTGAAAAAACTAAGTCCCCTATTCCCCTAGTCGCATCACTTCAAGTGACGTGACTACTCATCTTCCTGGTTGCTAGATCATTAAATAGAAATTTACAAAATAATTGTTCAATTATGTCGATCTGGCTTTTTTTAAATCTTAGTATGCTGCTCTATAAATATTTCCTTGCGACTGCTATCACTCCAAATTACAATTTCTATCACTTGAAATTTTGACGTGACAAATAAATAAAAAAAAATTCAAACTACTGAAGCCAACTAAGATTTAAAAAAATTTCATTGAGAGCTTTGCACAAAATTATTTAGTAAATTTTGATTTGAAAATCTAGTAACCAGGTCTAGTAACCCTTACTTCGCATGAAGTGATACGTCTAAGGGAATTGAGCTGTAAATAATTAATTTCAATTTTAATGGTGATTTTTTTAATTAAATTTTTAGTTCAATGTGACTGTTACAAGTGCGCATGCGGATTATATTAATCTGTGGGAAATAATAATAAGGTAAATATTATAAAAATTCTAACTGTGTAAAATGTGATAGGTTGAGTTAATAAATAAATTAAATTGAAATTGTACGCTGCTTGTGAATACAGCGCGGTTCTTGGTTATATCAAATAAATTAAAATTCTAGTTTCTAAATTAAATTCATTATTTTTCTAAATAGTTTTGTGTTTGTGCTTGAAATTTGGCTAATAAATCTAATGTCATTCTTTCTATTTTACATATTATTATTAGATGACGCCGACAACTGGACGTGATATGAAATTTTAACCTGGATGATGCGATGTATTTTAATACCAATCTTAGACTCCAATTGGTGAAATCTTACATCCTTCCACATTTTTTGTACGGCGATATTGTCTTCTTTGAATTAAAGAAGAAGTACTTTAATGAACTTCGATTGATATTTAATTCTTGTGTGAGATATGTATACGGGCTAAGAAAGTACGACCACATCTCGAATTTTAGTAATTCATTACTTGGTTGTTCTCTTGCTGAATTCTATGAGTTTCGAGTTTGTTTATACATTTTCAAGTTCTTAAAGTACAAACAACCCACCTATATTGTAGGGAAATTGGTTTCGTCTTCCAATCGTCGCATTCATCTTTTGACTCCGGCTATTAATAAATGTAATCTGATGAATTCATCATTTTTTGTGAGGGGAGTTAGCATGTGGAATTCGTTAAGTAATAACGTTAAGAAATCTAAATCCCCTGCCGTGTTTCGGAAAAAATACTTTTCTTCACCTTAATAAAATCATAATTCTATTTTTTTTGCCAATTTCAAGTTGATGAATCGCTAAAATATTGCTGCACACCTATAGGTTAGTTCAATTAATAAATTAGAAATAAATTAAAATAAGTAGTTGCCGCTAATGTAATAAGTTCATAAGAACTTCAAACATTTATATTAAATAAATAAATAAATAAATATATAAATGTATCTGGTTCACTGGATTTAGTAAATATTGTAACATGGGAGCAGGACAAAATTTACCTATAATTACCCATTCCAAAGGAGTAAGTTTTAGTTTACAGCTATGTATATTTTGATGATATTTTTAAATAAAATTGATGATAAAACTAATTAAAACTATGAATTCGAGTTTTCACATTTCAATTTCGCAAAAAGTTTTAAATTACAAGAAGAAAATATTTAATATTATGAATTCCGGTGTTAATTGTAACTAATATTTACGGCATTAATATTACGAAATACGTCGAATAACATTCTCGTATTAAAATACTTTTTACTAACCTTTATGAATGAAATCATAAATACCGCATTTTGCCGGAGCAAAATATTTTTTAAGAAATTTAAATTTTACGTAATATTTATGAACCATACCGTGTACTGTTAATGAAAGCCTGCATCGGCGCATTTTTTACGCATTTTTCGTACTATTAATGATGGTTTTCACTCTGTACGGGTATATATTTTTTTCAGTGTGGAGGGTTTACTGCCACGTTGATAATGGAAACCAAGAAATTGAAGTAGACAACAAGTGGGTGGTGTCATACTCGCCACTGCTTTCAAAGATGTTCCAAGCTCATATCAACGTTGCAAATCCATCAAATACATTTGTAAATATGTGAACAAGGGTAGCGATATGGCTCTGTTGTATGGCACCAACCGACCTGCCATTCAGCTTCAAACGAGTCCATTTCCCAGCTAGACTTTTATTTGCCATAACTATATCAACAAAGCTCAAGGTCAATCCCTTAAGTTTGTAGGCGTGAATTTGGGAAGTCCTTGCTTCTTTCATGGCCAGTTGTATGTGGCATGCTCAAGAGTAGGGACTTCAAAAAATTTGTATGTTTTAGCTCCGGGAGGAAAATCCAAAAATGTGGTTTACAAGCAAGCATTGCGGTAAACCCGGCAAATTATTTTTGTATAGATTTTATTCGCGATTTTATTGTATTCTAATTAGCTAAAAAATAAAAAAATACCTGCTGAAGTTCAGTAGTTCAATTTTAACCCGGGCAAAGCCGGGTACTTCAGCTAGCTTTAAATAAACACAATATTAAATATATTTTTTCTACGCAGAGGTAATCGAATTGGTTTTGATCTAGAATTTGATGTAAGAAATATTTTTATTTATCCACATGCTCGGAAATCTCTGAAATTTTTGTTATTTGAAAGAAATATTTTATTGGTATATTATCGGTTTGTGTCAACAGTTCGGCCATACCTGATACTGGTTCGTCCTCGATCCACTTGTCTGTTCGCCCAAGGAGTTCAAACTTGATTTGCTGAATTATGTTACACTCACAATATTTATCGAAGGCGTTAGATGTAAAAGACGTACCTCTGTCACTGGTGATATGATTTGGGAGCTCAAAGTATTCAGTAAGGAAGTACAAAAATTTAGTTACTGGCGCTGTTTTTGTAATTCGGACAACTCTCACAATTATAAACTTACTAAAAAGGTCAGACTGATGATATGTGTGTTTCATGTTTACGGCTTTTCCTCTTTTGGATTTCATATAACAACATTCGACGCATGCAGCAATGTAAGATTTCAAAGATCACAAATTTTCTTTAATTCGTTCGATTGTCTCCTATACACAAAAGTGCCCCATGTTATCGTGAAAGTGTTATACCACTCGAAATCAAACTGCTTTTGCCACAACAAATTTTAGTTCGTCACCTTCATTTCGAAACAAACGATTATCTTTGAGTCGGAATCCTTCTCGCAAATGCTTTTCACCGTTGGATTTCTGATATCCGTTGAGTATACGGCGTCGATTCTTTTCAAATTTTCGTCCTGGATATGGTAAAAGTCTCGTCGTTAAGATCAATTCCAATGTTCATTTATAGGAACCAGCAGCATCCATTTCTCTTGGTGGTGCGTTTGATGATCGACTCGACCCATCGACGTGAGCCATGCGATCCCCTGGTCGGTGAATTGTCTTAAAGCTATATTCGAGGCGGTGACGAGAAGAAATCGTTTTCCAATAAGATATACTCGGAATCGATCAAGATATTCCACAACGACGAGAACCTCCAATTCGTAGCTATGGTACTTTTGCTCAGCATCTGTGCAATGACTACTATAATAAATAACCGGTATCCATGTCTTTCCGACCACCAATTGTAATATGACTCCAGCGAGACCAATACTAGAAGCGTCGGTGTGTGGTTGTGAGACACGGTTTGCACCAAGAAGTTCGATTAACTTTACAAAAGTCTGCTGCTGCGGTTCTCCGCAACAAAAGTTTTTATCTTCGGACTTCCGTAGAAAATTGGTGAGCGGCTTCAAAATTAATGAATAATTCTTAAAAAACTTTCGGAAAAATCCGATGTGACACAAAAATCATCGGCTTTCGGTGACTGTTGAAGGCTGCGAAAAATTCTTGTTGCAACAAATTTACAATTATAGTATAGTCGTGTCAATCCCTCTTTAACGGCTTTCCTCGGAATCACTACATCATCAAGGTATACAATCACTTCACTGGGGTCCATAATCGAAACGAGTTTAGTCATCATGGCTTGAAATACGACTGGTGCGTTAGCTAAACCGAAAGACATTCGATTATATTCGTAATGTCCTTCTGTCGTTACGAAAGCGGTGTACTTCTTTGAATCATCGTCGACCTTAACGCCGTTCTGTAACAATTCTTCCACAATATTCTTGACAATAGGTCTTTTTGCGAAAGCGATACGATACAGTTTGATATTGATCGGTGTATCGGTGGTTAGTTTAGACAACATCTTTGTTAAAGCACACATGTCTAACTTTGATACTGTTGAAGCGAAAACAACAGAATGTGACAACAGCTTTTACTTGCATATGTTCAATTTCCTTTAAGTCCTTTCCCATGTCAAGATTATTCGTTATCTCAATTGTACAGCGGTCCCCTTCCATCACAAGTCGATTTCCTTCTTTACACAAAATGTCACGGTTCAACAATACATTTTCGGAAATAAATTTGCCCTCTACGAGAAGAACGTCTGAATAGTACGTATTGTTATTGACGTCAACTGTTGCTGCAATAAAATGTTCACACTCGTATTGACCACCAGCAAACCTCGTAAAAACGACAGAACAATCAAACTTTTGATTCAAATTTTCGGCGAATGACTTACGGATCAAGGTTCGATTGCGACCAGGGTCCACAAATGAAGAAGAAGTCTCTGCTATTTATTTAGATTTCTTTTGAAATGAAATCAATCGTTTGGCAATCGTTTCCGATTCGGCAATTATTTTTCGTTTCTCTGGACATGCAGCGGTTTGGTGTATTGTGGGAAACCAATTCATGCAACGTTCCCTTTGGTTTCAATGGCGTAGTGAGTGATTTAATTCGACTTCGAAAATATGTCCTATTTTAAGGAAAGTTTAAAAGAAGAACCCTATACCTTATTAGAACATCTATAAACGAAAAATTGTGGCCGAATATATTGACGCCTTGTTGAACATACAAAAGTTCAACCAAATGCAGCCAACGGTACTAGAAAGATGCATGATACAGTAAAGGAGAGTATTGAAGCTTTAAGAAACTTGAGCTACAACGTGTGTGCACGAATAGAGGACCATCCTCATTCATATTAATGTCAAAATGCTGAATTACAACAGTCTACTCCACTAAGAGGAATTCTTTCATGGTACTCGTGCGACTTTCTCACAATGGAACATCTCTTAATGGAAAGAATGAATGTGCTTGTAGTACTCCAGAGTGTAAGCACCACCTCAAGTAAACAATTCAAGGTTGATTCCCATAGAAAAATTTTAGTTGATCAAGGAAGCCAGCAAAGAGCTGATTGCACATAGCCGGAGAATAGATTTCACCAACAAAAAAAAATGTGTACCAAATAACTATGCCTATCACACAGTTCAACAGAAGCACGCCTCAAAAAAGAAGCATGTACGACTAAAATCATAACAAAAAACCCCACAAACAAAACAGTTACCCTACGGGCATTAATGATCTAGGATCCCAAGTATCCTTGATTACTGAAAATATTCCTCATTCGAAAAAATCGAAACGCAATGTAAACATGTTTGGGTTGGCAAATAGTAAGACCAGCAATAACCGCTCAACCTAGGACTCTAATGGTTAACATAATTGTTAAGGAAGAATTAGTACAAACTCAAGAGCTTCACAAGATTCGGGAGTTAGAAGAGTTACCGGTTGAATCTCTACCGACAAAATCTGATGAGCAGTGCGTGATACAATTTACCGCAAAACGATTGCGCCGGATCTAAGTGGACGGTAGGTGGTTATCTAAACGTTCAAAGGAAATGAAACCAATATTATTCTTATGCTTCAAAACAAAGAGCCACACAACGGCTTTGAAAATTGAGAAAAGATTCCAAAATAACGAACCACTAGAGCGTATCTTCAAATGGGACGTATGGCACCATCAACCAATTGCAAGGGACAATTTTACATTCCACAACATGCAATTTTGAAGTAAAATCCAAAGGAAATAAACTTTCGCGTTGTATTTGACGCCTCAATAAGCCTATGACTATGTTAAATAACATATTTATGTGAGTTTCCTGGATTTTACCCTGATTTTTTAAAAATGGGCGATCGAACCGATACGTGACAAATAATTTGAATTTATTGTGCACGTCCACACTAAGGTAACTTTTATCTGGTAACTTTTCCGTTTCTTTCCCATTTACCAATAAAATCGGTTTTATCTGCGCCGCCATTTTTTGATTTTATTGGTTTATTGGAAACAAACGAAGAAGTTACCGGATACCAGTTATCCTGTGTGGAACGAACCTTTGAACCCCGAAAAATGACCGGAGAAGTTGAAGGGTAATGGCTGGGGGGTAATGGACGGAGCTAAATGGCTGGATGATGTCGTGGTATCGTCTTGGGACCCCAGACCCAATAACCTTAAATATTTTAATGCGGTTTTCCTCTTAAAATAAGTAAACAATTAAAATTTTCGAATTCGACATAAGACGCTCGTCTACAACATATCAATAATAAGATTATACATTGACATTTTAAATTAAACTGCGCTGAATATTTAATCACGTCAAGATGTTATGCCAATCAAAACATATTATTAAATCAATATTTGAACAACAACCACAACAAATAAATAATAATCAAATTTAATTTATTAGCCGTTTGTATTATCGTCGCGATGTTTTCGTTTAACACAATCTCTTCCTCAACATGATTTGTAAATTTTCAAAAATCAAAACACAATTCGTCACGCAATATTATACTAGATGCGCGCTCACACACACACACACACACACACACACGTTATTCTTATGTTAAATCGTGATACATCTTTTTAATTCCTTAAATAAATTTTGCAAGACAAATCATTTTCAATTTCTCAATTCTAAACGAATATGCCACCATGTACGTATGTATGACGAGAAATAGGAAAAACGTCTCGTTTGTCAATATACTCGTTTAACGTATAGATGCGCTGTCATACATCAGCATAAAAAATATTTTCTAATTTATCAAGATTTCGAAACGCAAGAGCAAGAATAAAAACTAAAGCAAAAAATAGCACACACACACACACACATCTTATAATGTTAAGAATATATGCCAATTCGTTGATTGACATAAAATCATCAATAAATATTGGTTTTTCTTCCTCATATGTCAAAAAACGTATTCGAATGTGTGAAAGTTAACAAGACAACTAAAAATTATGATTTATCGACTTTGTATTGAATGTGGTGTTTCAGATTTAAAGATACGGGCGAACGTGATTATTTCGAACTGACGAAGTATATACAGAAATCAATACAAACCCCATTCTAGAACTGTTGTGCAAAAAAAATATAAGGGTTAGCGATGCGCTTGTGATAAGCTTTTCTTCGCAAGACTCGATGTAGCTCGATTTCTGTTTTGTTGGTGTCAATCAATATGGGATGATTTTGGAATTTCAGCAGTCTTTGCGTATCTTACTATTTAAAAATGTGTTTTCAGCTGTACATGCCTAGAATCTATCAATGAAGTAACATGTTGAACTGAAATGATGGCCGACTGAAACTTAGCGAAAACTCATTAACATTAGGTTGGTTGAGTCGGTTTTTTTTTGGTGTAACATGTAACTTCGGACTGACTGAAATGACAACAGAATAAGTGAGAAAAAAGAAATTTGTGGTCAGATGAAGAAGTGGATGTTTTATTAGGTGTGTTGGTTGAAAAGCAAGTGACAAAACTTTTGGATGGTAAAAAATTAAAAAATAGGAGAAAAGAATGCGTTTTCGAAGTGTAGAAAAATAAATGGTAGCTCTTAAGTTAGCCTTAAACATTATTTTGTTATTGAATATCAAATTATTATTGTCAAATTAATGAATGATTTTTATTTTTATGAATTAAAATTTTTTCGTATTCGCTTTCGAAATATAATCCTCAATTCTTTTTGATTCTTTCTGCGGTTCTGAGTTTGAATTTCACCGCACTTTTGTATTTGCAATAATATCGTTTTTTTAAACGCTGTTGATATGTTGTTGCTGTTGCTTATGCTGTTAATTTATTTAAAAAAAAAAAACTATTTCGAAAACAATTTTACGTTTATGCAGTTTGACATTTAAACGTCATCTCGATCACAAAATGAAAAACACATGTAACTTTCGACTGAAAGTTTCGTTCAGTCAAGTTTCAGTTCACAACTCGGTCGGTCATATTTCGGTTCAACATGTTACTTCAGCATATGTCTGTTTATCATCAATGAAATAATTGGTTGGTGATATCGTAATATGTCGATTGAGGTAGATAATTTCTCGTTGGTACATTCTGGTATGTACACTCTTGTAAAAAAGTTGATGTATGTAATACAAGCGGTTATAGGTCCGGCGCAAAATTTATTTAAAATTTAAAGCACACTTTACATTAAATAATTAGTTCTGTTAAGTTATATTGCATACTATTACATTTTGCATTAGAACATGCAATGTTCAAAGTATTAAAATATTACAGTTTTATACATTAAAATGTAATGAACAAATATTGTTTATTAGGTTACATTAAAAATTGTATGGTGCACTGCTATAAAATGTAATATTTGGTTCGTTTAAAGTTTAATGCAACAAATTTAAGGATCATGCGAGTTACATTAAAAATTGAATTGTAGATAATATACAATTTCTAGTACTTTCCTTTAAAAGTTAATATAACGAATCATATGAATTAATGTAAATTGCATGAAAAATACTTTGTAGTAGGTACTTTGGTTTGAAAAATGTTGCTTGCAAACAGAAATAACCTCCGGTACTTACCATTCATTTTTCAAAATAATACATAAATTTAAAGTCACGGGTGTAACAGAAAATAATGTTTATTTATATTGTTACATTACTAGTATAACAAAATAAATAAAATTATTTTAATTTTTTAATATAATTTCATAAAAACTTGAATATTTTCATTATAAACCAAATTAGTATAACAACCTACAATATACGTTTTATTATTTTCGTTACAAAACATTCCTTCGGTAGTTGCAATTTTAGTTTAGGTTTAAAGCTAAAAAATCAGATTAATCTTAGTTGAATGGACGAGTTTGAGAAATCGTTATTCATTATCCTGATATAACTCTTGGTCGTTTTTAGATTTCTGAAAAAAATTTAGAAGAATTTCAAATCAAGTGATTTGGTTGCATCGACCGGAGCTGACGTTATGATAAGTATACGGAAAACACTTCGTTTTTCATCAGCAGTGCTACAACCACGCTATTCATTTAGCCGCTACTGATGCTCGGCCACGTTGCAAGGTCCCCACAACAACGAATGATTAACAAAATGTTCCATCAACAACCAGCCGGAGTACGTAGTAGAGGAAGACCTCGACTGCGCTGGCGTGAGGGCGTCGAACAAGACCTACTCGTATTAGGATGTCGAAATTAAAGGACGAGAGCGACCGAGACGGATGACCATAGTGCGGGCGGCAAAATACCTTCATGGGATGAGAAAACTAGAGAGAGAGAGAGAGAGTCGATGTCATTTAGGACAAACCAACATGATAATGAAGATGACTCTTGCCCTGATCATGAGGCTATCGAGGAAGAGGCAGAGTAAATACCACATAATCTCATATTATGATACGCGAATTAAAAATATCACGTGATAATTAATAAACACATTTTATTAAAAACTTATTTTTTATTTTTTTTTTGCAAAAAATTAAATTTCCATATTCTCCTAATGCACCTGGTTTACATTTAATTAGCTCAAAATATTTAAGGAAGAAATTCATTCTAGTTCAACAAACAAAACATTTATAATTCAATATAACTCAACATATTTTTAGTTTTACCAATAGATGACAGCAAGATATATATGGTTGGGATTCCTTTTACCAATTTTGTAGAGATGGCGCTGTATAGTCCTAATTATTTTTTTGAAACGAACATTTGTTATTTATGCAGCTATGTTAAGAAAAAAATTGAATTTAGTCTGAAATCAACAATTATATTGTGTTCCTCACGCCATTTTTTTTTTTTTTGCTAAATTTAAGTTCATACCAGCCAGCTGTTTGTCAGGTGGCACTAAACAAACCGCACCTGCCTTATAATTAATATTTGGTAAATAAATTAAGATTTATAAATCTTCAAAATATTTCTAACGGGATATTATCACTGAATATCAAACAAATTGGATTTATGAGTATTAGAGACATCTAGTAATGACTAGTATGAACTAATCACCAATTGAGTTAGTCGGAAATTTATAGACAAAAAGTCTGCGTCTGGTGCACAGCAATAGACACTCAAAAACTTTGCCCTGATACCAATTCTTTCAACTGACGTAAACTAATTAAATAGACGTTAGTTCGTATCAGTTGTCAATAGATGGCGTTAATTGTAATTTACTGAAATTTTACTATAATTCCCTAATTTAAGTTGATTTCTATCGATTGTCAAATTATTTATTATCGATGGTGGATAATCAACAATTTAGTACACAAGTTAGCACTAAATATTAGTTCAGTCAGTAATTTAGAATGTGTGCCTCAAATTAATGGTTAGTTCATACTACTCGTTCATGAATAGCGCAAAACAAACCGTGCCTGATATTTAATTAAAAATTTGTTAACTAACTTGTTTTTAATCGGCTATTGACAAATCAGAGCTTCATTTGCAGTTTGAATGACCTTGTTTAAGTTAGCCGAAAGATTCCATCCGAAAGATAATACAGATAGTGTTTTTGCTATCCCAGCCGAAAAAATATACGATATGATTTTTCGATAAAGTGGTCAATAGATTCTATATAATCCGCTCCCACGTACGTCACGCAGTGCGACATGTTTGCTGAACCCGGCTCCTACGTCCCCCGAAGTTCAAATCTAAAGCCCCTCGGAGGGCTAAGCGGGGGGGGGGGGGGGAGGCACAGCGATGTCCCGCGTGCCCGTGAGAGTTGTCAAAGCCGTTGGCCTCTACAATTATTGCATTTGTCTAGTTAGTGTTTCGGCTGGGATAGCAGAGACACTATCTGCATTATCTTTCGGCTAGAAACTTTCAGCTAACTTTAACAGTATGTTTCAATGTCAGAATTATGGTTATTTTCGTTTAAAAACATTAGAGACATCTTTATGTAACTATTATGAAGTAACCTTAAATTTAGTTTTATTGGAAATATTGATAAAAAAGTCAACGTCAAGCACGCAGTATTAGGCGGAAAAAACGGTATGAGGCACACAGCATAAGTTATTTGGAAATTAAATTTGTAGTAATGTTAATGTGCATCTCCGGAAACAAAAGCAAAAATATGAAAATCATGCAATCACTACTGGCAGAATTACCAGTGGTCAATGACATTACCTACGAGTAGTGGATGTTATCTACAAGACGTTGTCTAAGTTTTAGACGAGTTGTCTACACAACCACGTAAAAATTAGCGCGTAAACGTCCTTCTCTGGTGAGCGAGTCATTTCAATTTCAGGATCATATTACAACAAAAACAGAGTATCATTAAAGTTATAAATTTTTAAATTGTCTTGTACGTTTCTTTATATATTTTTGGGAATTCCAGGGAATAAGCGTTTTTTATTTCCGTTTTACACGAAAATAAATTACTCCCTGAAAATCACCCTATAATTACCCTAGGATCCTAGTATGCTAGTAGGAAATAGAGTATTAATCGCCGTTTAAGTAGATTAGTAATGTGGTGTCAGTGGCCACCGTTTAGTCACTTCCCATTGAACGATGGACAATGATAATTTTGAAAAAAAAAAACTCCCGGATGGAACCTCATTGCAAGAAAACCTTACCGTTTCCATTACATTTCGTTAGATAATCGTTAGGTCAGGTCATTAACGGAAAAACGGAATCAAAATTATATTATTTCAATAAAAGTAGGCTCGTCGCTAATTTCTTAATTTCATTTTACAAAATTAACAACAAATCCAATTGGAATATACCATTTGTAGAACAAAATTTTCTCTCAAAGAATTGTATTTATTGGAAGACATAAAGATAAAATCAATTCAATTTTATAATTGTTCGTAATTCGGCAACAACTAAATGCAACGCGATGCTTAGAATAATATGCGGAACGTACTTTGGGAAATAATTTACTATGTTATCACAAATCTAACGATCGTAATTGTCCAAACTATCATTGAGGATTTGTCACTAGTTGTTTTCGTTTATGTACCCGTACGAAACGATGTCTTGTGAAACGTCGTTTAAAACTCATCTTAACATCAGATTCAGCCTGTTCGGGTTTGGTTTACCAATACAACGATAAATCCAAACGATCGGAATCGTTAAGTTAATTATCATTGAGGATTGGTCACTTTTTGTAGTCGTTTGGTCATAAATCTAATTTTTGCAAAAAACCCTTAAGTAAGTCAATTACGAACGAACGATTTTGAAAATTTGACAAATTATTTGTATTGCCCAAATTTCCAGACAACAACAGTCAGAATAGTGCGGAATTGATGAGTTTTTAAAGTACTTTATAACAAAACGATCTCGTTCGTTGGATTTGCGATAATATTTCGATTATCCAAATTAAAATATTTGCCATAGTGCGCTGCTGCATATTATTCTTAATAACGTTTGGATTTAATTGGTGTCGAGTTATGAACAACCTGAAAATTTAACTACCTTTAACTTTATGTCTTCTCAGATACAATTCTTTTATAATATATATATATATATATATATATATATATATATATATATATATATTTTTATGTAAATGTACATTCCAATTAGATTTGTTGTTAATTTTGTAAAATAAAATTCCCAAATGAGCGACGGACCTGCTGCCCTATTCCTGAATACGATACGAAAACGAAAATTTAAATTTCATATTTGAATTGAATCAGATTCGTACAATTCTTATTTAAAATTGAATAGGAATCTTGTACTTCGCAATAAAAAATGACCCATTGATGAGAAAACGTCAAAATGTGTTGAACAATCCTGACCTAACGAGTGCCTAACGAAATTTAATAGAAACGGTATGATTTTCTTGCAATGAGGTGCTATCCGGGATTTTTTTTCAAATTACATTATTTATTTACCGCTTAATTCTAAGTGACCAAACGATGAAAACTTGTGCAGTCCTGGCCAAATGATGACCAAACGATTCAAATCATCATTTGTATCAAAACATTTGGGTGGGGTGCTAAACAGGCGGAACTGGATGCAACTGATAAAATGAACAAAGACTGCAATATGTGAGCATTGGTATACTACAAAAACTATTAACCACGAACCATCTATTTATTACCAAGATGCAATTTAGGTCATCATGACAAGAATCCTTTATTTCTATATAAAACATCAAACTATTATGGAATTCCCACTATATAGTGTAACTCATTTTCCTAATTGGTATTCCGTTCAACGCATACCCATAATAAATTTCAACAAAGGTAATCTGTGTGGTATTATCGTTTGTAGACAACCTGATAAAAAAAATTTACAAATTCTATAAATTACAATTAATTTGTGATATGCTATACACTCGGTCAAACTTAAAAACAATAATAACAATAAGATTTAGAGCCAAACACACAAAACATTGATTGTAATCACATATAAAGCCACTCCAAATGTATTTATAACGTAAAACCCTCTTTCATTGACTCTCATAATGCGAGGCACACGAGTAAAGATAAAGGCGTTAGTCATGTATAGGAATGGGTAGTTTAATAGCAATATACTTTCTCATGCCATTGTATTGTTGTTGTCGAAAAACAATGAAGAACGAAAGATCAAAAAATAAACGAACCTGAACTTTTACTGTGATAACAGAAAAAACAACTAAAAATAGGAAACAATAACAAATCAACTTGATGATAACAAAACGAAAACCCTTTAGAAAATTATTATCCAAAAAACCATTCATTAGGAATACCAAAAGAACAAAAAAACATTTTTACGAATATGGGGAAAAATGGTAAAAATGTGAAAATTAATTTTCCCATCTCAATTTATCAACAAATAATACAATACGTACTCGTGGCACGTAACCAAATTCAACAGTCGATTCTCGATATTACCGCAATTTTATTGATTTCATATTAACTTTGGCAAATAAGTTCTTAAGCTTAAAGCCTCCCCACCCCACCCTTCTCTTAAAAGAAATATTATTAATTTTATTTTTTGTTTCTTATTTCGTTCTAGGTTGGTTGCAAGAAATTTGTAAGAAGTATTAAATTAAGTCTTTAAATATAAAATATTTATTTTTTGTTGTTGGTCGTACCCCCGTACTCGTAAGTCGTAAGTATATCGAATATTTATAAAGTTTATAAAATATGTATTTTGTGCTCAAATTTTTTAAACGAAAATTGCAAATGTGAAAACTGGATTAAATGTATATTTTGATTTTCCAATTTTGTGTTGAAAACTTTTTTCTTTTTTATAAAATATGGTTTTAGTTTAAAAGCATATTTTAATACAACTTTGCTTATTCGGAATTATGTATGTTAAGCGTTGATATCGAATTTTACCGCATACATAAAGTTTTATAATAAAACATGGTTTGGGATAGTTTCATAGCTAGGGCATATCGACATACGATGGAATTATAGGATATGTAAAGTAATATGAAATCATTTTGATCAAATATTCTTGCACATATTGGGGTAGATACTCGATCCTTTATAGCAAACAACCAATTTGCTAGCCAAAATCTTGACTACTCAAACGATTTTACCGGATCGAGTATCTACCCCATTATCAACAATTAATAATATTTAATTTACAATGTAGCCGCTCGTCTAAAAATAAATTTAACCACTTAAGGGCCACACGAAAATATTAAATTACTAGCTGAATGAAGTTGCTGCACGCTCATCAGCTTCCGCTTTGCGTCTCGACGATAACCCTCCCCCCCATAAGGGTACCACAAACTATAATTTAAAACACTTCTTTTTCCAATTTTCATTATTTGAATTCATTTTAATTGCATTGTTTCAGCAATAAGTTGTAAAGTTTATTTTATTTAAATTATTGAGTTTTAAAATTTTTCAATCGTTTAATTTTACATGATTGTGAAATACATACCCAAAATAATACCAAAAATTGCCAATAGTGTCGCTGTAAAGATCAAACAACTTTCTAAAAATTGTCATACAGTTTACTAAAGTTTTTTTTTAATTCTAAAGAAGTCTACTTGTATATGTCCGATTCTAGAGATGTTTACAGGGTCTCACCTATATGACCGAATAGCTAAATAACGAAAACCCCACTTGAGTGGTGAATAAAATTTAATTATGATGACTTTCAACTTATCCAGCGTATTTTAATTGTAATTTTTGATTTCAATCTATTTTACAATTTTTCTGTTGCCGTTCTTAGAGTTAATGGTTTTTTAAATATATTGTAGCATAGCGTAGACAAAGTTCTAACATTAAAATGAACATGGTTAATTTCATGAATTTTATTAAATTTTTAAATTTTATTTCACCGATCCTAGAGATGTTCACGGAGTCTTACCTACATGGTCAGATAAATCAGTTAAAACCCTATAAGTGTATTGAACGGGATCATAATTATGATGGTTTTTAACTTGTTCAGTCTTCCAGAAATGTTCACTGGATCTCTTTTATATATTCAAATAGGTTGGAAAATGTTCTATCAATATTGTGAAAACGGGATACGAATGATAATTTTCATCGTGTTTTAAAAATCCTAGAGTGTTTCACGAGTTTCGTTTTTACTTTTGCATAGTTCATACTTTCGACTATCGAGAGTTCTGAATGGAACACACACCTAAGGTATAAAAAAAAACCGCTGGTCGATTTAATAAAAGTATGTACATAGTGTCAAATAGTAGCACATTTATATTTTTCTCAAAAGAGGCACAAATGTGGCGTTATGGAATATAATTCCGGCTATTTTTCATTGCAAAATACTGAAATGTGTGGAACTATTTTTTTTAATTTTCAAAAGCCGTTTATAAACGGGTGACGGTCTCTTTATCGTAAACAATTTATCGTGTTTCAATTTAACGTGAACATTTAATCGTAGAACAGTTTTTCGACACAATTTACCGTGGACACAATTTTTCGTGGGACAATTTATCGTAGAACAGTTTTTCGTAGACAATTTATCGTAGAAACGTTTTATGCGTGGTATCAAAAAATTAGTGGTATTCTTTAATGATTTTTGGAAGAAGTTCTGGAATATTGCCATGTGGGACGGAACTCGGTAGTTTCTTAACCGATTATGATGGGATTGGGTATGTTTAATGGAAATGGGATTTTTTGAATGATTTTTGGAAGAAGTTCTGGAATATGGTCATGTGGGACGGAACTCGGTAGTTTCTTAATCGATTATGATGGAATTAGGTAATTTGGATGGAAAAGTGATTATTGAATGATTTTTGGAAGAAGTTCTGGAATATGGCCATGTGGGACGGAACTCGGTAGTTTCTTAACCGATTTTGATGGGATTGGGTATGTTTATGGAAATGGGATTATTGAATGATTTTTGGAAGAAGTTCTGGAATATTGCCATGTGGGACGGAACTCGGTAGTTTCTTAACCGATTAAAGATCCCGGCTCCTACGCCCCCCCCCCCGAAATTAAAATCTAAAGAGCCCCGCAGGGCTTTGCGGAGGAGCGTAGGTGTCATTAATAGATTCTATATAATCCGCTCCTACGTGCAGCACGCAGTGCGACATGTTTGAAGATCCCGGCTCCTACGCCTCCCGAAATTAAAATCTAAAGAGCCCCGCAGGGCTATGGGGAGGAGCGTAGGTGTCATTAATAGATTCTATTTAATCCACTCCTACGTGCGGCACGCAGTGCGACTCCCACTCTCAATTTAATATATTCATAAAAAAATATTAAATTTCATTTATTTTTAAATGAGATTCAATATTTTTTATTAAATTTTTTTAATACGTCTTAACGCATTTTTTTAATTTTAGTTCGTTTTTATTCCAATAGATGGCGCTTGGTCCAAAATGCTAAGCAAAGGCACATTTTGTTATAAACAATTCCGCTCTTGGTCAAAGTAGCGCTACCGTCGCTCAGACTGTCAAAAAATTTGACTGCGATACTAAAGCTGTTCCAAACTGTTATACGATAAATTGTCCACGATAAACTGTTATACGATAAATTGCCCACGATATACTGTTCTACGATAAATTGTTCCACGATAAATTGATTCCACGATAAATATTTTCCACGATAAATTGTTCTACGATAAATTGTTCTACGATAAATTGCTCACGATAAATTGTTCACGATAAACTGACAGTAAATTTGGGGTTTGGTATGTTGGATGGAAATGGGATTATTGAATGATTTTGGGAAGAAGTTCTGGAATATGGCCATGTGGGACGAAACTCGGTAGTTTCCTAACCGATTATGATGGGATTGGGTATGTTGGATGGAAATGGGATTATTGAATGATTTTTGAAAGAAGTTCTGGAATATTTCCATGTGGGACGGAACTCGGTAGTTTCTTAACCGATTAAAGATCCCGGCTCCTACACCCCCCCTCCCCCCCCCCCCCCCGAAATTAAAATCTAAAGAGCCCCGCAGGGCTACGGGGAGGAGCGTAGGTGTCATTAATAGATTCTATATAATCCGCGCCTACGTGCGGCACGCAGTGCGACATGTTTGAAGATCCCGGCTCCTACGCCCCCCCGAAATTAAAATCTAAAGAGCCCCGCAGGGCTACGGGGAGGAGCGTAGGTGTCATTAATAGATTCTATATAATCCGCTCCTACGCGTGGCACGCAGTGCGACATGTTTGAAGATCCTGGCTCCTACGCCCCCCGAAATGAAAATCTAAAGAGCCCCGCAGGGCTTCACGGAGGAGCGTAGGTGTCATTAATAGATTCTATATAATCTGCTCCTACGTGCAACACGCAGTGCGACTCCTACTCTCAATTTAATATATTCATAAAAAATATTAAATTTCATTTATTTTTAAATGAGATTCAATATTTTTTTATTAAATTTTTTTTAGCACGTCTTAACGTATTTTTTAAAATTTTAGTTCGTTTTTATTCTAATAGATGGCGCTAGGTCCAAAATGCTAAGCAAAGGTACATTTTTAGTTATAAACAATTCCGCTCTTGGTCAGAGTGCAGACTTTCAAAAAAATTGTTATACGATAAATTGTCCACGATATACTGTTATACGATAAATTGCCCACGATAAACTGTTCTACGATAAATTGTTCCACGATAAATTGATTCCACGATAAATTGTTTCTACGATAAATTGTTCTACGATAAATTGTTCTACGATAAATTGCACACAATAAATTGTTCACGATAAACTGACAGTAAATCTTTATAAACATTAAAATCAGCATTTTTAAAATTTAGTTTGATTAATTTAGTCATTAGTATTCCAACCCCCCGTGCCCTTATTACAGCTTTCATCCTTCTGGTCATAATGCTTCGTATCATTTCTTGCGGAGTCAGATTTCACTCTTCTTACTGCAACACTCAGACAGGCTTGGGACCGTCAGTGGCGGATTTTGTTTTTCTAGTTTTTTCTTATTTTTTTTAAATTTTTACTTTTTTGCTTTTTTTATTAAAAAGAGCACCACAGAAAGTGAAGATTATAACAGGCGGAATTTCATCAAATTATTTTAGAGATGATTGTACGGCTATAGAAAAGGAATATAAATAAAGAGGCAATTTCCAAAGCGTTTTCGAGTTATGGAACGGCCTCAAACAAATTAGAAGTTTTTTTTTCAACTAAATGAAGTTTTAAATTTATAAATTTATATTTTATAATATTTTATCTGTGAAGGTTTTCTTTTTGGAAGTTTTTCCTTGCCTAGAACCACCAACAACTTCAATTTTTAAACAATAACCGAGTGTTGCTCTTGAACAGGCGGTATATACAACTGACCGTGACTGCAACATGGTTCTGGTAAAAACAACCCTACCTTTTCAAAAATCTGACCTTGAGCCTTATTAATAGTAATACCATATGCTAACCAAAGTGGAAATTGATGTCGAGAAAAATTAAATGGCAGTGACGAATAGGAATAAAGTGAATAGTCCCAAATTGTGAACCAGTTATATTATTTCAACTTTCATAAGATTTGAAGCCTAAGGTATCTAACAGTCATCCGCGAGCAATTACACAAAACTTTACTGATCGACAATTTTCTCAAAAGGGTGAAAGATGGGTGAAGATTGTTTAAAAATTCCAAGTGAAAATTTATTTGCACATTAGTCATTATCTTTTTCGCCTTTATCATTTTTAATGCAGTCAATTGCACTATTTTTGCAAAACATTTTATAATATAACATAGATGCTCGTTTTTAGGAGTTAAAATTGCGCAATTCGCAAAATTTTCTGCATCAGCAAATGTAAATTTATTGCCAAAAATATTACTTATGAGTGATGTAGAAATACATCGCGATGTGCGGTATTTCAATAGAATTCCCATTCAATAGATGAGGCAAGATCTCCGAAGATCTCATGTTAACTATTAGTTACAAATGTCTGAATTGTTAACTATTAAAACGTCTGAACAAATAAATAGATAGAATAGTGTTTTAGAAATTGTTTTTTTGCTGTGGTTAAACGTGGTGATTGAACTGTTGGCGATAAATCTTACGATAAATTAAAAGCTGTATGGCATATCATTCCGTTATCTAGTAAATTTGCAGCTATTCCAGTCCATGATAAAGGTAAAACCTTTTTTACAATCCCGTTGGTGATGTGCATTTGCAATAACTGCATTATACATTCCGTTAGCCACAAGCAAGCAATTGTTGGATATTTCAATTTTCCCATATGGCAATAGGGACTTCAGTATTTTTATTATGAATATTTGGAATATTTACAAGTTAACAATTGGCAGCCCTACATTGCTACAACATGATTCTTCTTCTTTAATCAATTGAATCTCAATCTCTGACAAACACATGCTTATTGCTTCACGTATAAAATCTTTGGATAAAAATAGCTTAAATTGTTCCCATAGTTTTAGTGGATCTGTGAGGTTATTATGACAAATAAAGATCTTCGAGAATGATGTAGCATCGTTTCCTTTTATTGATATAAGCAATAGCCGCAAATGACATAACTCAATATTTCGCGGAGTCCTATGGTCAGGTCCTATGGTCCAAAATGTGAATTGGCAGCTCATCTTTTCCATTCCCTGTTTTCTAATTTATAATGTTATGGTATATCTTGATATACCACAGGTGATACGACATCATAAACTCCCTTAGACCCATTTAGTACTATTAATATAGCTTGAAAGATCTCGCACATTACAGCTTTCAAGATCACAGAGGCTGTCCATGCTGTATTTGGCCAAGTGATCATGTCTTCTGCCAGGTAGCGCGGGACACGAGCAGAGGAAGTATACAAGAGTCTCCTCCTCCTCCTCCTCGTCCCTGCAGAAGTCATTTGCATCCACACCCAGCTTTCTCGCATGATCTCCGAAATGCAGTGCCCGGTAACTATCCTTACAATTCTACCTAAGTCACGCTTCCTCAGTGTGTTCAGGTCTTGGAGCGATTCAAGTTCAGCTCAGGCCATACTTGTTTCACTATCCCGCCAGTTGGACTGGCGATCCACCTGACCTTTGCCAAAGCAACTGCTTCCCTATGGCTTGCTGTTTTCAGTCCACATAGATAGTAATATCAGTTAACGATATTACATTATGTTTCAACCAGTTCATGACCTCTGCAATCGTACACTGCATCATACACTGCAGTACTCGGGCAGACGAAAGAATAAACTTACATTTAATTCCCTACAGAATACGCCAGCTCCCAGTCCACCATCGAGCTTGGAGCCGTCGGTGAAGAATTTAACTGTCCCGGTCTTCATAACGAGACCACTATTCCAATCCTCCCTAGAGGAGACAATCACCTTGAAAAACTTGTCGAAGCACAAACGTGGTGTTTTGTAGTCAAGATTCACCATTTCATGCTAATTAACTAAAGTTGAGGGTCCCTTTTGTAGGCACTTCCAACCCGAAGTCACTAAGAGCCGGGCGGCCGTGGTAACAGCTATTTGCTTGCCAATAATATCCAACGGGTAAAGCTACAGCAAAACCTCTAGAGCACTAGTGGGGGTCGTTTTCAGCGCACCACTAATAAGCAAAGAGGCTGCCCTCTGCACCTTCGCAATCATATTCCTATATTATACTTTCTCCAGAGCAGGCCACCATACACTCACACCATACAGCAGTATGGGTCTTACAACTGCTGTGTAAAGCCAGTGCACCAGTTCCGGTTTCAAGCCTCATTTCCTTCCAATGGCATTTTTATAAGAGTAGGGCACCACAGTGGCCTTCTTTACTCTTTCTATCGTGTTTGGTTTCCAACTGAGCTTACTGTTCAGAAGAATCCCTAGGAATCTCGCCTTATCAGTAAGGACCAGCATAGCATTTGTTGGGTTTTGTACATAAGAAAATTATTGAGGAAATAAAAGACTAGTAACACATAAACCTGTGTTCAAAAAATACAAGCGCATTTTTATTTTATGGGAAATAGTATTGAATATAAAAAATTACGTCTAGAAACATGTCCACCATATTTCCATGAGCAAAAACAA
This sequence comes from Nephrotoma flavescens, assembly GCA_932526605.1. Taxonomy (NCBI): domain Eukaryota; kingdom Metazoa; phylum Arthropoda; class Insecta; order Diptera; family Tipulidae; genus Nephrotoma; species Nephrotoma flavescens. The sequence continues at coordinate 202,229,999 of OW052221.1, read as the reverse complement.
AAACCATTATTATTTACCTGCTGTGTCTTCGGTTTACCCTACTTTTTAGTACGGTATTTCAATTTACCGCTTACACGGTTTAAAACGTTATTTGCCCTAGATTTTCCATAGAATTGGTACGCAGCCATTGTATTACCTTAAAGGCATTTTCGGACAAACTCCACGATTTTAGTAATATATTTAAACTAAAACTATATTCGTAACGAATTGACTTAATTTACCAGAACAAATTTCAGAAGTATCCCGTTTTTTGGAAATGTCTTTTACCTCACTTCATTGTCTTCTCTGTATCGATATCCTTTTATCGTGTAATTTCAACATAGTGGCTTTGTGAACAAATTTTGTATACTCGGCATTTAGATATACTGAAATATTATCTTCTGTAAAACTAATTACAAATGATGGAAATGATTTCGGGATATTATGAAGAATGTAAAACAATTTTTTTGACTTTATTTTCTAGTTTTCACTCAAAATTCCTATAAGAATTTTTTTACAGTGTATTTATTAATATATGTTTATTTTTGTTATTTGGGACATACTTCACTGTTTATTGTATACCGTTCCCCAATTAACACAAACTAATAAACAAGCAAGTTTTCTTCCAAGGTGTGATATTTATTATAACCAACATAACTAACCTATTAATGCGTAGTTACACAATAATTTTGCTGCGGTTATCGCTGTGTCTATTGAGTGTAACTAAAAAATTCTTAAACATTTGAAATTTTTAACTCAGCCGCTACGGACCGCACAGGGGTGATCGTAGTAGTTTTGAATTAGTATTTGATGTAAGAAACCAATCAAATTTAATCTTAATCGACTAAGAAATAGTCAAGTTCCTTTTCATTTGGCTTTATCTTAGGGTTTAATCCAAGAATCGTTCACAAATCTCAAAAATTTCATTCATCTCAAATTTCATCGTGTAATAAATAACCGCACCTGTTCTTCATATTCCAGAAATTTATGAAAAGATAATTCTAGATTCATAATCGATTAAAATATTTCATTCTGTCTTGTGCAGTTTTGAAAAATGCAGTTTTGTACCTATATGCCGTTTTGAAATATGCAGTTTTAAAAAATGCCATTTTGGAAAGAGCCGTTTTGAAAAATGTCGTTTTAAAATATGTAGTTATGAACGGATCCCGAAACAAACATACACCTTATTTTTTTAGATAAATTCATATACATATTTTCTTTACACAATATCTTTAGTATTTGATGCTTTTTCTATTTAGAAAGTAATAATATCACATTTATAAAGTGTTGGCGAAACTAACAAATAATACAGCTGGTTTGACTCAAAGATTATTTATTGAATATTTGTATAAACAAAACGGGTTCACAGTTATACACACCCAATGCTAAGTTCGACAACGGTATTATCATCATCATCGAGCATCACATCTGCATCATCAGCTGTACCTAAAATGTAAAAACAAGAAATTTATTTTATATACATATTTGCTCACCATTCCTGTAGTTTCCATAGTGAAATCCCGTTATAACAAACACCGTTTATAACAAACATTCGTTTATAACAACCAACACGACTGGTCCCTTGATATTTCAGTACACACACAATCCATGATATATACTTCGGGTATAAAAAACTTCGGTTATACCACTATAACAATCACTTTTTTAAGTTTTTGTGTTCGTTTCAGTGTGAAATAATCCTGATATAACAAACAGAATTTCACATGTATGTACATTGTACGTAAATTATCTAAAATAAATGTAGTTCGTATCTGGGGTGGGATGTTATAACATCATTTTCTATTCGTGTTTGATGTGCATATTTGTGTCCTTTTTTTCAAGAACAAAATGTTGCACTATGTATTTCGCCGTATCAATTATGAAGTTTTTATTGCGATCTAACCTTACTCGAATAAAACATCGTTCTATTTCTACTTTAATTCAACAATCTTGATATCGAACGATTACGTTTATCGATATGAGGAAAAGGAGTACATAGTACACAAATTTACTCGAGTATGCCGAGATAGCAGTACTCAACGCATAATTGAAAAAGCGAAATTGTACATAGCTAGTGTACAATTTTATACTTGAAACAATTGACAGAAATACATAAGTATGTACCTACTTTTGAAAAAGAATGGAAAGGAAAGTGATGTTACCACATCGTTGTAACCTCTGTGGGTCGATTCTGGTGTCTTTAGGAAACAGGATTTGTTTTCCTAATTAGGAAAAATAATATGTAGAGGAAATAGTACGTTGCCTTTTTTGGGTGACATTGAAACAAAGAATTTTCTTATTTCAATTGAACTTTATTAAACCAAATATGTGCCATTTTGATGACCTTTTGCCATTCAGAGCCATGATCTCATCACTGTAGAATCATGATCCCATCCCATCACTGTAGAGCCATGATCCCATCACTGTAGACCTTCTGTGGTTTACAGGCGAAAAATCTAGACAACTCATTTTCGCAGGCCTCTTTTGAATTTAATATAAAACCATTAAGATGGTTCTGCATGAACCGGAACAAATGGTAGTCCGATGATGCAAGATCAGGACTGTATAGTGGGTGCATCAAAATTTCCCAGCCAAGCTGTCTCGGTTTCTGCCGGGTCATCATTAATATGTGTGGTCTAGCGTTATCATGATGGACAAGAACGCCCTTCCTGCTGATCATTTGTGGACGTTTTAACTGAATTGCTTGTCTTAAACGTGTTAGTTGCCGACAGTAAAGATTAGAATCAATTGTTTGGTTCGATGGCAGCACCTCATAATGCACGATTCCCCTCCAATCCCACCCAACACACAGTACCTTTCTTGGCGTGAATCCTGGCTTTTATACCGTTTGGAAAGCTTGTTTCGTACATGATCTTTTTCGCACAACCTTGTCGTATCTTATCCACTTTTTATCACCTGTAATCATTCGCTTTAAAAATCGCTCGATTTCGTTCCGTTTCAGCAGCGTTTCGCAGATAGAAATCCGGTCCATTAAATTTTTAACTGTTAACTCACGTGGTACCCAAACGTCAAGCTTTTTTTGTATTCAGCCATTTTCAAATGGTTTAAAACTGTTTTGTGATTAATATATAGTTCTTTACTAATTGCATGGCTGCATGGGGGTGGTGGAGGATAATTAGGATTCGGCTTTCTCTTCCACCGACCAGTTCATCATCGACTCCCGCCGAACCAACATATGGTTAAGAAATGCCCGAGTTCCATCACAGGTATCCTTATTATATAAAATCATTCAAAAATCATTTTGGAATCGTATTTGCGCGTATCGCTTAAATAATTTTAGCGCCAGAACGGGTGGCTAGATCGTTTCAAAAAACGGAATTCCATTTCATTTAAGGACATAATGGATAAAAGTTCATTTGTGCCACCAGAGATTTATGGCGATCAGACGAATTTAGAGGGTTATGAACCTCTAGACTGTCCAATTTAGATGAAACCACTTTTTTTTAAATAATTGCTTGCTCGGCAACGATTGCTTTTAAAAACGAACATTGTCGTGGAGGAAAACTGAACAAAGACCGTTTGATTTTGGGGGGGGGGGGGGGGGGGGGGGCAAACTCAAATGGTTCAGAGAAGTTGCCAGTACTTCTTATTGTAAAATCAGCAAAACCACGTGCTTTTAAAAATGTAAAAGCGATAACCATATCTTTATGTTGCTAACCAAAAAACATGCATGGAAATCTCGCTATAAAATACATCCGTTTATAACAAACTTTAGTAGAGGTCCCTTGACTGTTTGTTATAGCGGGATTTCATGTATTTTAATTATAATCATCTATCTGAAATGTACAAACAACATTATTGTAATTAAGATTCTAATTTAATTACTACCTATTACTTTGTATACTTACATTTTTATTCAATTACTATTTATAATTCATTTATTAGTTATAAACACTTATCAACAAAATCTATTTTATAAACAAATTGTCAAAAGTTAAGTGTCTTCCATTTAAGTAAACAAAAAATTGTAATAGATTATTGCGGTACGAATCGGTTAAACAAAGAATGTAATACAGCCGGTCATTGCCATTAAGCCAGTAAATTTTAAATTTTAACCTCGCGTTTACCATAAAATCCGACCTTTCAGGTTTACGTGAATGTTGACACCTAGCTTAAAACCAAATTTTTTATTTAATATTCAATCGATTACAATTAGGCGATAAATTGAGATTAAAAAGATTAAAATAAAAATATAACCAGTGTTTAACCAGTTTATTTAAAAATAAAATTATATTTTGCCTTTCTTTAATAAAATATCAAGTAGTGTTCAATAGTGTGGCTTTTAATTTTACGAGATCATCTAAATTCATCATCTTCAAATCCATACATCGTTTTTCACTTCACCATCTTATATAATATATCATCTTTACAAACATCTTTTTTGAGGAGAAATAAATCAACATTTTTATTTGGAGCATTCATCTTTATAAACATTTTTTGGTGCCGAAACCCGGGACTCCAGTTTTACTAAGGTAAAATTTTTCATTTTTATAACCGTGCCGTGCCGTACATAAATAAAATCCGCGTGGATATTTCTATAAGAATATAGTGCGTTTTCAATATTATTAAAACCTCGTGAATATAAAGTGAAGTACTAAATATCTCAAGATGGCTGAAAAATTAACATTGTTGCGTGATCGGGCGCTTGGTTCAATAAAAAACATTTTACGGTTTGCTGAAACAATAAATGAATCCACTACGCTTGAGGCCGTAACATCCCGCCGAGAAATTCTTGAAGATAGATATCAAATTTTCAATGAGCTCGAAGTTCAATTATTAGATTTTCCTAAGTATGTTTCAATACTTGATGAGGTTGAGGACATCTATTTGAAAGCTCGTGAATTATTAATGCGTGCGTGTGCTAAGTTGGGACAAGCTGAACCAAGTATAGAACGCCTGATTTAAACGCTACTCTTAAACAATTTATGTACCAACAAAAAACCTTGTATGAGGAGATGAATACTTCGCACCACGTGCGACTACCTAAAATTAATATTGCAAAATTTTCGGGCGATTACAATTACTGGGCCTCGTTCCACGATCTGTTTAAAACATCTGTACACGATAATCCAAAAATTAGTAAAGTGCAAAAATTGCAAATATTGAATAGTGTACTAGAAGGGGAAGCTTCTGCTTTGATACGGCATATTTCCATAACGGAAAATAATTACGTTGAGGCATGGGACAAATTATGCAACCGCTATAACAAGTTAACACCAATAATTGCTTCATTAATCCATAAGTTCATGGATCAAAGACCTTGTGTACACTCTAACGGGAAGGAGTTACGGAAAGTTTGTGACACAGCTGACGAAATAATCCGCGGTTTAAGGGCGTTAGGACCAAGAGCCGAGTCACGGGATCCTTGGCTCATTTATATTTTACTGGGCAAAATAGATAACGAGACAAAACAGCTTTGGGCAAACGATTCAGTGGGAACAAATTTTCCTACAGTTACCGAACTAATTGCATTTCTAAATAAAAGGTTCGATGCACTAGAAATTTGCAATGCCACAACTAAGAAATCTACATCCAAACCAAGTGCAAAAACATTTCTAGTTTCGAGTGCATAGTTTGAAGCAGCAACACCCCCTGTTTAGATGTCCAGATTTTAAAAACCTAAATGTTGAATCTAGAATGAAATTAGTAGTAGACAAGGATTTATGTCGTAATTGTTTAAAGAAAGGACATACCAGCGTAAAATGTTTTAACAGAGCATCGTGCCTAATTTGTAATAAGCGTCATCATACCCTGCTTCACCAAGGCGAAACCGATGTTCCCAAAAGCTCTCGTCACTCAACTTCGACCCATCATGCTATATTAGATCAACATTCCCATGATCAATCATCGCATTCATCCAATAAGCCACAACACACTATTGAATTAAAACAAATCGACAATAGCCAAACAACCAGCCATGTATGTCACGCACACTTATCCTCAACAACCACGGTACTACCAACAGCTGTAATACTAATTATGTCACGTACCGGAAAACTCCAGCCATTCAGAGCACTGTTGGATTTAGGGTCACAAACATCCTTCATCACAGAATCTTGCGCTCAAAGCCTAAATCTGAAACGACATCCGTCATCTATATCCATTTACGGTTTAGCATCCACATCGGCTGGACACACAAAAGGAAAAAACAATATGACCATTAGCTCACGTTTCGATCCAACGTATCAGCTAACAATCACGGCTCATATTATAAACGAAATCGTTCATTTATTGCCAACTAAACCATCCAACCTAAAATATCCATCAGAGTTAATTAAGAATTTAAATTTAGACGATTCTCATTTTTTCCAACCTAATAAAATCGATGTACTCCTTGGGGCAGACGTGTTTTTCCAAATTTTAAATCCAGAAAAGCGAATAATGAAGGATGTTCCACCACTCCAGTCTTCAAAATTTGGTTGGTTAGTCGCGGGTAATCTTGAGAATCAATCGCAACCTATTCTAATCATGCACGCAACCACCGAATCCTGGCAGCAACAGCAAACCGACGAGTTAAATCGAGGATTAAGAAAGTTTTGGGAAGTAGAAGAACCCGTTCCTGTCTCTAATCCGGAAATATCATCGGCGAATGAATGTGAAACCTTTTACGAGAACAGCACCACCCGAAATACAAAAGGACAATTTGTTGTAAGACTTCCTTTCAAAAATCCACGACCAGAATTAGGCAGATCATTCGAAGCAGCACAGCAGTGACTATTCGCGATGGAGAGAAAATTTCAACGATCACCGGAATTCAGGGATGCCTATAAATCATTCATCGACGAGTATATCGCACTAGGACACATGACACCCATATCATTTTCCGAGATACCAGCAGAAGACAATCAACGATACTACCTGCCTCATCATGCAGTACTAAAGCCAACAAGTAGTACCACAAAATTGCGAGTTGTCTTCTATGCATCCTGTAAAACCAGCAACGGAGTAGCTCTTAATGATGTATTGCAGATTGGGGATTGGGCCGAATTTACAAAAAGATTTATCAACAATAATTGTTGGCTGTGGTAGCCGATATCGAAAAAATGTATAAGCAAATCCTGGTCAATCCTGAAGACGCGAATTTTCAACTATTTCTATGGCGTGAAAATCAGAGGGAGAACATTCGAGTTTTTAGACTTAACACAGTAACCTATGGAACCGCTTGTGCACCATATTTAGCTGTAAAAACGCTTAAAAAATCAGCTGAAAATGACTGTCAGTTGTATCCAAAGACAGCGCAAGTGATATCTAATGATTTTTATATAGATGATCTGTTAACGGGTAGTGATAGCATTCAGGAAGCCATAAAACTAAAAGAGGAAATAAATTTGATATTACAGAATAATTTCTGAATTCGTTTTCTCCTCATGACGTACAAAATATTCCAAAATTAATAGAATGATTCTTCCATAAAAACGTTAGGAATTATTTGGAACGCAGAACTAGATGAGTTTTCGTTTAAGGTACACAGAGAGGACGATGCAACAGTTTGGACCAAGCGGAAAATTCTATCAACAGCATCCAAGGCTTACGATCCATTGGGGTGGCTTGCACCAATGGCTTGCACCCCGTCATCTTGTTTAAGATCTTGTTTCAGAAATTGTGGCTGCTGAAGACAGAATGGGATGCAAGCTTACCTGAACATATCATCAAATCTTGGATTACAATCTATCAGTCACTGCCAGAACTTGAAACAATTCGCATTCCAAGGCATTTGATATCTCTACAGCATCCAAGCCAGCTCCAGTTACACGCATTTTGTGATGCATCCGAAGCGGCGTATGGTAGTGTCATTTATCTACAGTAGCTCGTAGATAAATGACACTCAACAGTATTGGTGAAACCACAGTAAACATCGTCTACGCAAAAGGTAAGGTTGCACCAATCAAACAAATTTCCTTACCTAGATTGGAATTATGTGGGGCTGTACTTTTGTGCAAATTAGTAAAATTTTGAACCAAAGCGCTACAGTACGATAACGTACCAATTTTTGCTTGGACAGATTCCATGATCGTCCTGCACTGGCTGTCCGATGTCTCCAGGAGGTGGAAGACTTTCGTAGGAAACAGGACAGCGGAAATTATCGAGAGCATTCCTAGAGATAATTGGTACCATGTGGAATCAAAATGTAATCTTGCTGACCTAATATCCAGAGGAGTTAAACCCAAAGCATTACCGACTGCTGATCTATGGTGGCATGGACCACCATGGTTAAAGGAACCTCAAAATAACTGGCCAAAATGCAGATCAACTAACACCCAAATCGACCACGAAGCAACGATACAATTAAAACACTTCTTAATAAATTTTCATCGTGGTTCTAAATTATAAAAATAATGGTATTTATCTTGAGATTTGGCAAACTGCATCATAGAAAACAACGCACTCATAAAAACGATTTCGTCACGCCAGCAGAGATAAATGATGCAGAAATCGGAGTAACATTTGGCTCAATGTCTGGTGGCGGTCTGGTGTAATAAATTATTAATATTGGTAAAATCGATGTTTTTGTCATAAATAATCGTTTGGGGTGAAATTTACCTTAGTCAAGATATACTGGTGATCTTGAACTATTTAGCCAATGTAATTTATTTGTAATAAATTCTGGTCCAAAAATTATCCCGATATCACAGCTACATCAAAAGTTACAATTTTGGCGGTGTAGGTTTAATTACAAACTTAACCGACCACTCCTTCCTCGTAAATGGTAACTGTAATAAAATCGGGATTTATTGTAATAAATTGTAATAAATGTGGAACAAATTATAGTGCAGGTTTCATTGAGGCGGGCTAATTTGGTCGGTGCAGGTTAAGAGCACTTAAAAAACAAGTTGATCAAGAACATCAAATACATTTTACCGAACCCTTCACAACCCCCAGATCTCAACCCCATCGAACATCTTTAGGGTAATTTGGAAAAACGGGTGAGACTACATGATATTAGAACAAAAGACGATTTAATATCTAAATTAATCGACGAGTGGCACCAAATTACGTCGGAAGAACAAGAAAAATGGTGCATTCAATTCAGGATCGCCTTAAATAGGCCATAGCTCAGAAAGGATGGCACACAAATTATTAATTATATTTATTAGTAATAATATTAGGAACTGTATGTTTTTTTGACTAAGTTTTGTTATATTTTTGTTAAGTAAATGAATTAATTTTTATATGTGGTATTATTAGTTAGTAAATAGAGAAAAATCAAATACCAAAAGATGTTGTGTAAAGAAAATATATTGTATGTTTTTTTTTATGTAGTGTAATTCAAAACCATTTCGATCTCCTGTTTGCGATTCAGAGTGTGTTTTGGTGTAAAAAAAATATAATTTTTTAAAATTCACTCAAAACCATTCCAAAATATTAAATGTTTTCTACTTAATAATGTAGAAATATTTGTGTTTATTAAACATTTTCAATAAATATGAAAGTTCAATTTTGAGTGTTTTTCAATTCTAAGTACTTATGGGACACAGTGTATATTTTGCCATATCCTTCACTCCGATTGTTGTAACAGAAAGCAAGAGACGGTAACCTAGTGTCCCCGTTTAAAGTATTGGATTGCGTGAAATTTCGTAAGCACTCTCCTAGAGATTTATGAAAGCTCCATTCGTCTGAGGGTGATAAGCGGTGGTGGAGAGCTTTTTTATTTTGAGGAGCTTGCAAATATAATTAAATAGTTTACTCATAAAATTGGATCCTTGAATTTCGTCCGGTATTCCATAAATGCAAATGAAGTTTTCAACAAAGATTTGAGCATTTTGATTATGCAGAGGTTGAATAACAAAAAAATTTTCTTAGATCATCCTGATCGTCCTGAAAATAAGTTTATTATTATGAAATGGTCCAACAATGTCAAGAAAAACTTTCCGGATTGATTTATGCTAGAAGTACCTTTTCATTAGATGTCTAGTTTGCTTCAGCATAGCTAAACACACACGGCTGGCATAAGCGACAAGTAGGTCAAAATCAGCTGTTTCCTTAGAATAGGAAAATTAATGAGGGATTTCTTTAACGAATCAAATGCATCCTGGCTTTTTGAATCCCATTGGTAGCGTCTATTTTTTCAATGAATTAGTCAGCAGTACCCTAAAAATGTATAAATTTACGATAGTATCCTGCCAACCCCAGAAAAGATTTTATTTGACTTTGGTTTTGTCGAACTGTACATTTTTTTACTGCTACTAATTTTAATTCATCAGGCATGATTCCATTCGGTGGAACTACAGGTTTATTGTTAAATTATGGTGGTACCAAAACTATCGTTATTCAGTATTGCGTAATCAAAAAGTGCCCAATCCCCATTTGTCTTGCGGATAATACCGGTGAAAATTACAAATCATATTATTTAGGGCTACTGTACCAGTCGATTTAAAATGCCATCGAAAAAAATTATTTTTTGAACAGCACCAAATGATATTTAGTTGTTGTTCTTGCATTGGTTCGAAAAAATGTAAAGCATAATCAACCATTTTCAGCCATGATACTAATTGTTTGCGGTTTCCATAGAAATTCGGGATCGACGGTATCAGTCGAGATTGTGTTGAGGAGTATGAATCTGTTCATGCTCTGTTTATTAAGTAAGCCAACACTTATTCATGCTGCATTCATAAAACTTGAGTTAATTAACGTCTAGAAACATGTCCACCATATTTCCATGAGCAAAAACAAAAACCATTATTATTTACCTGCTGTGTCTTCGGTTTACACTACTTTTTAGTACGGTATTTCAATTTACCGCTTACACGGTTTAAAACGTTATTTGCCCTAGATTTTCCATAGAATTGGTACGCAGCCATTGTATTACCTTAAAGGCATTTTCGGACAAACTCCACGATTTTAGTAATATATTTAAACTAAAACTATATTCGTAACGAATTGACTTAATTTACCAGAACAAATTTCAGAAGTATCCCGTTTTTTGGAAATGTCTTTTACCTCACTTCATTGTCTTCCTGTATCGATATCCTTTTATCGTGTAATTTCAACATAGTGGCTTTGTGAACAAATTTTGTATACTCGGCATTTAGATATACTGAAATATTATCTTCTGTAAAACTAATTACAAATGAGGAAAAATGGAAATGATTTACCGGGATATTATGAAAAATGTAAAATAATTTTTTTGACTTTATTTTATAGTTTTCACTCAAAATTCTTATAAGAATTTTTTTACAGTGTATTTACTAATACATGTTTCTTTTTTGTTATTTGGGGCATACTTCACTGCCATGTTTCTATACCGTTTCCCAATTAACACAAACTAATAAACAAACAAGTGTTTTTCCAAGGTGTTATATTTGTTATAACCAACTTAACTAACCTATTAATGCGTAGTTACACAATAATTTTGCTGCGGTTATCGCTGTGGCTATTGAGTGTAACTCAAAAATTCTTAAACATTTGAAATTTTTAACTCAGCCACTACGGACCGCACAGGGGTGATCGAAGTAGTTTTGAATTAGTATTTGATGTAAGAAACCAATCAAATTTAATCTTAATCGACTAAGAAATAGTCAAGTTCCTTTTCATTTGGCTTTATCTTAGGGTTTAATCCAAGAATCGTTCACAAATCTCAAAAATTTCATTCATCTCAAATTCCATCGTGTAATAAATAACCGCACGTTTTGTACCTATGCCGTTTTGAAATATGCAGTTTTAAAAAATGCCATTTTGTAAAGAGCCGTTTTGAAAAATGTCGGTTTGAAATATGTCGTTTAGAAAAATGCCGTTTTAAAATATGCGGTTATGAATGGATCCCGAAAAAAACATACACCTTATTTTTTTAGATAAATTAATATACATATTTTCTTTACACAATATCTTTAGTATTTGTAGCTTTTTCTATTTAATAAGTAATAATATCACATTTATAAAGATAAAAAAAATATAAAAATTAATTCATTTACTTAACAAAAATATAACAAAATTTAGTCAAAGAAAAAACCATACATTAAAAAAAACATACAGTTCCTAATATTATTACTAATAAATATAATTAATAATTTGTGAGCCATCCTTTCTGAGCTATGCCCTATTTTAGGCGATCCTGAATTGAATGCGCCATTTTTCTTGTTCTTCCGACGTAATTTGGTGCCACTCGTCGATTAATTTAGATATTAAATCGTCTTTTGTTCTAATATCATGTAGTCTCACTCGTTTTTCCAAATTACCCTAAAGATGCTTTATGGGATTGAGATCTGGCGGTTGTGAAGGGTTCGGTAAAATGTATTTGATGTTCTTGATCAACTAGCTTTTTAAGTGCTCTTAACCTGCAAAGACCAAATTAGCCCGCCTCAATGAAACCTGTACTATAATTTGTTACACATTTAATACAACAAATCCCGATTTTATTACAGTTACCATTTTCGAGGAAGGAGTGGTCGGTTAAGCTTGTAATTAAACCTACAACGCCAAAATTGTAACTTTTGATGTAGCTGTGATATCGGGATAATTCTTAGACCAGAATTCATTACAAATTAATTACATCGGTTAAATAGTTCAAGATCACCCGTATATCTTGACTAAGGTAAATTTCACCCAAAACGATTATTTATGGCAAAAACTTCGATTTTACCAATATTAATAATATATTACACCAGACCGCCACCAGACATTGAGCCAAATATTACTCCTTGGACTTTTTGGAGGGCAGATCAACCTTATCTAGGTGTGTAATAAATTATCTTTGTGTCAGATATAGATCTCTGTTACACCAGACCAATTCCGTGTAACCTGACACAAAGATAATTTATTACACACTTGGATAAGGTTAATCTGCCATCTACAAAGTCCAAGGAGTAATATTTGGCTCAATGTCTGGTGGCGGTCTGGTGTAATAAATTATCAAATAAAAAACCTCTTAACGAGGTAAATGTTCGAGTGACGAAAGACGAATTCAATTCACAAAATTTCTGATATCAAATTTGTGCCGAAAAAAACAATTGCATTCGATTTGTCAACGATTTTTCGGAATGTTAATGCATTCAGCGCGTTGTTGTTGAACATTCCGAAAAATCGTTAGCAATCGTTATTCTTGACAGCTAGAAAGCAAAATGTAAACAAACGCGCCGAATGCACTAACATTCCGAAAAATCGTTGACAAATCGAATGCAATTGTTTTTTTCGGCACAAATTTGATATCAGAAATTTTGTGAATTGAATTCGGCTTTCGTCATTCGAACATTTACCTCGTTAAGAGGTTTTTTATTTGATATCAATGATTTTGGCACGGCAAATTGAAGATGAATTGAATTGCGATTCGTTTTATTGTTGTCAGTCAAAACAGTTCATACACACACTCGATAGCACACAAGTGGCCGCTACGTGTTATTGTGCCTTAAGTCATATTCATACGACGGATAAAATCCGGGATAATTCAACAATTTTTTTGCATGTTTCTTGCATGGGAGGAGTGGTAAGATCTATTTTTTAAAGAAACCATCATAAAGATTAAAAAAGTATCGATTTTATGCAAGGAGATTGTTCAATGTTTTTGGTGATTTTTTCGATCACATCAATTTGTCAGTTTTTTCATTTTTTTTGTTATGAAAAAAGAGTCACTGGTAAAAATTCTCTTAGCAATGATAATAATATGATGTATTTATATTTGTTTCATTGTAATACGTTGATTCACTATCATTATGAACCGCAACGGACCGATATTAGGGTGCATTTGAGCCAAAAAATGAAATTTTGCAAAAAATTAAGGTGGCTTTTAAGTTATGGAGGTCAATATCTAAAATATACGAGTTTTCTGGGACAAACGGTTGATGTCATATTGTAGGTGAGATTTGTGGCTAATAATCCTGGAAATATGAACCAAAAGTCTTGGGCTCATTTTTTAGCAATTTGGCCGAATGTGGCCGGCCGATTTCGCATTTTTCAGTTTTTTGACCAAAATGACCCTCCAACCTAATTTATTGAATTTTTGATAGCTGGCGTCAATACCTTTCCAACGATATGCATATGTCTAGGATATGTCGAATAGATTCAGCACTGTGGACGTGGCAAAATGGCCAAAAATGGCCGTTCGGAGGCCGGCCGCGGCCAACATGGCGGCCAAATCAAAAAGTTTTAGAACAAAAGTTGCTTAGTTTTTTAAGTACTACAACTCTTGAAAATATGAGATGAAATAAAAGAGGTACGGACAAACAAACATATATACCAAAGCAAGATTATATGGTGACGTCATAGAAAAATTTAAAATTGTCATAACTTTGGTCAAAATCATCCGTTTTGGACGTTTGAGGTGTCGTTGAATTGGTATTGACGTCTACAATCATAATTTGCCAGTTAGAAAATAACTGGGGCCTTTTTTGGGGCAGTTATACCTGAAAAACTGATTTTTTGGGGCAATTTTCGGAAGGTCATATCTCCACTCAATGTTGGTAGAAGTTCATGTTTTTATACATTATTTAGGTTTAGTTTTCAAGGCCTTTCCAATGGTATATAACATGATCCTGGCGGCCTCAAAGGGAAAAAGTTCGAAACTTGCTGTATAATATACTTCGTTCGACTTCCAGCACAGTAGGTGCTTTCGTCACTCGTTTGGACTGCCGTCCAAAGTGATTAAGATTGATAAAATCGAAGTTTTTGTCATAAATAATCGTTTGGGGTGAAATTTACCTTAGTCAAGATATACGGGTGATCTTGAACTATTTAACCGATGTAATTAATTGGTAATGAATTCTGGTCCAAGAATTATCCCGATATCACAGCTACATCAAAAGTTACAATTTTGGCGTTGTAGGTTTAATTACAAGCTTAACCGACCACTCCTTCCTCGAAAATGGTAACTATAATAAAATCGGGATTTATTGTAATAAATTGTAATAAATATGTAACAAATTATAGTACAGGTTTCATTGAGGCGGGCTAATTTGGTCTTTGCAGATTAAGAGCACTTAAAAAACTAGTTGATCAAGAACTTCAAATACATTTTACCGAGCCCTTCACAACCGCCAGATCTCAACCCCATCGAAAATCTTTAGGGTAATTTGGAAAAACGGGTAAGACTACATGATATTAGAACAAAAGACGATTTAAAATCTAAATTAATCGACGAGTGGCACCAAATTACGTCGGAAGAACAGGAAAAATGGTGCATTCAATGCAGGATCGCCTAAAATAGGGCATAGCTCAGAAAGGATGGCACACAAATTATTAATTATATTTATTAGTAATAATATTAGGAACTGTATGTTTTTTTGACTAAGTTTTGTTATATTTTTGTTAAGTAAATGAATTAATTTTTATATGTGGTATTATTAGTTAGTAAATAGAGAAAAGTCAAATACCAAAAGATGTTGTGTAAAGAAAATATATTGTATGTTTTTTTTTTGATGTAGTGTAATTCAAAACCATTTCGATCTCCTGTTTGCGATTCAGAGTGTGTTTTGGTGTAAAAAAAATATAATTTTTTAAAATTCACTCAAAACCATTCCAAAATATTAAATGTTTTCTACTTAATAATGTAGAAATATTTGTGTTTATTAAACATTTTCAATAAATATGAAAGTTCAATTTTGAGTGTTTTTCAGTTCTAAGCACTTATGGGACACAGTGTATATTTTGGCATATCCTTCACTCCGATTGTTGTAACAGAAAGCAAGAGACGGTAACCTAGTGTCCCCGTTTAAAGTATTGGATTGCGTGAAATTTCGTAAGTACTCTCCTAGAGATTTATGAAAGCTCCATTCGTCTGAGGGTGATAAGCGGTGGTGGAGAGCTTTTTTATTTTGAGGAGCTTGCAAATATAATTAAATAGTTTACTCATAAAATTGGATCCTTGAATTTCGTCCGGTATTCCATAAATGCAAATGAAGTTTTCAACAAAGATTTGAGCATTTTGATTATGCAGAGGTTGAATAACAAAAAAATTTTCTTAGATAATTTACTATTTGTTTTACAGTATATTCGACAATATACTGAAGACACGTAAATCTGTCTCTATCTTGTAGAGGACAGATCTAGTGGACTACAAATAAAATTAAAAAATTAGCTACAGTTCTAGAACCCCCATCTATGCCGTAGTGCGATGAACTCCTTTTTGCTATCGCATTCAGTTTACCGAAACGTTTAAAGCTGGTTTACGACTCCTCTTAGCGGTAAAATAGGTAAAAGCCAGGGACATTACTTAAAAAAATCACTTTAACCCTACCACTATAAGGAGTTCAATTGGTAGCTAGTTTTTATTCACAAGCCCCTTTGCACTATTTATCGCTTTAACTTTAAAACAAATCACAGCACGACTGCGCCAATTATGGGAACGATAATCAGATAATAATAAAAAAAATAAAAATTGAAGCCAGTGGAAAATTATTTCTCACGATTCGTCTTCTCATGGATCAACGTTGTGTTTAGGTTGCATGCTGATATTGCGTCTATCAATATTGCTTGCATGTATCTTAACTGTTACGGGTTCATAACTATATATACATATACTTTGTATTATTTTGTAGGTCTTCTTAATTTGCTAAATCCTTGCTTTCAATACAACATAAAAATACAAAACTAATGGAATTTAATACCAAGATTATAATAAAAATATAATATACTTACTACTTAGGGGGTGATAAGAAGGTGAATTATAGTCTCAATAGTTTCATTTTCACTCTATTCGGTAAAACTACCAATAAAACAGTTGTTATAGCATGCAATAACAGTAACCGCTAGCAACTTGCAACCGAATGACTATTAGCATTAAATGGCAAAACGGAGAACAAAACGAACCACTTTCATAAAACAAATCGATACCAGTAAAATCCTTAAAAACAGGAAGTTAAAAAAAACAATAAAAAGTTTTCCTTTTCCATGTGAATTAAATAAAATACAGAACAAATGGGAAAGGATTTTTTTTTTTATAAACATAATTTTCCCTTTTATTTTCAAGCATTTTCATTCTATACGGAATAGGAGAGTCGGTCAAAACGAATTTCATTTAATTTGTTGTTGCTAGTATTGTGTGTTAATTTCAGACATAAAATCAATTTCCTTTTTTATGGTATTTTTATTTTTTTATTTTTAAAGGGATGCAAAAACCATAGTTTTGCTATTGTGGCTTTTTCGATTCAATTTCGGCAAACATTATTATTGTTGGTTTTCTGGTTGCCGTTACAAAATATGTAACATAATGGAAAGTAGCATAATCATATCTAGATTAGTTTCTAAAGAATCATATACATAATAACGAGATGATTTTCCAAATGGGATGATATAAAATATCATAATTAAAAATATTGTATTTTATTTTTGATCTAAACATTTTGTTGCTGTACGTCAAGTAAATTGGTTGTAACCACTTTACGGACAGTTTATTAAAAACATACGTAACATAAACGTCACCATGACAAACTTTTGGAAAAACATTTAATTTGAATACTGGAGTAAGGTGAAATAATTAGAAAGTTGTCGAAACATTTTGTTTTGGTGGTGTTGGTGTTCGGTTAACGTAGAAGGTATATAAATGTTCTACCTATTCGTTTTTATAATGACGGAAAGGAAATGGAGAAAATTGTTACGTATATACATAGCCTCAAAATAAATTAGAAACCTTGTAAAGTTCATGGGTATATAAATTATGTAATATTGCAACGGAAATTAATTTTTCAACATATCTAAATAACTGTTGTTGTGATGTTCTTTCCAAATGTACTCCACATACTTGCTTTAGTAGTGGGCCGTAAATATTTAAAGCATTAAAAAATGGGATATTCTTAGAAATAAAAAGGATATAGAAAACTTTGAAAATTTGGGATTGCTCCATTAAAAAAATTTTAATCTTCTTAATTTCACTTAAAACTTTTACTTTTAATTAGAAAAGGGTAATTAATAGGCTAATTAATAAACCTACATGAGATAATGAGATATAAATATAAAATTACATGTGCATGGAGATTAGTTTATTATATCCATAATATGATTGATATCGATTTAAATATTCCATTCAGAAATCAAAGAAATCAACCCATGTTGAAAATTTAATCTTTATTGCAAAAATTGTAAAAGCTGATACAGCGGCTGTCACTTCTGGTACACAGATATCTACCACATTTCGTATATGGATTTCAAAATTTATGAAAAAATCTTTTGTATGTGACTCGCCTGGAGGGAGATGCCAAATTTTTGAGAAACGTGTTTTTGATTAAAACTCCTCACTTCCGGTAAAATTTAAAAAAAAAATCTAATATATTATATTTGTAACTTAATCTAAGATAACGGAAAAGCTCCTATGGGAACTGCCAATTTGTGGAAAAAGCTTTAGTATGACGTTTCACCCAGATGGTCGAAATTGTTCATAAATACTATACAAAAAAAACAGTTTTTGGTTAAAAATCATCATCTCCGCTTAAATTTTGAAAAACCGATTTGAACCGATATTGTTGAAAATTAATTTATAATTTTAAATATACTTTTCAAAATATTTGCAAAAAACCAAATGCTCCTTTGGAAGCTGTCACTTTCGGTGGACCGATTTCGACCAAAATTTTTTGGGATCTTCCAATTTGTAGAAAAAGCTTAAGTATGAAGTTCCATCGAAATCAATATTCCCTCTGGGCTGTATAGAGCAAAAATTTGAAACTGTTTTCGTCGAAAAAAACTCATTTCCGCTTAAATTGTTGAAAATCATCCGGACCCGGTAATGTTGCGATTTATTTTTTTTTTTATTATTATTTTATTGTGCATTCTCATTCAATAACAACGGCGGATTATCCAGTGAATTTAATGGCAATAAAATTTAATTTAAAATTATTAGTCCCTAATAGTTTTTCTCGTAAATGATTCCCAGTAGGTTATATTCCATAACTTCTTCTCAAACCCATTTTATAATCCAATTTCCACCCACCATATTTCATCATCATCTGATCAGAAATAATCTAAATAGTTTCAGATGGCGTTATTTCAGAAATGTTTCCAAAAAATATTTAAAATTCTCATTTTCTTGAAAATTCCATCATAATCTGTTCAGAAATAACTTAATTTCGTCCCGATTAGTCATATTCCAGAATTTTTTCAAAAATCAGTTCTCATCCATCCAGGATACCTAATTTCATGTTGATGATCGGTAAAGAAATGTCCGTCCCAGATGGCATTATTCCACCACTTTTTCTATAAATGATTTAATAATTCCATTTTCATTCATTAAGCTCAATTTCATAATGATTCGTAAAGAAATGGTTTAGCTCCATCCAGTTGGCCATTTATACAAGAACTTCTCCCATAAGAAATTTTAGACTCAAATGTCTATCCACCATACCCGGTTTCATCACGACCGATAAGGAAATGTGTTAGTTCCGTTCCAGTTGAACATATTCAAGAATTTATTTCAAAGATCATTTGAGTTTCTCATCTCGATCCACCATACCCAGTTTCACCATAATTGGTTACGAAATCGGTTTGTTTCGCACCAGTTTGCCACATTCCAGAACTTCGTCTTCAAACTTTAAACATAAATTTCATCTTATAATTATTTGGCCAGTCCCAAAGAATGCCAATTATTTTATTATTCTTTGACAATACGCGTAGTTCTACGTCATAATAAATTTAAAGTGCTATGTTTGCATTTTTATGCATTTGAAAAGAATATGATAGAAGGACGTGAGAAACAAATCAAGAAAGAGTTTTAGTACTTCGGCATCAAAACAGATTGGAAACAGACTTGGGACAGCTTTAGTACCACAATGCAATTTTATTGACAGTAAAACAAAGATGGCGCCACTTTGATAAAAACGGATTTTGTAGAACTAAAACAAAAAGTTCGGGATGTCAAACTAGTGACATCTATTGAAATATAAATTAACTAAAATTTAAAACTTTATTCGTTAATCGGTGATGAAATAATGTTTAATCGAATTACGTATTTGTGTGTGCTTCGTCAACATTGCAGACACAGATCAAATGGATAGTATCGCTCCTTCTGATAGTGGTACCACAAATACCAAACGCATGTAACTTATTAAAATTTATTTTATTTATAAACGAAATTTACAAAAAATTTTTATTTTGTTTTAAATTAAGCATTTTAAATTATTTATGTTTCGTTGAATATTTAAATACATTTTTATTTTTGTATTAAAATTTTTTTTTATAAAAATATCTCTAAGATGGCATTCTTGTATCAAATTAAATCAACAATTTTTTAGTTCAAATTATAACCACCTTAAACAAAATTATAGTAAATTTTAATCCAAAAGCGAAAAAAATTATAAATAATATAAAAAAATTGAAATATCTGTAAGATGGCATCTGATAATGTTTACATTTTTAGTTAGTGTTATGACCATTTTGACAAAAATGTCGCGATAGTTAATTTGCGACGCGATACTAAAGGCTAGCCACAGACTTTAAAATATCTAACTGCAAATTGCATCTCGTTGGATTTGCAATTGACAAGTTTAAAAGAGGCTTGTCAATTAAACCACGAGTTTTAAAGTTTGGCGTGAAATTTGATGCGATTTTAAGTTTCAAATCTTTTGGTAAATGACTAAAGTATTACAGTTACAAAAGAATTTGTCATATTTTTGACAGTCATTAATGTTTGGGGTATTGTGGGTGCAACGAAATATGGATGCAATGCGAAGCATAATCTTCGAGAAGATAAGATTATTAATCTAGATTCTGAAATGGTTAAAATGTTACTGCGTCACTGGAAAAAACACATATATACGCGAACATCTACAAGAACAAGTACTACTTCAAAATCTAAACTAGCTCTCGAGTAAGATTTCACATCCTATCGTTTGGTGCGTATCACTCACACAGTAATACCCCCTACTCGATAAATTAATTTGTATAATTTTGAACAAAATATACCAAACTAAAGGTTGTTTTGCCTGTCTGTCACAAAACTTTGGAAAGGGACTACTTTAGCTTTGAATTTTAAAGTTGATGTAGTTTAAAAATTCTTGAACCTACTCAAGAAAGTATTTGTATTTTAATTCTGTTTATTGAAGTTCTGTTGGATTCACGATACTTTTTGTTTTTTTGTCTAGAATACATTTTTCGATACGCGAGCGGACTACATACAGCTCTCCATGTGAAAAGTGCGGATTTTCCAAAATAATGGCACATCTGCCGGAATCATTGAGATGCAATGGAAGGAAACATCTTCTGCTTTAATTCTTCAATTGTAGTTTCATTGATACTGTTCATCGCCTTTCTCACTTAAAGTCTGGCACCGTCGGAAAGTAGTGTTGGATAAATGTTTCGGAGAAGAATGATAGACACGCCAATTTTCAATGTTAAAACGCCAAAAATTTCCGGCCGAGAAATGTCGATAACTGAAATTCAAACTAATCAAACGAAAATGGCAAACGATAATTGTCGGTAACATGTTCATCGAAAACACCAGCCAAAAATGTCGATAATGCAGATACTAATTTTATGTCTTTAAAAATTATTTATATTAGAAATTTTTATTTTGTTGTTCCTAAGACACAACTAAAAAATTAAAGTAATATGCTTTATTAAATGATTGTGAAGGCATAAGATGTGAAATGCATCTATAGTGACGTGTTTGGAAAACATTTTAAATGAAGTGCCTTCTAATGAATATCATTTAAAAAACATCTAGCCAATTTTAATTTGGGGAGCTCAGGAAAATTCGTTTGAATATATCGCACACACAAAATTAAAAAATTTCTAAAAAATTACTGTTTAAAGTGTCATCATGGCTGCAAGTGGATTCAAATGAATGTTCACACGTGGAAACTATTTCAGGTCGATTTTCATGTCGGTTGATTAAATCAAACCAAGATAAAATGACAGGCGACAAATGTCGGTAATGTAGATAAAAAATTTATGTCGGAAAGAAATTTTATTATATTAAAAATATTGATATTTCATAGAATCAACTTAAATTATTGAAATACAATTTTTAATACGAAACAATTAAAACTAAAATACCTAACCAAATTTTTGTAGGTGCTTCATTAGATGTTTAGGGAGGTAAGATGGGAAATGTATGTAAAGTGACATTTTTCAAAAATATTTTTAATTATTACCATTTACCAGTAATTTGATCGGTTCTACGAACGGGAAAGTAGCATGACTGGGTATAGGGCTACGCAGTGTTTAAAAATTTAAAGAGTTTGATAAATTGATGTTTTGAACGGAACATCAAAAAACAGACTCCAAGAATTTCTTTAAAGCGAAAATTCGACACAATTTTTTGTCGAAGGGCACTCACCCGGCCCTGACGTTCTGGACCACGCCCAATGTTCTTTAAAATTTATAGAGCTTCTGTGTAAACGACATTTCACGTGAACACTTTGTCACAATTGGGAACTAATTTTCCCTGCTCTTCAGTCTCTTTGACTGTAACGTTGATACTTTCAAAGGTTTTCACTCTTGAAAAGGCCGTGTATAATTGCCCATGAGCAAATACTGGTTGTGATAAATACAGTCCCACTTTCTCAAGAGTGTGTCCTTGAGCTTTATTAATAGTCATGTCCACTCTTACTCTGTAACTCAAAGAAGAAAGAAGTTTCAGAAGGTGTTAGTGCCATTCTTGGAATGAACACAATTTCTCCCTTTGACTTGCCATCAGAAATTACTTTGGCAAAAATCACGTTGTTTGTACCGTTACACAGATCTCGTTTGAAGTTCAAATTTTGGAGTAAAATTATTATTGCTCCTATTTTAAGAGTTAATGTATGCACAGGCATGCCCGATACATTTAGAGTGTCCAAAAACTATATTGAAAAGTGCATTCTTTCCTCTTCATCGTCGGTGACGACACTGTTTACACTTTCGTAAACTCTTTCATACTGAGGTCTATCTTCAGGTGTAACTAAACGGCTGAAAACTTGGTCATTAATGGCAAAAGTGTCCTCATTTAAAGGACACTGGATTGCTGTCACGGCACATGTTTCTGCCTCCAGTAACACAATGTCACTGCGACCTCTCAATTTACAGAGAAGTGTATTGTCCGGGAAAGTTTTTACTTCCTGCAAGCCCATCAACGAAAAAGCATCTAACTCTTTCTTTTGGGTCTTCAACAGCTTGCATGACCATGTCATGCATGACCTTCGTTTTGTCTAACATTCAGCTTAGACAAAAATATAAGTCCCTTTTCGGCTTGACAAACAGGATCATATTCAGATGGAATATCATATAATGAATTGCATTAGGAGTAGGCAATTTCAACCCACTCCAATCAGTTCCATGTCCCTTATATCGTGTAATGCCCAACTTTCTGGGTCGGACAACCTTGCATGAACGAAATCTTCCGTTAGTGCAACTTTATGGGTACCACATATGAAATATCAACGTACATCCAACTTATTAATAACAAAAACTAGCATGTCGGTGACGCGAACCATAAGATTTTACCCATCCAAAACAATCGCCCAACGCGCCTAAAAAAGTTTTCACTTCAATCAAAAAGTATCAAACAGTATCAAATAGAACTTCGCAACCCATGGCTAAAACCATTTCTGTTATATCTCAGAGGTCGAAGGTCGGATGATGCTAATCTTCGAACTCATCTGAGCTATCAAAATTACCGATTTTTTGAAAAATTAAGAAGACGTGTACGATGTCCTAAACTCAAGTTATCCCGTCAGAGATAAGGCGCTCTTAAAATGATTATCATATGAAAAACCGTCCGATACATTTTCTTTTGGGGAATTCAGGAAAATTTATTCGAATATATCGCACACACGAAATTTAGAAATGTCTAAACATTCAGTATGATTTGTGGAAAAGAATTCAAATGAATCGTCTTAAAAATGGTCTCTCTCTCTCTCTCTGTCGCTTTTGATTGAGTATGCGATATATCCAATCGAGTTTTCCCGGACTCCCCACAAGAAAATTAATTTGAATTTTTTTCCAGGTATGAGCATCATTAAGACTTTTCATTTGAATCTATTTCCAGCCATAACGAGTTTTCCTCAGCTTTTCACAAGAAATATGATCTAAATTGTTTTCGAGAGATAACTATTCCTAAGATAATTTAAGGTCTGATAACTGCTTGCCCAACCATATCACTTAAAACGTTAAATTTTTAGAATATTTAGTTTTGCTTGCTATATTCCAACGAGTTTCCTTAGTAATAAAATTGTTCTGCATTATACAAATGGATGAAAAAATTTCACATTGCTCAATTTTCCACAAAAAATCAAAAATATCAAAAAAATCCAATATTTGTTGAATTTTTTTAATGTAGATTCAAAGTCTATTTCAATACCTATCCAGTGGTACCTTTTTTGTATTTATACGTGCCATCAAACTGATTTTTTTGGGGTAAACATCTGAGGTACACATTTTTGTGAATTTGTCAGCATAAAAATTAGGGGTAAAAATCGAATTAAAACATGGAAATAAACAAAAAAAAACAAGTATTCTCTCCCCTGGCCCTATTGACAGTTTCCACTCGATGCTGCATTGATTTCATCAAAGTTTTCACAAAATCTTGAGTCATTATTCTACGATCGCCTGTTGCAGCTCCTGGAGACTTGTTGGAGCAACATCTCTGGCTTGAACCCTTCTTTTCAACTCGTCCTATACATTTTGGATGGGATTGAGGTCCGTGCTTCGAGCTGGCCACTCCATAACAGGCATATCCACCTCTTGAAGGTACCGATATACATACTACATCAGCCGCATGCGGTCTCGCGTTATCCTGCATAAACAGAAAATTTTCACCAATAAACCCGGCAAAAGATATGACGTACTCCGCCAATACTTCAGGCTAAGCTTCAATATGCGAATGATCACAGTTCTGAGCGAGAAATTTCATGGCATGCTATTGCATTGATCTTGTTGAATTATTTTTAGAATTTAATTCGAAAGCCTGCTATATGCATTTGACAAAAAATCACTTTGTTGACATGGTACAAGTACAAAAAGGTACCACTGTGGCACTATTCTGGTAATTCACCGGGAATAGGGACCTGGGGAGAGAATTTACATATAAATTCTATATAAATAATTTTTTTCTGGCATACTAAGTTAAAAAGTTAGTGGTAATTTTTTTGAAAACAAAATAAAATTGGGAATAACTTTCCCTGATAAATTTCGCTATGGAAAAATTATTTCCAATTTACAAATATTTACATCAAACTTTTTTTCACAGTAGGCTAGAAAAAACTGATTTATAGATAAAAGCTATGTAAAATCTTTCGCCAGTTCCCTATTCCTGGGGAATTACCAGAATAGTGCCGCTGGATAGGTATTGAAATAGACTTTGAATCTGCATTAAAAAAATTAAACAAATAATGTTTTTTTTGATATTTTTGAACTTTTATGGTAAATTAAGCAATGTACGATTTTTTGCACCAGATTAATGAAAAAAATAAACAAGTTTTTTTTAAATAAACTAACACCACAATTATTTATCTGCTTTATCGACATTTTCGGTTGGCTATTTATAGGAATCAACCTTACCGACTTTACAGGCGGGCATTTCATGTTGTTTTGGGATCTGCATTTTCGGCTGACAACTTGTATGTCCACATCTGCATTATCGACATTTTTCGGCTAGGTCAGGTTTATCGCTAACTTTAACAGTAAGTCCATGTTTGGTAAATCAAGCGAATGCAATAATTCAGTTAGATTCTTACAACTTTGTATTAGTGCAGTATCGATGGAATTAAACGTCGTTGCTACGCAAGGTATTTGGGTTTGAATGATGAAATTGACATCGTTGTTTTTGACTGCAATATAGCATGTGCAGCCACTAATGTTTTTTGTAATTCTGCGTGATATTTGGGAAAACTTTGTGCTAAGATATGCATTAAGTGCATCAGCGGGTCTCGAACGTGGCATAGCTGATAGAGTTGGTCAAAAATCACCAGAAACTAAAAGGAGTGCGCTACCGTAGAGTTGTTCATTCCCTCAAACATGTTTTAATGAACGATGAAGTGCTTTTAATGCTTTTTTGCACCATAGGTAACTTTCCCGATTCCAGAATTTTTGTTGATACTGTATGTTGGTGTCTCGGTGATTTGCATATTCAACGGCAGTTCCAGATGCTGTGATTGTCAGTGCAATATTTTTTCGTCATGGTATAGTTGTCAAAATAATTGAAATGAGAAAAATGTTGCACGCGCCTCCGGGCACATCTAGGAATTACGATCAGGCTCTTTAGTTTGTAAATGTATAACCAACTCGTCGGCACCAATGTGTGTTTTTCGTTGCAAACCACGACCGAGAAGGTTGTTTGCAGCTCGATTCAGCGCAGCCATTCCAAATTGGACAATTGCTTTAATAGGGATTGCAAAAGATATGCCCTCAACCGAAACCATTGCTTCATTATACACATTTGCTGTGAATTCAATTCCACATTTAGAATCATTATACGCAAACGATTTAGGATGTCTTCCCTCATGGTGTCTGTATTTTTCCTAAAGATGTTTTGGATCCGATGAGAAGCACGTTAAAAATATAACTGCAATAAACGGCGACTAGACAAAATTCGTCAAACTGCTTCGAAAAAAAATCGATAATGCAGTGCTCCAAAAACAGCTTCATTTGACATATTTACAAAAGAACTTAATCGATTTTAACGAACTCTAATACTCAACATTGATGTGTGCTTTGTAAGTTTTCGAGAGTAAGGTTGAATACGGCATAACCCAATCATTGTTTCGTTTGTACAGAAAAAAAATACATAGAAGATTTTTACTGAATCGGGCCCCCATTAAGCATTTCCACGAAATAAAATAAATGAGATGATTGTTTTTTTAACCAAACATAAACTTGTAGAAATTAGGGGACGTTTTCAAACATAATTGAGATATTTTAAAACTCAAAGGACAGCTAGGTAAAATTTAGTTATAAAATAATTATAATAAAAATTATAATTTATATTTCTGAAATGATATTCCAAAAAAACATTGTTAGGCTCATGAAAAATGACCCATATTCGCTTCGTAGACAAGATTCAGTGGACATCTCTGGTAATGGCAATACAAATGAAAACATGAAAGCTATTATAGACCTAGCAAAATAAGTACATTCATAAATGTGGGTGGGAGCTTGTGGACATCTCTAGAATCTGCCGTATAAAATTGGAAATTTTGTTAACAAATTTAAAATTTCATCAAGCATAGCAAGGTTTATTGAGGTAAACAACGTTCACCACAATTTTAGTGACATCCAAAAATATAAGTGTGATGCCGTGAACATCTCTAGGATCGACCGTAAAACAAAAATTACGTAGACAAAAATTGTGAAACCATTATGAAATCTTAGAAATAGGTTTATGCTTTACGTTCACAAAAATGTCAGCTAGAATCTGTAGGTATTTCTAGATTTAACGGCACACCATTCAGCATTGTGTCCAATTTTATTATTTTCTTCTGAAAATGAAATCCTATTGAAAATATAACAACTTTTTAGTTGCGTTAGAAAGTTCACTTCGTGATTATAAATGTTTTAAAATTGAAGTTGAATTGAATGCCTTACAGTATAAAATTTAATGCTTATTTTTCATAAACGCTGAATAACTCTTATTATAATTTAAAGCGCCACCTGTTGTAAACTCACTGCTTTAGCTGGCAATGGTTATTTTAAAAAACATTAGGATATGGTCCACCAAAGTCGTCCGCGAAAAATATTTTACTGCATTTAGAACCTAAGTTATGAAGGGGGTAATGGGGGAAAATTAAAAATAAATTATGCTCAACAAAACTAACAGCGGCTAGAAAATTTTAAAATCCGATGATGGATTTTATAAGCGAACGGCCCACATATGAAATGGAACGAATAGAAAAGAGATTTTTGATTGATATTTTTAACGATTGTATTTAAGGTATGAACTACTTAACCGAAAAACGCCCCGAGCTAATCCGCTACAAATTATTATATAAAATAAAACATTTTTCTAATTACAGCATCTCCTTCTTATCCACAGCTTATCTCAAAAACTGTTAAATAACTCAATTAAACACTAAGCACAATAAATCTTTATAAAAATTTACAATTCAATTTTGAACGTGGATTATCTGAAAAGACCATATTTCTTATCACTACATATACATAAACACACTCTCGTGTAATATATACATACCATATGAATAGCTGTATGTAAAATTGATAGCCATATAAACTCCCAGCAAACACAAAAAATATGTCGGGCTCGGTTGGTTAACACAACGTTTTTGTTTACTACCATCCATAAGTAAATCATCTTTGACAAATATTATATTCGTATACGAGTATGTTATATACAAATTTTCTGCTATCCTTAATAGTTCCATCCTCCCTAACAAAAAAAAAAAATGTTAAACCCAAGCAAAAAATCTAAAATTCTGTTACATGTTGATAAAATTACATTTTTTTGTATATTTATTCTAAAATAAGACTTGTTGTATAAAATTAGATATCCATATATGTATACATGTTCGTATTTTACTCAATGAAACGAAATTTTCATTCAGAGCAGATATTACAAGTATGTACGAATTCTTATACAGGGTAATCGAATGAAAATTTTCCACCTGTAATAATTCGAAAACCACTTATTTACGAGCTTTAAAAATAATTGTTTCTCGAGGGGGAAAAAATATAATAACAATTTATATTACAAAAATTTCGTATACGACTTTCTTTTATTCAGCCTGTGGTGTTAAAAATATCTAACAAAACACCATGGCATCGTGTTGGGTCAACCTAAATTATCAAAATATTTTTACTTTAATTCTGCTGGTTTAAAACAACTATATTTAAACATCAATTCATTTCAATTTCAATCTCAACCTCAATCTCAATCTCAATCTCAGTGTCAATCTTCATTCCAATCTCAATCTCAATCTCGGCTCAATCTTCATCTCAATCTCACTCATCGCAATCTCAATTTCAATCTTAACCTCTATCTTAACCTCAATTTCAATCTTAGTGTCAATCTCAATCTCAGTGCCAATCTCAATCTCAGCGTCAATCTCAATCGCAATCTCAGGCTCAATCTCAGTCTCAATCTTCATCTCAATCTCAGTCTCAATCTTCATCTCAATCTCAGTCTCAATCTTAATCTCAATCTCAACCTCAATCTCAATTTCAATCTTAGTGTCAATCTCAATCTCATTGTCAATCTCAATCTCAATCTGAATCCCAATCTCATTGTCAATCTAAATCTCAATCTCAACCTCAGAGTGAATCGTAATCTCAATCTCAATCTCAATCCCAATCTCAAACTCAATCTCAACCTCATTCTCAATCTCAAGTCGTATTCATACGACGGATAAAAATCTCGGATTTTTCTATCCTAGATTGTTTTTCAATTTGTTTCAACTTTTTTGTATGAAAAAAGGCGCGTCTATTGTACAATTTACGTGATGTAGTTAGTTAAATCGATGGGATAGAAAAATCTCGAATTGTTGTCCGTCGTATGAATACGACTTTAATCTCAATTTCAATCGCAATCAACCTCAATCTTCATCGCAATCCCAATCTCAAACACAATCTCAATCTCATTCTTGGTCTCAATCTCAATCACAATCTTAATCTCATTCCCCACCTCAATGTCAATCTCAATCTTAATCTCAATCTCAATTTCAATTTCAAATTAAAAACATATGTGTAGTGGTAGAAACTCTAAGTACGATGCCAACAACGATCGACTCAAAATAGATAAATGCAAACGAGTCAAAACAGAAAATAACACTTCACATGAATCTGATGAAGCTGCAACAAAGACCCCACATCCGTCGAATAAAATAGAAACAATTCACTCCGCAAGCACGTCAGTCGATTATTTCATTAATTTCTCTAATACGCGAATAAACTATAACCGAAATCAACTTACTTTCACAGGTTCCAAATATAGACGTAACTATTTCCGAAGATATTTTCCCCAATGATAAAAAATCAATCATGTCGAAAAAACCATTCGAATCGGCAATAATGGCCCCTAGAGTTTATACCAAAAAATGCTGGCATCCCATAGAAAGGATTTCTGTTAAAACGGTCATTTTGTTTTCACGACCAAAATGATCGAGAAACATCAGGACACAGAGGAACAACGAGGTAGAGAGTCGTTGAGACGGTCATATTTCTTCCCGAAAATGGTAAACCAAATTCAAATGTATACTAATGCTTGCAATCACCAAGAAGCTAGAAAGGCTAGAGATTGTCGTTTCTAACAACATAAGAACAATTTTCTACCAATAATTGATTAATTTAAAAAGCATCTGCGAATACCGGTTCACGAGATACTGTACTAACCCGATATATCGAAAAACACAAAAAATGTTGCTTTCATAAAATCGGACATTTGTTAAATCGGATATTTTTGCAAAAGGGTTTTTGAATTTTAAAATTTTAGGAAATATCTAAGAAATATCAATCATTAATTGAATAATTAAAAATTATATTATTTACTATTTTTCAAGATTTTAATTTTAACAGAAATGGATAAAATAAAAAATACGGCAGATAGACTATTTTTATTTTATAGCGAAATTTTAAGGGGAATATTTGACAACTACGAAATTATAACCAAAATTAGTTGAAAAATGAAAATTATTGTTAAATCAATTTTATTTATATCTCTAAATTACTACAAAATTAAATATTATTTGTAGGCATCATTTTATTATGTTTTTTAAATATTTCCTTTCAATAATTAAAAAGTAAGAAAACGCTTTCCTATAAAAAAATTAGGGGAATATTTGACGGCGTTCGTAACATAACCTAAATAATATTAAAACGCGATTCTTCACACTCCATCAAACGTGTAAAATGTATGAGCCTTGTCACCATAATAATATTACTCAACTAAAATTTGCTGAGGTGGGGGGTATTTTTAATTTTGGTTGCCATAAAAAGTTCTTCGTTTTGTATTTTTTATTTTTATTTATGGCAACCAAATCGCGACAACAAAATTAATTATTAAAAATTTTAGTGTTCCACCGCTCACACACAGATGTATGTGAAGATAGCCCAAATTCCATCCCCAAAAAATGCGATGGCAGCACTAATTATTGCTATCATGACATTTTTAATCTCAGCCCAAAAAATCTCGTCATTTTTACGGGAATAGTTTTTCGGGAATAGTTCCCAAATTCTATGGACTATATCTCAACTACTATACACTGACAAAATCATACATGCTCCTTAAACATTCACCAAACGATGTGCACTGCTAGTTGGGCCAACGAAACTCAGCTTATTTTGAATTCAAAAAAGCATAGAAACTTTGATCAAATAAGTCCCGACACTTTTATATATCATTTCCCAGTTGGAAATTTGTCAACATGCATGTGAACCTTTTTTTTTACGAAAGACATGCCTTGCTTTTTCCTACTTTTTTTTTCTAAGTGCGTAAGAAAAAGATAAAAAACTACTTTCTGGTCGATTTTGGATGGTATGTTGACTAAACAATTTAGTGAAAGTTGACCATTATTTTTTAAATAAGTTAATTTATAATTATAATTTATGTATTTAAATAAAATTAGAAATATTTGTCTTCATTTAAATTAAATGTTTCATTATATTTATATACACATATTATGTACATACATTAAATTACTTCAGACATATCATGTATTACGATTCATTTCAGATATATCTAAAACAATTAATCTGAGACATGTCATATTCGATTCGTCTATCTCTTCTCACATGCGATTCATCTCAGAAATGTCGTAAACGATTCATCTCAGACATGTCTAAAACGATTCATCTCAGACGAGTCACAAACGAAAATTGCATTAGTATTACTCTCTCTCTCTCTCTCTCTCTCTCTGGCTTTCATATCACATGAAGGGATTTCGCCGCCTGCACTATGGCTCTCCATCCATCTTGATCCATCACTCTCCTCCTCCAGTTTCGACATCCTAATGTTCGTAGATCTTATTCGATGTCGTCACGCCAGGGTAGTCGGGGTCTTCCTCTACCACGTAATCCGGCTGGTTGTTGGTAAAACACTTTATTTATAGAGAGTGACAGAAACAAAAAAAATTAAGGGAACGTTTTATAATTAAATTTAGAAATCTTGAAGATAACATAACCAACAAAACTTCACAAACTAAATTTACTTCGGCAATTTCATTATTTTATAGGAATTTAAGTTTGACTGGTATTAAAATTCATCAATATCAAATAAAAAATATTTTATAAATTTCTTTCAGGTTCACCATAATATTTTTCCATCCATAAAAAGATGTTAGTGTGCGAGAAATATTTCCCGTCATATTACTTATTTCATGTAAATGTATTAGAATGTTGCTATAAAAAATGCTCAGTGGCCCTATTCTGGTTTTCCCTGGGAATAGGGAATTGGGAATTAGTGACGTTTTTCTAGCAGCTGGGATTTTTTTATTCCCCAAAGTGTATTCTGGCGTTTGGGATTTTTTTTATTGGGAAAAAATAATTCCATTTTATAGCAGTTTTGACGTTAATTTTTCCCCATTATTTTTTTAGAGAATTGTAATTCGTACCTTTTTGAATTTTGAAACATAATTTTTGCTAATAAATATATATTAAAAAATAAATTAAACTTGTAAT
Source organism: Nephrotoma flavescens (assembly GCA_932526605.1). Taxonomy (NCBI): domain Eukaryota; kingdom Metazoa; phylum Arthropoda; class Insecta; order Diptera; family Tipulidae; genus Nephrotoma; species Nephrotoma flavescens. The sequence continues at coordinate 202,197,548 of OW052221.1, read as the reverse complement.
AAAGTCGGAATACGTGTATTAGTTTATAAATATTTATACAAAAAAAAATCCCAAAAAAATTATTCCCTGTCTTCCAGAATGCACTTTTGGGAACGGGAAATATATATTTGGGAATTAGAGCAATTTGTAATTACAGCAAAATATTTTCCCAATTCCCCGGGAAAACCAGAATAGGGCCACTGGTTAGTATTTTTTTCATTTTATTATGGCAATGTACCACTACATATAAAACGATTTTGTCAGTAAAATTTTTAGGTTTTACTTAATCGTTCAGTTAATTTCACAAAAATGCTATTCATATTTCACTTTGTATTATAGTAAAATTTTCATATAATTGATTGAATTTTACAACGATGAGTGAATATTTAACAATTAGTGATTAAAAAATTTACTTAATTTTATAAAACTTCTCAACACGCTTTAATAAAAAAAATGTGGACAATAACTTTTCTGTAACTTATTTTAGCATTCCAACCAGCTGAATTAACTTACTCAATAGTAACCTAAAAAAAAAATCAAATATTTTACTTTTCAGAATGTTAAGTTTACTATTTGTACTATTTACAAAGCAATAAGTAAGTTGAGTTTAAACAATTTTTTTGTAAAATTATCTTACTTTTTGGTTAATATGATCAATTATTTCTCTGCGTGACCTTTTGATAATACTTTTATTCCGGTCAGGTTAAGATTAAATCACATAATTATGAGGTTAGAAAGATTGTCTAAATTAACTAAGCGTTACAAATCTAATTGTGTTAGCGCCCTTAAGGAGATAATGTTAGCTTTCTTGACAATTCAATCAAGTTTGTTCAGGAAAACGTAATAAAGTGGAATCTTTATCTTTTTAAGAGAATGATTTTGATGATGTAGAATCTGTAGTAATATAATGATAATTTTGTAAATCCAGCAATTAGGAATGCGTTATTAGACCAGAAAGTTGGTCTGTTGGTTGGTCTAATTTAAACCTCATTAACAAACCAACAAATTTTAACCACTTTTCGTTATACTGATGAACATTCGGCGAAATCAACTGATTCGTTTGTTACGGATGGAAAAGATCAACCATTAAAGTGAAAAATTGATTTCGATGGCACTACTGACCGAGTTGCAATAGAACGACTCCACTTTAGAGTAGAACATTTTGCACGTAATTATCGGATCCTGATAATACTGTGAAAAATCAATTTGTCGTTCTCCAAAAAGAAATTGCTTCTAATCAGTACTGATGTTATCTTTGACGGAATCCTAATGAAACTTGGTTTCAATTTCTTAGTTTGTGGATTTATCGGATTATACATTGAAATTCTCGCTTTAACTTTCCGATTTCACAATCTATCTGTGATTTGGGTATTCTTAAAACTCTGCGGTCTAACATGAACATAGGACTTCAACATCATCATGCCTATCAGGAGAATCATTGTACCAATATCTTGGTTAAAGATGTGTTGCGCTTGAAGCGCTCAATGTGTTAATCAATTTCTGGTGCTGGTGAGCAATTCACTATATCAACTGTTACACCAGTTTTTTTTAAATCAAATTTTGCAAATCGAGATTTTAACAAGTTTATAAACCTACATGCACATCAATTTAATAAAATTATTTCGCCTAATCAAATGGACACTTTCAATCAAAACTTTGATTCAAATGAATTGTCTAGCGCTTGGGTTTTCCAAATTTAATTGTTCAAAAACAATGAAATGTTCATGTCATTTCGGCAATATGTTCCAAATAGGTGTGCAATGAACACTCTTCGAAACGACCAGCAGCAATGAACCACACAGGCGACCACAATTTTCAGAGACAACTCTCAATAAATAAATAAAAATCGGAAATATCAGTCATTTAAAATTCAAAAATAAAACTAAAATTTCCAACTCACCTAATCCCGTGTTCGTAGATATTGGGACAAACGAAGAGTAATAGCATATGTGATTTCTGAAACGCTTTTCACAAATGATATAACTGATCGACCATATGCCATTATATTTTTTGCTATTATTTCTAAGAAAACTCGGTTATTGAATGTTTATGGAAATTATGAGTTTAAAATCGACTAGCCTTTGAATATAAGCCGAGTAGAAGAAAAGAGGAATATATGATTTTTTGAAGATCAATGAGCTCAAAAAGACGTGCTTTCAAGAAAATGTATTCTAGTAGCTGGATTGGTTCTTTTCAGACATGTGACACGTAAACAACCAATCCAGCCAGGAGAAATCAGTTGCAAGGAAGCTAGTCTTAATCGGCCCAATCTCTAATAAGAATTTTGTAGTTTGCTTGGAATAATAGCAGAACAGAAGAAACTAAATGTAGAGGATTGACGGGGGCCGAATTAAATAAGTTTTATATGAAATTTTTTAAGTTTTTTAGGTACAAATAGACGACGTCTTTCCATTAATGAAGTTAACATGTAAGTTACCTGAAACACATCCACCAATTAAAAAAATATTAATTGTTAACTCTCTCGAGACCAAACATCATTTATGTGGAACACCCAATAATAAGCGGTTTATTCGAGTATAATTCGAGGTATAATTTGGGTATAATTCGAGTGGAAAGTTTTCATTGGATCACACTGTATATAGAAAAAAGCTATACGACGCGGAAAACATTATTCTAAAATTTTGTATACACAGAAATTGGATATGAGAAAATATTTTTTTTTGTACAATTTGTGAATTGAAGATGAACACGAAATGATATCCGAGAATAAAAAAAATGCTTTTCTTTATTTTTTATTTTATTTTGGTGATTCCCAGCTTTTTTCCTACAACGAATATTTTCCCAGTGCAACGCCCAAATAGTAATATATGTCGTATTCGTATCAGCTTAATTTATTATCTTTGCTGTACTACAGGGCACAAAAAATACACGTACTACTCTTGATATGGCCCCCACTACAATCCATTAATACAATTTATTTAATTGCATTTAAATCAAAAATGGAAATTTATGGCGATTCATTATAATTAATATATTTTTATTCATATACCCGCCGTACCCACCAAGATAATTATATAGTTTCTGTTTAGGTACTGATAATTTAGAATTTTAATTACGCTAATTTATTATAATATCTAAACAATTTATTCCTTTATTTCATTTACATAAGAATTTGAATTATTTATAAAAAATAAATAAATACTCGTTTGTTTTTCTTCAGGCCATATTTATTTGCTCCTGTGTATTATGATGCTCGTTCTTGTGTTGTCTGAAATAATTATTCAGAATCAAGAGTCATTAAAAGCAACAAAAAAATTTAAATGATTGTGAATTTCTATTGTGTTCTAGACATTACTTTTTTATCATCAACGTCGTGCGATCTTAAGAATAGAACAGCAGTACTAACCGGTCTACTAACTAACACTAACTGAAGAAATATATTTTTATCTTATGATGTGAAAATTGTTTTCAGTTTGACAATTTGAATAAAATTAAAATTTTAATAAATAAACCTGGCGCTAGTTGTCGCTACGGATTTGAAATTAGGATTTCCAAAAGATATGGCAGTAAGCGAAATAATAGCTTTGGCAAAGTCCACTTAGCTTTGAAAAATAACATTAGAGGTCACTTTTGGTTTCAGGAATAGTTGCTTCTGAATTTCCAGTAACGGAAAATAATTGTTCATTTTCATAAAACCGATTCAGATTACAATTACTACTTACAAACTAGATGTATATAACCAGATAAGACCAGGTTTCAGAAAACCCCTAACTCAACCCTATTTTTACAAGATAAATTTCTGAAATACGTTTTATGAATGATTTCTAAAAATCCAACCTTTTATTAGTTAAACCATTTAAACTGTTCGTACTAAACACACTGACCAAGTTTAATGATTGTGGATAGTCTCCTCCCCCATTCATGGGGATTAATAAAAGATGGGATTTCCAGAAATCACCCATACAAAAATTTTCGTTATCTTTTGAAGTTATGGTTTAAAAATCTATGAGATTTCTGGTGTGATAATCACATCAGGCATCGACCAAACGGTATAGTGGTTAAAGCTTTGGCGTTTGGATCTGGAGGTACCGGGTTCGAATCCCGATAGGGGCAGGATGCAAAAGGGATTTTTCTTCATCTGATCGATCGATGATGGAAATGACCACAACTTTGACCACCTGTCGGAGTACACAACTCATGGGCCGAACCATCTTTCATGCCTAGACTACAGGCTGGCACAATGTTCAGATGGTTTTACGTAAATTAGGCCTATAGCCGTACGTCCTCGATTTGGCAGGCAGTGTGTAATGTGATAAGCGAACCGCGAAAAAGTTGGGAGTGCTTCGGTCCCAGAACAGATTAAATCATAAAAAAAATCACGTAAGAAAGCCTACATTATCCCCCAAAATAGTATACACAGTTAGACGCAAAAAATTGCACGATCAAATACTATTCGACAAAATAAGAAAACTTAATTCAGTTGTTGCTCCTAAAAGAGTGATTTTAAAATTGTGAAATTTAATATTTAGTGTAGAAGTATGGAATACAGCAATACACCTCGTAACCTAACTCATAATGAAATGAACAAAGCAGTAGAAATGCTGCGTAGCGAAAGAAACAGAAACAGATGTCGCCTGTCATTTTAATGTGCCGTATAGCACATTATTATATGCCATTATGGTAACGGCAATGTACGACTGAGAGTTCGTACGCGCAGCATCCAGGTCGATTAAAATTAACAACTTCAACGTAGAGCCGCTATATAAACAACTGCAAGTCCGCTGAGAGCCAACCTTAACTGCCCGACAATTACATTCATTATCCGTCGTGGTCAACATTTCCGTAAAATTTACATTAATTCTTATACCTAGGTACAATTCAAAAATTGTATCGTTACCATCCCTAGTCGCTTGGAGACATGTACCGTCCGGTTACCCGGTCTACTCTAGCGCACTGTTACGTTCTTTTAAGACGCTGATCAGTTCGGCGCATTATGCCCGAAACTGTGGGAGTACTTCGGCACTCAGTAATTTTGGCAGTGATAATTCATGTATGTTTGAATTACCAAGCCACTTTTGCTTTAATGACTTGACCGTCACCTCGTTACATTCGAAAAGTAGGTGGTTTACATCTTCTACTTCCGAACCGCATAGACATCGACAATGGTTTATTATTTTGAATCTCTGGAGGTATGCCTTAAACTTACCATGCCCAGAGATTACTTGACTAACCGAGCTTGTTATTTGTAGCTTCATTTTTAGACGAACTTTTACGTCTGGAATGAATGCAAATGTGTGTCTTCCATTTGCTGATTCATTCCATCTTCTTTGCCACAGGTCAACCGCCATTTACGCGATTTCATTTTTGTTGCTATATTGAATTTGTTCACAATCTGCGACATGTATATGGTCACCTGATTCATTCATAGCGCTTCTTTTAAGGTGATACATGAGCGCTCGTTTTTTGATTAGAATATCCACTGGGAGCTGCGGCATACGTGAAAAGGGCCTCCGCCACACCTTTGTATATTATTACAAGTGTTTTGTGATTCAGTCCCCATCCCTTTCTTGACACTCTCGCCAATGAGTGGAATAGTTTCTTAGCGTTTTCACAGACTCTAAGAACGTGAGATGTTACGCCCATTCGTTCATCTAGGTCAACTAATAAATATCGAACGCACTTGTCCATTTTCATGTTTCGACCGTTTAGTGATATTGTTGGTGGTCGACTAGAGTCAAATTTGCCTTTTAGCTGCAGCATCACTGTTTTTTCTGCAGATAGTGACATTTTATTCGTTTCGCACCATTGTATCGTGTTATTTATGGCGGTTTGACCCTGGCGTTGAAGTTCAAGCCTCGAGTTGCCGTGCACCAGGATGACTTTGTCATCTGCGAATGCTATTTCATCCTGGTCATTCATCATACTCGTATTAAACACGATATTCCAGATTAGGGGTCCTAGGATTGAGCCCTGAGGACCTCCTTTTGTAACTTGTTTTGTTACTGAACCATATTTGTCTCTGATTTCTGCTGCTCGGTTGCTGAAGTAACTCTTAAAAACATTCATGATGTTTCCAGGTAGATTGTAAACTGATAAACTTGCAATGGCACTAAGCCACGTTAAGTTATCAAATGCTCCAGCTATATCCAAGAAAATACCCATAACATATTTTGAACTTTGGGTTTTGACAGTGTTTGTTAGGCGGACTATCGCGTCCTCAGTAGACATGCTACGTCGGAAACCGAATTGTTTGTCCGAGAATAGTCCGCTCTGTTCGATTCTTGGAGAGACAACGAACCGCTAGTAGCCTTTCCAATAGTTTCCCCATAACAGGTAGCAGCATGATTGGTCTATAAGACTTAGGAGAAAGTGGATCTCTATCCCCAGGTTTCCTGATTATAATCATTTCACCCTTTTTCCACGCCTTCGGGAAGTAGCCAAATTTTAAGCGCAGCTGTTTAATATTCTTACTATGGAAGTCCCTATTATGGGCCAAGCCAGTTGGATTATTTCAGCGTTCAAGTTGTCAAGTCCGGGAGACTTGTTACACTTAAAGCAAGTAAGGACACTGTTGACCTTCTCCCACGTAAATGGGGGGTCTTCAGCATCAGATATCCAACTATTGTTGGTGGCGATCTCACGCATTTCTGCTTGAGGCCCAGTAACGTTAGGTGTCTCGTCCGGCAGAAGCGCGTTTGACGACTCCACTCGTCTTCCTGATGGTGTTTAAGACTTCAGGTGGTCTTGCTTTGCCGGCGGCAAATTTATAAACAAGTCCCCATGGGTCATTGTTGCCATGTTCCGTGACGTACCTTTGGAAACCATTTTGCTTAGCTATAAATACTTCATGGAAGTATTTATTCCTTGCCGCTCTAAAGAGAGACAATTTCAACTCTTTTGCTATTTGGTTTCTTTCCTTCTGGTATGCTCTTCTGAGCTTGTGCATTGAGGATCTAAGTTTTCTTAGATTAGAGTTCCACCAACTATTTTGTCTCTTTGCCACTCTCTTCTTTGGAATTGAGTTGTTGCAGACACTGGTTAACTGCGTTGTGATCAGCTCCACACGATCATCAATTTCTTCAATCGAGTTAATTTCAGCAGGAAGTGCTTCTACACTGTCCCAACAACTGCCCGACAATTACAGTCACGCTTGTGGACAACTGAAAATATTTATTTTAGAAATAAAAGGAGAAATCCCTGTCCAAGACGTTATCTGCTCGTTGCAAGCTATCCACAAATTCCCGAAACATAATTAATTATGCAAGTTTTGTATTGCCGCCCCGGTGGCAAAGTTATCAGCATGCTAGCTCCAGCGACCGGAGGTCCCGGGTTCGATTCCCGGTGGAGACAAGGAAAAAATTTTACGGCTGGTTTAGGATCAATGAATTAATCACTCATTATCCGAAATGAAAATATGATTAAGAAGAGGCGGCAAAATCCCTTGATGGGATATAGTGCCAGAGAGAGAGAGAGAGAGTTTTGTATTGCGGGTTGGACTCTGTGTGTTTGTTCCATTTTTTTATAATTCGTCGGCCGTATTTATGGTAAATTTAAATTGGTTTGGCTTCAATTCTTTCCAATATAACAAATTGCGATACCATCTGACTTTGTAGTCTCCCAAATTTTTCATTGAGCAAGTCATACTGTTTAGAATTATTACAGCCTTTAACAAAAATCAATTATTTAGAATTTAGTTGTAGTAACATTATTTAAGCTTAAAATATTTACTTTCGGAAGAGGGGGGAGGGGGTTACTCATAAAACAGGTATCGCTAACAACTATCACCTCTTCTGGTTGGTTTACTATGAATGAATGAAATGTTATTGGTGATGTTACTTCGAAATAGGAGTTGTAATCATCAAAGCATCAAAGCTCCTTGATTTAATTACTTTGCTATTTTTCCTTGCACAGAACTCACAACACTATTAAAAACGTAGTATATAGGGTTTGTAAGCCTCCATATGGATACCCGGCAGCCAAAATGTTAAAAAATTATGTGTACTAAAAACAAAATTTCCTAAAAATCAGCTGTATAGGAGAAATTTCCCGTAGTTTAATTGTTTTGGTTGTAAATGTATCAATACTGGATATGGTGAGGGAGTATGGGTGATCATGTTCGAACGGGTATAAAAAAACGATGTTGATCGTTTTGAGGACAGTCAATAATGAGTAAATGGTTCGTAAATACCTAGTTCAGTTGTGCGAAGAAAATAAAAATTGTGTTGTGGGTTAAGAAAAGGCCACCCATTAAATTAAGAAAACTTTTAAAAAACATTTGTGGGCAAAAATAAAAACCAAAATATAAATTAAATTAAAATAAATAGAATTTCTTAAATTATAATGTGCAAGGAAATTTAGTAAATTCGGTTTTTATATTACGATTTTTGTGTGATGTGATGAACGTTTAATCAGTTAGATAAAAATTATGACAAAAAAAAATAAATAAATTAAAGATTGCAAAATTTAAGCAACCTAAAAATAAACTGTTTGAAATGTTTTAAGTGATTAAATGCCGAATTGTTATGGAATTTAAATGTAAAAACAAAATTAATGTTATGGTTATGAAGTTGATTGTGATAAAAACATAAAGTATAAATGTATTCTATATAAAAGTTGTGTATTGTTGTGGCTCTGAACATTATAACTGAAAGTTCACGAAAAACACACACCTGATAAATCACACCCAAGTTTATAATTAATAATTATATACGTATCTTAATAATTATATACGTATCAAACTAAGTTACTCTGTACTACCTAGTATAAATAGCATTGTACATATAATACATACATACACCGCGTATTTATATTTCCAATCGTCGAAGAAGAAAAAGTATCAAATATTGATAAACGAAATTTCTACAATGGACTATGATATGGATAACAAAACACCAAATTTCAACATGATGGCTGCCATGGTTTACGAGGGCGCGGTGTGAGTTAATATTATATTTTTTTTTATATAAACAAATTTTTGTATATTTATATTATTATTTTTGTGATTATAAATTGATGGTTGACATTTTCATGTTTAGTCATAAAAATTTATTAGTAGTTAATATGTATTTCTTTCTTTTCATTGCGCTTGCGTAATTCTAGTAAACTAAAATGAATAATTTGTTTTCTTTATATATAATTTAGCATAGTTAATGTTTATCTTAAGTAGTTTTCTTTAATTTCGCTTTGCTTAATTTATTTATTTACAATATTTCAATTATTTTATACTAATAAACCATCAATATGTGTTAAAGTTAAAATGAACATTTTTGCATTTCATTTCATCACATGGTTTTTTTTCTGTTGATTGTATTGGAATGTGTAAATTAAATATGGAGTAGTTTTTCTACAAGTGGGAGCTTAAGAGGACGTAAGTATTTAAAATGGTGGATGAGCTGTTGCAAATTTTCCTTTTTTTTTCATCTTTCTGCGGTTTACGTTAGCATCGTTTATTGTTATGTTCTAACATTTACAGGAACCACCCCAGGCTGAGCAGCTGGCGAAATCAAACCGCGTTAGTAACATAATCGATGTATAGAAATTTTCTGATAGCACAATGGGTATCAATATGGAGGCCTGTTGTGTTACAGGTTCTCCAATAAGAGTGATATGATTTCTTTAAAAAAAAAACACACTAATTGTTAAGGAAATTAAAATGTTTTTTATTTAATGTGAAGTACAATCGATACAATTAAGTTCTGAATAAAACGTCATTCAAATGGCCTCTACGACTTCTTCTGCAGGAACGAATTCGATGTATCCAATTTTCGAGCACTTTTTCCACTAAATCAAGTCGCACGTTCAATATTGACTTGTGAAGCTTGAAGAGAGTTTGGTTTATTGCTAAAGAATGATTTCAAATAACCCTACAAGAAATTGTCTAATGGTGTTAAATCACAACTTCTTGGAGGCCATTCAATATCACAATTTCTTGAAATAATCGAATCTCCAAACTTTTCTCGCAATAATTCAATTGTTGCACTTGCTGTGTGGCACGTACCCCCGTCTTGTTGGAACCAAATGTTGTCAAGATCAACTTCTTCCAATTTCGGCCATAAAAAGTTGGTTATCATCGATCTATACCGATCTTCATTAACAGTAACGGTGTTACAGCTGGTAAAACAACATTTCGAAAACAATTCGGACCGATGATTCCACCAGACCAAAAACCACACCAAACTGTCAATTTAGATGAATGTAATGGTTTTTCATGAATAATTTGTGGATTTTCTTTGCAGCAGAATCGGCAGTTTTGTTTATTTACCGCACCACTCAGATGAAAATGAGCTTCATCGGAGAAGATGATTTTCTTAAAAATTCGTTATCGTTTTCAAGTTGTTCCAAGGCAAAATCAGAAAATTCACGACGTTTACGGTGGTCCAATGGCTTCAGTTCTTGAGTGAGAACAATTTTATATGGATGCAAACCCAAATCCTTTCTCAAAATCCGCCAGGTTGTGGTTCGAGACAGTCCCAATTCTTGAGAACGCTTGGAATCGGTTAATTGCGGTCTTCAGCAACACTTACCTGAACTGCAGCAATATTTGCATTACTTCGAACGTTTCTTTGTCTTGAACATTATGTAAAGAAAATTAACGCTCATAATTTTCAGCAGTTCGACGAATAGCGAGCACACTTGGACGATTATTACGACTAAAAAATGGCCAAAGCGCACGAAAAGTTGCAATTGGAGAACGATTATTTTGATAATAAAACTGAATAATTTGTAAACGTTGTTCTTGCGTATATCTCACCATGATGAAATTGTAAACATTACTGAATACAATGAAACATAAAATGGCAGATCATGACATATTACAAATGGCCGAAACGTCACTTAAAAATCATATCATTCCTATTGGAAAACCCTGTACATGTTATTCACTTACGAGTTTAATTTACAAATAACTTCAAATATATGTACTTCTCTAATAAAATGCTTATTTTGCTAAAAATAAGTTGTGGTTCGCTTTCCAGTGTAGTTTACCGTTTGTTTTTTGCTAAACGTGCCATTCTCATTACTTTAAATCATTTTTAACCGTAATTTGAGCAATATCAATGTTTTGCGAAAATCCCTCACCATACCGATTTTTACCAGATAAAATGTATTGTCAAAGACCCTTTAGTCCATTTGGCAAAATTAGATGTTTCCAAGAATTCGTCCGTGCTGAATGAAAGTAAACCATTTATTAACAAATTATGGCTGGTTTGGTTTGTACAATTTAATTCAACTATTCTACAAGGAATTCGGCTATTTCTTAACCAATTTTTGTCAAATTTGGTAAATCAGAAATGAAATTTCATTCTGACACCAACGTTCCCTCTAATTATTCAAAATCATGCGCGGCATAACTGCATTGTGGGCAAGTATTTTAAATTTAGCAAATTTCTAGCAAAACTTAACAAAATTACAATACAATAATTTTTACATATAATTTTATTTAAAAATAAATTTAAAAAAACTTTAATGCGTGAATTTCACAGTGAAATACATTTTTTCAGTAAAATGAACACGAGATAAAAATATAAATCCTTTACTTGTTAGCGAGAAACAAAAAAATTGTTCAGTAAGATTTACTGGCAAATAATAGAATAAGTGGGGAAAATGTTGCCATAAAAAGTATGAAACTCAATACTTTTTATGGCAACATTTTCGATACACTTTCAAAAAATAGTATGCGATGCGGAATATTTTTCGCACACTACGACGATTTTATGGTTGGAAAAGTATTATAGTGAAATGTCAAGAAAAAATGGAACTCGCTATTAGTTTTTATGCCGCTAGATACAACACGTTCAGAAAGCGGGTAGAGTAACATAAATTTTTGAAAATTTTATGTTTCGTTAAAATGGTTTATTTTCAATTTTTTTTAGTTATGTTGCCCCCAATCTGTCACTATTTTGACTATAAATTTTGCTATAAAAAAACAAACATAAGTTGCTGTCTTTATCGCTCTAACGTAATTTAAATATACTATTCTCTTTCGATTTCCCAGTATATTTTACTGAAAAAAATTTGTTTCACTATGGAATCCACGTAGTAATCACGACAAAGTTGCTTTTTATGGCAACATTAAACTCAATACTTTTATTGCAACATTTTTAACACACCTTCAAAAAATAGTATGTGATGAGAAATATTTTTCGCACACTACGCCAATTTTATGATTGAAAAAATATTACTTTAAAATGTCAAAAGAAAAATGAAAGGTGGTCTTATTTTTTTGTTCCACTACGTTCAAATTTTTGAAAATTTTCTATTTTGTTAAACTCGTTTATTTTCAAATTTTTTAGTTATGTTGCCCCAATCTGTCACTATTTTGACTATAAATTATGCTATAAAAAATAAACAAAAGTTGCTGTCTTTATCGCTCTCACGTAATTTAAATATAGGTACTCTTCGCTTTTCGGTTTCCCAGTATTTTTTACTCACTTCACTGTGGAATCCACGCATTGTAATATAATTTCTGATTTTTCCCTTTTATAAAAATCACTTAAACGAGTTCATTTAACCATTCTACTCTAAATTTTGAAGCCGTCTTGTTTGTTCGGGGGTCTTTTATTCGGCGGTCTCGGGTTTACTGGTGGTGACAAGTAAAGAGTTTGCGAATGGGTGTTTTTTAACGGGTCATATGTTATGTATATGCTTTTCCATTTTCAGATTTTCAAGCCATAGTAGTTACAGCTTCGACCTTAATCATATTTTGGTGGAGCTTGAGCTTACATCTAATTTTTGTTTTGTCATTACAGTAAATAAGTTCACAACCAATTCCATATTCTGATAATGCTAAGTATCTCGGCATGACGCTAGACTCTAAACTCAGGTGGAAAGCGCATGTTAAAAAGAAAAGGCAAGAACTGAATTTAAAATTCAGAAAAATGCACTGGCTTATTGGAAGAAACTCCGAACTTACAACGCACAACAAACTGCTGCTATATAAACAAATCCTAAAACCTATCTGGACGTATGGTATTCAGCTTTGGGGCTGCGCAAGAAAAACTACAGTGAAGATCATTCAAACATTTCAAAACAAAGTACTACGTAGCATTGTGAATGCTCCTTGGTACATTAGAAATGACAATCTCCATCGAGACCTAAACATGGAATACGTCAGCGATGAAATAAAAAAATTTGCAAGGAGTCATGTACTGCGACTGCAGCAGCATGACAACGAGGAGCTGCGGAACCTACTGGATCGCGCCAATGGACCAAAGCGCCTAAAAAGAACAAAGCCTTTAGAATTAGTGGTTCCTTGAGCCGCTTAAATCAAAGGACTAGCAGAGCTGGGATGAAGCAATAAGTCTCATTCCATAAGAATAGACTACAAAAATAATAAAACAGTTACTAGATAATCTATATGATTAGTTGTAATATTATACAGAAATAAAGATTTCTTAAATTAAAAAAAAAAAAAAAAAAAAAAAAAAAAAATTACAGTAAATGGAGTAAATTTTTTATAAATTGTTTAAAAAAATCACATCATATACGTAAAAAAAAATTAAACTGCGTGGGTTTACAAATTTTTAAATTTTGTAACTAACACGAAAAAAATGTTAGCAATATTGCAGATGGGCGGACTAAAAATTATGATGGGCAAAATACAATTTAAATCTGGGCGGCCGCCCGTGTGCCCAGCTTAGCGGGAACGTTGTCTGACACGAAGTTCTAGGTCATGCATGTAGAATGGAACTGGGCCATTTTTTTAGGAATTATCAAATTTCAACAAAATTTGAAGAGATTTACAGAGCTGGATTAGAAATTTAACATGTATTTTGAATGCTATTCTGGGTTTTGGTCATGTTGAAACTAATCAATGAAGTTTAATTTTAAATTTCGTATGTTATTCTAAAAAACAACTGTTCGATGATCGATCATAAAATATATAAATTTAATTCAAAGAATATAAAATTCCGAGTTAATACAAAACATATCGAGTTCAAATTATTAGAAAGCCTGCTTCTTTTTATTTTATTAGTTTTAATAAATATTATAGAAATAATCAGTTCTAATTAGCAGGGCCAAACTGTACATTATCCCAAATTTATGTTCAAATTCCAAGATTTCTTCGTCCCTGCCATAAATCACAAATTATTTAAAGTATTTTAATTGAATTATCACTCAAAATATTTTGTTTGTCTATTTGCAGGTTAGTTTCATCACTATAATTTAAATCCAGTCCGTTTGGAGTGAGTACAAGGTTTAGTTCCTCTTTAACTATACTCGAAACTTGCAATAACTTTAAGTTTTTCATAATCATTTTCAACTTTTCATTTCCGTTTTGAATCCATCAATTTATGTCGTTGCATACCATTTGCTATACTGAAGGTATATACACCAATCTACTATGGATGTTGATGAACATAAGATGGAGTATGTATATAAGTAGGAGGTTGGTACTGGTAGAGGGAGTACGTATAAGATAAAAAACCTTCTCCTTATGCAATTAATGCGAGAAGGGAAACCAAATTATGAAATATTTTAATTATAGGCTTAATAAAGATTTATGAATTAATCAAATTGTTTATGATATTCGAAAAAATCGTATAATTATGAAAACATATTAAGAATCGTGTCAATCACGCAAGAAACCCCATTTTGAAAATCCCACGATTTTCTTATTTTTTCGAGTAGTGTTTAATTTATACATTTTTGTGTTCTGTTGCATATCAGGAAATAACCAATACAGACCAATATGTACTACACATCAAGAATCTATCTCATCTGCAGAACCTGGATCTGGATCAACAACTGCAATGTACGATAATGAATACCTTTCATATTACAAAAATTACTTAGCCGAATTGATTGACATAGAACACCCACCTAAATGTAGTCAACTGGATCAATTACACCTACTTCCAAGCAACACCACTAGTTTACGTCAATAAAGGAAGCAAAATTTATCAAAGAAAACCTACCGTTACCTAGGCTATCAAAAACAAGCCTCGAAAGGGACATCCGACGCCTTACTAAGTTACCTCGAATGACGGGGGTCTAACAACAGCAATCGTGACACCGCAAATGCCGTCATTACAACAATCAAAAATTGTCTTCACCGATAAATGCTATTCCAGTAGGGTTTTCAAGTGCAGCACGGTCATCTCTCAAAAGCAAATTTAAAAAAGTACGGCTTTAAATTGTATGATCTAAGTGGTGAATTTTGATCACCAAAACGGGAAATTACACGACCAGAAAATATCTCATGCAGTAATTGAATTGTTTCTTGGACTGTACGTAATGTAGCACCGTCTTGTGGAAGCCTCATCCATATTTTTGTAATTTAGGTACAAAGAACTGGATTATAACGTTGCGATAGTGAGCACACTGTTACTGCAGGAAGAGCGCAATTTTCGAAGTATAGAATGGTTCGATGATGCCTCCAGCTCAAAATATAAACTGAACGATGATACGTTGTGAATGCATTTGTTTCTCACTTATCACTAGTGGATTTCTGAACCCCATATGCAGGAATTTTGATGATTAGCAGACCCATTAAGATAAAAATGCGCCTCTTCATTCGTTGTGCGTGGTCAGTAGACTTATGATCCGAACTGATACTCCTAGACTCTAAACAACATCCTCACAAACTGTTTCGATGTTTTGAGTTTAATGACTTGTTGAAGGACGGCCAGTGTATCTAAACTCACTAATTGATCGTCTGCCTGAATTTTTTAATTAACCTCTTCACAGTTGATGAACTTAAATCACTATTCCGACCATATTTTGTATGAAAATTGCCAAGTGTGGCTACCAAACATTCATAATTTTCAACCACTGCTCAACAATGAAAACGTATTGTTCTTTCGAGTAGCGTTCTGTTTTAATATGTCTACACTGTCATTTGATACGTTGGTATTTTTTTTCGTTGGTAACTCGAATACTTGCAAACCTTTGAAGATTCTCCCATTTTCTAGATTCCATGTTGAATGATTACATCGACGCCTGTGTAGCATCTAATTTACTGAGTGATAAACGAGGGTGCACCAAGTGAGCGGAAGCTTACGTTAACCCAAATATTGCTAAACCAAATTTATTTTATTGATCCTGGATTTATAAAAAATGTATTTCATTCTACAAACGAAATCGCGTATAGTTACCAAAATGCCGGTCGAGCCGGTATCAGACCCCGACAAATGTTTTGGTTGTGTGACGCTGCACTGACTGACTAATAAACGTGAACTGTAGAGTAGTAAAGAGACAAAATGTTCTGTACAAATTGTTATGATAGCCACTAGCAGGAGCAACTGATGCACATGACTGCTATTCACGAACTTATTTTATTATGCTAGTGTGCGAGAGCTTACATTCACACAGTGTTCGAGTCCACATGCTGTATAAGATAGCGAGATTTTGACAGCGAAAAATAAGAGATAACGCTACTCGCCGCAAGTGGCAGCAGTATCACTAAAGAGAATCTATTTTGTTATGTAATTATACCAGAGGAAATTTTTTATTCATTATGTATATATTTTTTCACTAAATAAAACATATCAGCGGAATAAAATATTAGAAGTGATCCTTAAAATGGCAAATTGATTGATCTCCGAAGTAAAGGAACTCGGTACATGAAATGTTGAAATTTAACAATATTCCGTCTTTCCGGTATTTCTTCCACTAGTAAGACCAATATTTTCGGTTAATTTTCTAATAGCTTAGGTCATACTGAGACTATATGGAATATTTGGGGAAAATTCATGGGCTAGAATCTTCACAAGAATTTTTTGATTTTCTGCGGCCATATAAGTTATTTTCAGTTTTTAGCCAATATCTCAAAAACTTCCACTAGTAACTAATAGTTTCGGTTTTTATTCTAATAGCTTAGATCATCAGTAGCGTAATTTTCCGGTGTCAAAATTCCACTGTCTTATACAGCATGACGTTTAGATACCTTAGAATCGAAATTCGAAAATCATATTCCTTAACCAAAATATCCTGGCTACCGCTGGCTTTTTGGCATGCCAAATAACATTGAGCCATTTTTTGAACGTCGCTTTTAATATTGACCCAAATGAATTTATCTCTCATGGCGTTAACAGCAGCTTGAATACCTGTATGTGCCAGATTGTGTACTGCTTCAAATACCAATCTGCGAAAATCTGTTGGGATGTAGGACGATGTGTCCCTGTTGAAGTTTTGCAATATAGAGTTATTGGGGAATTAAATGCTAACGGATTTTTTCAAATTTTAGAGATTTATTATTTTCGATTAGTTGGGTTAATTCATCGGTTTGTTAAACATTTGCTATAGCTTGATAATCGAGAGCAATGATATGACTTCAATTCTTGAAAGTGCGTCTGCTACTACATTCTCATTACCAGAAACATGCTGTATATTTGTAGGGGATATCTGCTTCCTCGATTGGTATTTGATGATATCCACGATCTAGATCAATAGTTGAAAAGATTTTACACCCGAAATATCGGATTTGACAGTTATTGCTCGTACTTGTAGAAAAGTTACCGGATCGACCAGACGACGCTCTGGATGCCGACTGGCAAACCTGAATATTTTAGAAAATCGGCATCTATGATGGCAACGTAACATCCGCAAAAATGAAAGTAAAAATGAAATGTTTTCGAAGACCAAGGTTAACTCTAATCGACGAGAACCGAATATTTTGACTGATCCATTGGCCGTAAACAATTCTAGATTCGGATTTATGTTATTTTTTTCGTTATTGTTAGCGAAAATTACGAAGAGCTCCAGTATCAATTAAAAAGGTAATTTGTGATGGAGGATCAACAATTTTAAGGCGACAATTGATTAACTTTCCCCCACACGTCGTCATTTGTGACGATAAATTTAGTTTTTTGCTTTGAGTTCGCTCCAATTTGAGCAATTTGGTTTGCAATTTATAGCCTCGTTCTTAAAGCGCCTATGAAAATAACATTAAGGTGGTGTGAAATTCTGTTGGTTATCGAATCTTCTAGGCGAACGCGATTTCTGACGAGAGGAACTACAAAAAAAATTACGATGTCTATATTGCTCCATTTGGTCTAATCGACGAGTAATTTCGTTAAGTTGTATTATAAAATTCACGACTCGATTTTATATGTTTGGTCGATTGTAAACAAAGGCATGACATGTTTCTGTGACATATAGTTTCCATCAACGATCGGCTAACTCGGCAAGTCTTGTCGTATATTCAACGCTTTTGCTGTTGGCGTTAAAATCTTCTGAGCTGTTAGAGATAACCGCTTCAACCAAATCATTTTAACAAATTCGTCATTGACGTTGGCTCCCCATTGGTTTTCATCCTTCGAAGTAGCTGAGATCTCTTAAGATCTCCTATAGGTCCAATCATTGAAGTATAGTCGATAGATTTGCTTGGAATCACCTAATCTCTCCAAAATGACATTTTTTAAGTATATATAATAACACGATATAACACGATCATTCAGGGCACCAAGGAGATGATTATAGCGAGTTGCCTCCGAAGTTATTTTTTCAAGAGCAAAAACACTTTTGGATCTTGAGCTACTAGCGGAGTTGATTTGAAAGTGAGTAATGCAACGTTTGCGACTAGCATTTGCAATGAACTCTGTGATGCTTCTGAAGCATCATGGCTGGAACATAACTGGATTGACTGCTGAAGTGGATTGAGGTGAGATTTCTGGTTCATAACACATTATACTCGATATATTATCACTTAACTAAATTTAATTGACGAACGAAATTGAACCGTATAAAATAACTCGAGTATATGCAAATCAATGAAAACCGACACGATCATGATATAAACAAAAGGAATGGGTGTGGTGTATCAATTTTTATGAATGGAGTGTATTATGAAAGTTATATACATAAACCAAACAAAGCAAATGTTACATAATTAAGAAGTTACCCATAAGTGAGTGCTCTAATTAAAGAATAAAATAGGTCACTTACTCAAATGAACTGCCACGGTGTGGATTATCGGCTGGAACTGGATTTAACGGAATGGGTACAAAGGGCCGAATGTCGAAGGGCCGAAGGGCCGAAGGGCCGAATATCGAAGGGTCGAATGTGTCGAAGGGCCGAATGTCGAAGGGCCGAATGTCGGAGGGCCGAATGTGTCGAAGGGCCGAATGTGTCAAAGGGCTGAATGTCGAAGGACCGAATGGGTCAATGAGCCGATTTTTATTTTTTTTGTTTTTAGAAATATAATTTTTTAAATTTGTTGTTTTATTGAATATTTTATAATTTTTTTTTTTATAAACATGAATGAATTTCTTATGAATTTATGTACTTTACTATTTTTCATCACGTATCCAGTCAGCGATACATTTTGGTGAAGGAAAGTTTTGTCATGCGCCACCAATAGGTATATCCCTTTACCTGCCCGTTAACACATTTGTGTGGGTAAAAGTACCATGTCAAAATTTTTTTTTGTATATGTTTTGACCCGACTTACGCATTTGTGTATTCCTTTTAAAATTATTTTCGTCCGAAAAAAAAACACTATAACTATGTACACAATTGTGTTGGTTGAGCTTCCACACAAGCGAAATTTTTGGCGTAAGTGTAGATGACGGATACATCGCCGAAATCGGGTAAGATGAAAATTTAAAAAAAAATCTTTATACGATTGTATACCTATCATTTTTAGGAGGTGCAAGCCAAAATTCCAGAAAAATCACCACATTTTCCACAACAATTTACAGTTTTTTCAAAAATATTTTTTGATTTTTTTCATCCAAAAAATAAAAATCTGCCGTTTTTGTTTATCAAATCTTAATTTTAATGATAAAAATTCAAATTACACTGTCATGAAACGGGTAACAAATTACATTTTTGCGTTATTTTAATAAAACTTTTTGATTTTCGGAAAATTTTTCGCTTTTTTATTTTTTCAATATTTCTATTAGTTTTATTTATTTTTATCAATAACAATTGCTTCGTCAACTTGCAGACACAGATCAAAGAGTTTTTATTGCTCTTATCGCTTCTTCTAATAGTGCCACTAATAATAAAAAAATTAAATTTTGTAAATATCAATTTTTTTTTAATGTAATTTTAATTCGTTGTACACCTTAGAGGATGAGGCTGCCGCCCCCAAACTCCCGCTTTTCCCAGAATTTATACAATCCTTCAAGTGGCCAATTTTATTTATAATTTTCAACTAAGTAAAAAAAAATAAAATTTTCCTAGAAAAATTGCAAAATTTTCCCGGCAAAAATTAATTGTACTTAAAATTTAAAAAAAAATTTCACATTTGTACTATTTTGAATAAAGTAATACGCAATTTGTCACCAAAAAAATAAAAAGGTCAAAATTTTCCCGGAAAATGTGATAATTTTCTCGAAATTTTTGGCTTGCGCTTCCTAAAAACGATAGATGCACAATCCTACAAAGTAAATTTTTAAAAAAATTTTCATCTTACCCGATTTCTGCGATGTATACGGCATCTACACTTTAGTCAAATTTTTTATCAAAAACGCCATTACATACTATGATTTTTTACCCACACATTTGTGTGGTTTGGACTTAAATAGTACCATTTTTTTGGTTTAAAATGGGATATGTACAAAAAATAAACAAATAATTAAATTAAATAAAAAAATAAAAAAAATATATTTCTAAAAACAAAAAAAAATAAAAAATAAATTCGGCCCTTCGACACATTCGGCCCTTCGACATTCGGCCCTTCGACATTCGGCCCTTTAATATCATACCGATTTAACAACTACGATGATGTTGAGTCGATAAAATTTTCTTTGTTAGTGTTGGCAATATGGTTGATTTATGATGCACCAATAAGACTGACTTATAATTGTCTGCTAAGGAGTATGAGCGTTCGACTATAGTTGCAGTAGCAAGTTCCGGATGTGTAGGCCTCAGCGGCTGGTAGACTTGTGATGTATTTTGTGTTTTTTTATATATTTTGTTAATTTGCAAGAATTATCCAACTACACTTGGTTAAAATTGTACAGAATTGGTCGGCAGACGGATTGTACTGCTTTTCGCTGCTGTTGGCGGTTGATTTTTGAATATAGCGGTGATGTAAGATTTTGTTTTTTTGAGTTTAGTGAAATTTGATCTCTGAATCACGTTGGGGTTACTAATTATGGGTTTTATACTGATACTTGCTAACCCATAATAATCTTCAGTAAGATTATAAATTAACTACACAATAAGGTTATAACACATCATTTAAATTACTTATTTTTATTTCACAATTAACAAGAAACTTAAATTAAATTAAAGAAAACATATTAATTATATTTATTGTTTAAACTGTAAGCAACCAATCATATATTATAGAACACTTATTATTGCTGAGCATTTAAATAACAACTGCCCAGAAAGCCTTTACTTTTTGAACCCTGGGGAAAAAAATAATTTGCCCTTTTATATAGTTTGGTTTGTTTATTTTATGTGAACTCTTTTTTTAAAGAAAATAGTTACAAAAAAAAATTAAAATTTTGAAAACTAGATGTCACAGCTATATGTGAATTAAAAATAATATCTAGTATGCTTCGAATTAATCGCGTTAAATTTAATATCTAGTATGTTTCGACACGTCATTGTATTTACATTTGCAACTGGCAGCCACAGTGGTCTGTAAATAAGCAAAGTTCATTTATACGAAATATGAGTCGTTTCCGACTTGACTAAAACTTTCCGATTGACTAAAACTTTCTTCTACAGATGCCATCTTGAAGATCATGCATATTCACGCCACTGCCATATTATGACGCATCTGCAGCAACGATAATTTTTCAGCCGGAGCGTTCTAACCAAGCAACCTGTGGGTTGTTTTTTCCTTGGCCAAACGCAGATTGACTTTCTCTAGTTTTACTCTCTCTTTGAAATGTTCACAATTGTACGAGTTCTTTCCAACTCAGGTCAATAATTTTGATGTCCTGTTTGAACTTATGCCAAAAATATACTCTTAGCATTTGAGCTGGTAGTGATCACTTCTTTATCATGGTTTCCACTTCTTATCATGGTTTCCACTTCCACTTCTTTATCAAGTGTTTGTATAACTGAAACACTCCATAAATGCTTGAGCATAGTATTGCTCTAATAACAATTTATGTTACATCAATAATCTTTTCAAACTGTTCTGTCTTCATAATTTTTTAGCAAAAATTTTCCCTCTCCGTCATTCCCTAATGCTGTAATGTTTTGTATAAATCGTAGGATTTTTACCTTAACGATCGCTCCCTAATGAAGTGACACCATTTTTGTTCTCCTGGATTCCTATGTTCTATAGAATTTAAGATTTCTGTTAACTGAATGCGAATTTAATTGTTCGGTAAGAAACTTTACAGCAAGTGATAGTAAAATTCAAATTTAATAAATTCAAAATGACGGTTGAATTAGTTCAAGATCAGGAGATATCAATGATCGAACAATTTTCAATGGCTCGAACTTCTACATGTAGCATAAGCATATGCATATGCCAAATGTTAACTAGAGCCCCATAGAGCTCCAGGAGTGACAATATATATTTTTTT
Organism: Nephrotoma flavescens; assembly: GCA_932526605.1. Taxonomy (NCBI): domain Eukaryota; kingdom Metazoa; phylum Arthropoda; class Insecta; order Diptera; family Tipulidae; genus Nephrotoma; species Nephrotoma flavescens. The sequence continues at coordinate 202,175,169 of OW052221.1, read as the reverse complement.
AGTGACGTTACTCTAGATTTGAACACAAAAGTCGCACAAGGTACTTTCTTTGGTTGTTTCATTGTAATTCACTGCTGCATTTTACCGCCATTGACAAATTTAGTGGCATCTGCTAAGTCGCGGAGTTCCATTAGATCAGTCAGGCAATATGTAAGGGTTACATTGTCGAAGAATTACACAAAATGGCGAACAGAATAATTTATAGGCTCGAATTGTTATATTCGATGCATTCAAATTTGTATATCGATGATAGATTTAAATTCAAATATTCAAGCTGGAAGTTTGTTGTCTACCGGTATCTCTATTTATTACAAGTGACAATTGACACTATAAATTTCAAAAATAAACTTTTAAACAGTTTCAGATGATTTTTTTCCAAAATTACGACGACGTTAGGGTTGTTAATGATAAAATCAAATGTTAATGTAAACTATAAATTTGAATATTTGTTTCGTAAAAATTAAATTTTAACTTCCAAAATATCTCCAACTTCAACTAGAAAACTGTAAAATGACGAGACTTCCTACCACATACTGAAAAAAGCAATGACCTACATTGTCTACGAAATGTTTACATACTCTATCAATTCGAGACATTATCTACTCCAAAATCAAGTGTCTAAGCTATTCTCGACACCAACGTGTAGACAATTCCGAAATATGCACGCACAACACTGCCACACACTGGTAATCGAACCAAACGGCCGGCAAATAATTCTCCGGTTGGGTTTTGTGAATTTCCCGAACAAAACTTATATCTTACAAAAGGACTGTATGGTTGAGTAATTAAAATGAAAGCGAGAGTAAATAAAATTGAACTTGTTTTAACGTTCTAGCTGAATGTCCGAAATTGAACGCCGAGAATGTCCTTCGTCAAGAAGGGTTATGTTGTAGTTTGTTCGTGTCAGTGTGCCGTCTCTATCGGTCTATTATCGCAATAAATTTTCATATTTAATTCGTTAAAATTTAACTCTAAAAATTCTAAGTTAAATTGTTCGCAAAGTAATAGGGCTTGGAATTATATCTGCTAAACACATTAAAAGGCAGCCACGGCCACAGAGTAAAACTTATACGTATTTGCTTATTCAATATTAAATAAATCTTTCAATTTCATGTAAACGATTTTTGTTATTTTTTCTTTATTATCCCCACTCAAATTAATTGACGTTTTAATTTACTCATCAATCTCGTTTCAACTACTCAATCTGCTATTGATTGGCAAGTTACCCGGATTCCCTTATTATAAACATTTTTTTTTCTATTTTGGTTTACTGTAACTTGTAGATGTTACAAGTTATGCTACAAGACGAGTTGACAATAACGAATTTTTTGATGACGATTCGTCCGATTGGTATAAAACTTCAGCTGATGAATCGGATTAATAAATTTCCAATTTGATTTGTTACCCATAGCAAGAACCATTTCTAAATGTAATTCGTTAAGCAAACAGATTTATTGAAAGTCATTTTTCATTTTGAAAACGCAATATTTCAAAAACCGGGCCTCCCCAACTTTTATCTATTTCTAAACATATTTTCTTAAAAGCACATTGCAGTACTCACATTTCGATTTTAATTTGCTTCCTTTTTATTTTGTAGCATTTGTTAATAAATACTTTATAAATTAACAAAAAAAAAAAAAAAAGTCGAGAAAATGAGTAGGGTAATTTCCCTGTTTCATACGCATACATAAAACCATTATCGATTTTTCAGTATTCAATTTGTTCCCCGTCTATATATTTTATGGAATACAAAAGCACAACAAAAAATCGAAACAGTCAACAGCAGATGAAAATGCGAATATAAATGAAAAGTATATAACGATAATTATTGTAATGAAAAATATCACATTAAACACAAAAAAAGTCAAAACAAATTAAGTTCTTTCAATTATTTATGTACGAGTACACCAAACATTATGAATTATCATGTTATTTTCCAATTAGAAAATTTCCCGACAGCAGCACGGTAAAATTTATGTTCGGCCTTAAAAATTAATTTTTTTTTTTTTTTGTGATTATCACACCACATATTTAATTTTCCACTTTTCATGTTCTACTTAATTATGATAATCAACGCAATATTCTTTTAAATTTTAATTATTGTGTTACTGTGAAATTAATGCCCCACTTAACTTAAATGATTTTTGGTGTGCAATCAAAATAATTGGAACAATAAAAATTTGAGATCTCACTTTTAAACAAGGAAAGTGTTTTAAACATTGTCCAACTTTCATCATTGTTTAATTAACTTTATGGTATACCTTCCTGAAAACAAAATAGCTTTTAGAAGTTTCAAACCAAATTTGATCATAATTAATTAAAAATAACCAAGATTGGTTTATCCTGAAAATTTTAGAAGTTCGCCTAAATTTATATTGGAATGGGAAAATTAGTTAAAATCGAATAGTTTAACAAAATAAATTTTACAATCCCAATACCACACCAAACCTTCATGCTTTTTGATTGAGTAAAAGAAATCGTGTGGGCCGTAAATAGATGGCGCTATATGTGATGTGGGTTTGAAATAATAGAAAAAACAGTTGAATAATAGAAAAAAACAGAGGACTGTTGAATAGAGTCAGTCTTTTCTAAAAAAAAACCAAGAATAGAATATTTTTTTCTGAGAATATAAGAACACGCTCAACTACGCCAAAATTCTCACAAAAATATTCTAAATGTGTTAAACTACACGATCTTAGAGTCTAATTTACAGGTTTTTGCGCGAAATTATGCTTTGATCGAATTTTTTATCCGGTTCACCGTCTTTATTTCACTAAATTTCTTTATTTAATCACGTTACGGACGGCTTGCACCCAACAACTAGTCATGCAGAGGCCTCGCGCGACCGGATCTTCCCCAATTCACACTATGACAGCATTAGACCGCCGAAGTGCCACGAGGAGACAGCGTGGATTTTACGGTCACCTCCGAACGGATGACACGGATCCGCTGGACTCACCACTGCGATCCTGTGGATGCCCTGCCAAGCGAATAAAGGGGAGTGGCAAGTCGAGCCTGTACATATGAAACCGGCACAGAATTGAGTATTCCCTCCCACCATACCGACCCAAAGATAAATTTAATACTTTATTCTATTGAAAGACAAAAAACAGAATAAGAGCAATGCACAAAATAATATCTGATACACCAAGGCCGAAGGGAAAAAACATAAATCTGAATGCCGAGAATCGCCGTACTATGTTTATTAAGGATTCCACTAAAGGAAAAAAAATTAAAGCAACATGGGGGTAAGATGATCAAAAGCGAAATGTAAGAAAAAGAAGATAAATAAAAATAGAAATGGAAAAACACAAAGAAAATTAAGAATGAGAAAAATCAACCAATGCGCACTTCGTGTATGCGCCTGTCGACCGATATTCGACGCTTGATTATATAAATATATTATTATGAAAAAACTGGTAATTTTGGAAAGTCGAAAATTGAATAAACGAACTTTAAATTTATTTCTAGTTTAAATAAACAAAAGAAAAAATAAATAAAAATTTAAATGAATACCTTGATCACCTTGTAACCGTCATGCGACAGGGTATATGCCACCCCCGGACCCGTTGCGACTTGAGCATGCCGATAATACCACTCCACCGATGCGTCCCGCCGGTAAAACTCCTCGACTGACCTCGACTGGCCACCCGCTTGTTGCGCGTCCTTCGCCTTAACCGTAAAATGTTGCCTGATGTGCACTAAAATGCTGGGCATCCTTCCGCATTTATTGTCAATTCGTAATTTTGTTGAATGCCCGCAACTGGCCACCCGTAATTATTGTGGGCGTTGGCCGCCCTAAATCATAGCAGGCGGATTGGGTGTTGGCTTGTCGGATCGTAAATAAATACGCTACTCAATAGAAAACTAAAAATTTAAAAAAATGAAATCGGGAAAGAAATTAAATGTTATGATCAATGAGTCGTAACAATCAGTTCATCTGCTGCTAGTTAGCACCGCCGCACACCATGATGTACGCCGGATAAATTAATTTAGAAATTAAATAAAACTAACATTTTAATTAAATTAAATTAAATTAATTAATTAATTAAAAATAATAATATTAATGTATAATATTAAACAATTCATTAAATTAAATATTATAAATAATATTTTAATAACAGATAATTTATTTGTAATAAATTAATAACAAAAACATTATAAACGTTATAGGACTACTAGTACGCCTACCGGCGTTTTATTCAAATACAATGCCACAAGTTTATAAATATTTTATATTTTGCTTACACAATACAAATAGTATTAAAAAACCATTCCTTAAAAATATTACTTGATCTTTATTATTTTTCCGATACAAGCAATGTTCTTATGTCTCTAATGACATTTCTATGTAAACGCATCGGGAAATTTAGCAAATTTTTGAATAATTGGTTTGCTGGGTAAAAGTGGATATGAATGAATGGTTAACCAAATTTTCTATTTGAATGGATCAGAATGAAAACTGTTTAAAATCAGGGAATATAAATTTGGTTTGGTGCAAAACAAATTCAACTTGTTTAGAATACTTTAAAAATTGAAGGTCAAACAACTGAAATCTATAAATTTAACGGGTCATTCTGCATTACTCGCTATGGAGATTTTAGGGTTTGTAAAATCGGAAATTAAAATATCATTGTTACGATTTTGTTTTGATCGATCAACAAATTTATAATGAGGCTTTAATTAATTGTGCACAATACAAAAATTAATCGATATTTAACGTTCTATCCAAATGCTTTGCTTCCATTATAATTTTAGCATTTACATCATCTCTTTTGAAACTGCGATATTATCAGATTTATTAAATCCATTTCGAATTAGATAGCTTGTTTACATGTGAGGATCTTCAGAAAACAAGATGATAGAATAGCGTTCCACCACCAACCCGGCGGCGTACGTCATACGGGAAGATTATTTCGAGACCGGAGTGAGCGAGATAAATGAATGACCATCAGGCAAGCGTGAAAATATTTTCCTAGGATGTGAAAGTTAGATAGAGAGAGGGGGGGGCGAGAAGTACGGCATTTGAACTGCTCAGCAAAACAAAGACTATGTGTTTACAGCATCTCTTGTAATCTATTGATCTTCTTTATCAATCAAGGTATGGGTTACAAGTGGACCTCCACTTCCTAATTTTCTTTTCAAGCTCCTGCCTGATTTTTCTTCCAAATTGAGCTGGATATCGACTTTTTCTCAAGGGATGTTATCGCTCCCCAAATCCTTTAATTGGAAGATCTCTGGTATGATGAGTTTTTTGTTTTGCAAGTACTGTTATTGACACGGACTGGCACGCTGACTACTTCCACCATTCGTACTTCTGCCAATTTGGCGCTTTGCTGTTAAACCCTGGACCTTTGTTGATCAACTTCGTGGCATGAGCTGCTTGAATTTTCTTTATTTGAAGATATTGCTCCTTCATCTTTTCTCTCATGTCCACGGTCGGTTTCTCTTATTCGGGACTAAGGCGCTTTCCCAAACACCGACTTATTACAGACTTTTTGACTTATTTGATGCCATCTTGAATAAGTCACATGTTGTTCGTTGCCACTAGATTTGAAAAAAAAACTGCATGTATTACATTTAGTTAAGACACATTTCTGGAGACATTTCCTCTTTGAGCACCCACTTAATTATTTGCTGGGATCTGTAGGTATTTATGATTATAACCATTACTGGTATTTGCACAGTCTCACTTCTAATTATGTTTGAAATCTAATTTATAATCTTTTTTACGTAATTGCTAAATATGTTTTAACATATTTGCAAAATACAAAAAAACTCAAATGGAAGGTATCACTTTCGGTGGACCGATTTTGGCCAAATATCACAGAGATTTCCTAATTTATGGAAAGTTTAAGTATGAAGTTTCATTCCGATCAATCAATCCGTCTGGGATATATAGTGGCCGAATTATAAATCGAAAAAGCCTTCGGTGGACCGATTTATATTAAATTGAAGTTCACTATTTTCGACTTTCGACTTAGTTTATGTAAATAGAGTCGATTAATCTAGTAGTCTTAGAAATCGTAGAAAAGAAATAGAGTGATATTTTAGTCGAGCAAGCTGAGAACACATTAGAAAATTAGTGATTTTCGAAGTGAAATAAGCTGCCATTTTACTCGAGACATATATCTTGTTCACGTGGCCGTGTAGTGTAGTGTAGTGTAGTGTATTATGTCACCACGTGAACGGAGAAAAAACAGTACCGAAGTGTACTATCAACTACAGTCAAAATGCTGTAGTGTAGTGTAGTGTACATATTTGCAACTATACTACACTACACTACGGACCACGTGAACAAGATAATAGACGAAGTCTAAAGTCGCAAATAGTGATGGCTCAACATGCGGTGCCAGACAATAAATTTTACTTGAATCGAGTTAAAATCTTGTTACGACGATATCGGAGTCGTAACACAATTTCGGCCAAAAAACAGTACGGTATCGCCGAATTAATGAAAACAATGAGATTTTTAAAAAACCACACAGGTAAATCACCAGAAATCTCGAGATCGAAAATTTTCATTATTACTATACAAGAAGCCTTTGCTTTTGTGTAACAATGACGTTTCTCGTCTCTAAAATAATAAATATTTTTTCAATAAACTTTTAAATATTTAGTTTGAGTAAATTTTTCAGTACGATGGATCGATCGATTAATCAATGATAAAGCCATTGTAATTTTGAGTTCAACAAAGAAGTTGAGTCGAGAGATTTACCAACGCTGTGTCACATAAAGGGATTAGCAATAAGTATATTTGGGCCTTATTTTGGCTGTACACTTTATTATAACTGAGATGAAAGCTCAATTATTAAAGTGAACTGCTCAAGATGACGTATACAGTTATTAAAAATTTCATAAGTACTTCTGGTAGACTGGAGAAAACCCTTTTGTCAAGCTAAGCTATTAAATCAAACGTCTGGGATGTATAGATAGATGTTCATATTTTTCAAAATATTTTGCAAATCCTCCTATGGCTGGCGGACTAATTTCGGCCATAAATTTACTGGGATCTCCCATTTTATCGAAAAAGCTTAAGTATGAAGTTTCATGCAAATTAATCAATCCTCTCGGGCTGCACCGTGCCGCATTTTTGTTGAAAAGCAGTTTTTTGTTAAAAAAATGTCATTTCCACTTAAATTTGCAAAATGAGTTGCAAATATTTAAAACCTTTTAGTTCATAATCGTTTTTCTCGTAAATTCTATTATTTTGAAAGTATTTACAAAAAAACGAAAAAGCTCCTATGGAAGCTTTCACATCCGGTGAAAAATTTGGCATTCAAACTATATGAAACCTGACACACATACGTCCAGAGATTTTTAGAAACTTTTTTTTTACTTCGACAACACAGCGAAATGGTAAATCAGCAAAATAATGGAGATATATGTGAAGATAGCCCAATTTTCATCCCAGAAAAATTAAGTGGCAACACTAATTAATATCACGACATTTTTTACTATCACTCCTGAAAAATGTCACATTTTTACTTTTAGCCCCGAAAATATTTACTGTCATGACAGCTAAATCCATCATGATACAAACATTTTTTGGGGCTGAGAGTAAAAATATAGCATTTTCATGATCCTATGACGACAGAAAATATTTTGAGGCTTGCCTAATTAAATTAAGATTAATTATTCCCATCCCTGATTTTTTTTAGAAATTTTATGTTATATATTTGATGGTGGGACTATCGGCTCATGTCTGGTGATGGAGGAAGATCTAGATTCTAGAAGGTGGAGTTGAGATACAGTTCCTCAGACTCAGCAAATATTCTTTGGCCGGACTACAGGATTATATGCCTGGTGAAGGAAGATTTGTGTTTTATTTTTGTGTTTTATTTAGAATTTTTGTATGGGGTGGGACTATAACTCAACTCTACCGCATAAAAAAAATCTAAAAATCACAGAAATTACTTTAAATCTTCCTGCATCACCAAATATTAACCGATAGTCCGTCCGGTCAACGAATAGTTTTTGAGTTTGAGAGACTCCGTTTCAACTCCACCCAATAGATAAGTTCCGAAAAAATCACAAATATTGCTTTTAATCTTCATCTAGCATCAGACATCAGGCCGATTGCCTTTTTCCAACGAATAGATTCTATGTTCGAGGAACTATATCGTAACTCCTACAATAAAAAAATGCAGCGACATGGTATTGTCGGAGCCCTCATTTATATTGTTAAATGAAACACCTTTTACTAGATGCTAGTAAAGTATTAATCTTGATTTGATAATTTGCAATGTCAGTAGAGTATCGTATTATTATTTGGAAATATTTATACTCTAATTTAAATTTATCGCTATAAACTTGTATAATGTTGCCTTTACTTTTTTCTATTTTCGGGGATATAAATTTGGTCTATCTTCACAAAGGTATTGTCCAGCTGTTTCTCATAGTTGTAAACGTGTAAAAGTACTGAAATGGGTTTTGTATGATTTGACTATAAGTTCTAGTGCAGGTTACTAAAATCATGATTCATCCTCGCCTACTAAATAACAACCTTTTAGTAAGGTTAACGACAACATTAATAAAGGCATTTGAACATTTTAAAAATCGAGTTCCAACAAAAAACCTTTTTATTTGATTACTTTCAAATTTAAATCCTTTAAAAAAACAGTCGACTGATATCTTTTCAAATTAATTTTTATAATTTTGCCTGTAATTAGCTACGTTATGGTTACTTACCTAACAATTAAATATTCGTATATCAAAAACAAAAATTCTTTGAACCATTAAGAATTTTGTTGAAAGCTTCTTAATTTTGAAAGTCACAAGCTAATAAATAATGAATAGAAAAATATTTTTTATGTTGGAGTTGTATTTTAAGAGAATTAGAAGCTTTTTATGGTCTAGATGTTTTCATAACTATATTTATTCATTTTTAAAAGCTCATTGTTTCCACACATCTGGTGTAAAAATGGAAGAGCATGCCAATCGACCTATAATAAACGTGTTGGAGCTTTTACATTAAACAACAAGTGTATACAAAATAAAATCTTATAAAACTTCAATATAGCTATACTTAACACGTCTATCTTTTGTTGTGTTCTCTTCGGTTAATCTGATTATATGAACCGTACCACTCAAATTTTAATCACATATGATATTCATAATTGCCCTATACATACACCTACACACATACACACACAGAGAGATACAAATATCGGTACATTTTTCCAGACCATAGAGCGATTTTATCACAAAAAAAAACCCATTTCTATTTAATCTATATTTTGACACGTAACATTGTTATGATAACACATATGTATTACTACATACACATTATAATATCTTTATACTACCTTGTGAAAAACAGGATAACAATGATAACATAAAAATATTTTCACTCGCTTTATATAGAAAATTATAAGACGTTATATATCTGGTTTTATCCCATTTTAATTTCTTGTCGCTCAAGAAAACACATCGTAAAGGTAGAAAATAAAAGATCTACATATTACATAACAGAAACAGGAGAGATATATGTACCCGTAATATATAAACGATATAAAAATATGGTTTTAAGATATGTGTCTTAAGGAGTTGAATATCTTTGTATATAATGTACTCCCATATTTTGTCTTATGTATGGATATAAATATGTTAACGACAATGTTGATAACAATGACGATTCTTATAAGAATAATAATAATGATGACAATTGTTTTATCTCTTTGTGAGTGCGTCTGTCTGTCTGTGCCTCTTTATGTGAACACATTATTAGATCGTATACGAAAATTTTCTTACATTTTCACTTTTCAAGTTCTTCTTACATAAATTCTGTTAGGTAATTTTTATAGGAATTAAGATAAAATATTTAAATTGACTCGAGAGATTTTTTTTTCCTGCGTCTCACTGTTGATTGTTGTCATTGTAGGTGTTCGTTCTTTTTTTGTGACGTTTAAAATTTTCGAACAAAAGTAATTTTTTGGGAGTAAGTTATAATAATTAAAATGGAAATTAAGAAATTGAGTTTGCAGTTGAATATCAATTAAGACAAATTATGTATGGGGGTGGGGTATGGAATTAAGATTTAAATGGAATAAGCATGTCCTTATAAATGAATTCTCATTTAAATTAATGGAAATGAATGTATGAATCATTTTAAGGCGCATTCTTTTCATACAGTGCTTAATTGAAATCACCGGTAACTCAAAAGAACATATTACAACTTATATCTTGTTCACGTGGTCCGTGGTGGTCCATACGACGTGGTCCATATGACCGTTCACCTGGAGGTGTAGTGTAGTAACTCTACCATTACGCCCCTGTTGTTGAAATGTTGTGCTAAGAATGTTTGACATTTCTCGATGTGTTTTTTTTAATTTGTATATTGTCGATTGTGTTTAGAGTTGACGTGTTCTTGTTTCTTTGCGAAAAAGTAAAATATTAAGTACACAAAAAACTCGAAAAACCAAATTATTATGAATTCAAAATCATAACAAACAACAACTGTCAAAACTAAATGCACTACACTACGCAAGTGTTCGCGTGGTGCGTAGTTGCAAATACACTACACTACACTATAGCATTTTGACCATTTGATAATATACTTCGGTACTGTTTTTTTCTCCGTTTACGTGGTGACATAATACACTACACTACACTACACTACACTACAAACCACGTGGACAAGATATTAGCTTTAGTTTTTTCAAATATATTTTGCACTAGGGAGCGAGTGCCTTGAAATTTTTATGGAAAATTATAAAGAGTTCTATCTGTGTTTTAATAGCGCAACTATACAGAAAATAACTTATTTCCTGTAATAATTAACTTTGTTTGATTTTATTTCTGTATTCTGATAAATGCGATTAAAAGTATGCGGCTTAAAAAGCCTCATAAGCACAACACAATACTGTTGAATTTTTCAGGTTCAAAGATTCTTATGGGATGATTCTTATTCATATGGGAATAAATTAAGATTTTCCATAGTCTTAAGGATGTCTTAAGAAAATCGTGAAAACGAAACGTTATTCTACCTGAAAGACTAATATAATTACAGTTTGACTGGAGAGTTGAAAATCTTTAGAAATGAATAGAAATTTACGGTTCAAACCACACCAAGGACACAAGAAAAATAATTTTTTTGTTGAGTCCAACAAAGCCTTCATGATCGGCTAAAGTTCGTGGTACGTGTATAGGTTTATCAGGAAATATGTATTAATGGTACACCATTAAATAGCACCTAATTTAAAACCGTTTGAGTACCAAGCAGCGAGATCGCGCTGTTGAGTTTTTTTTATTGAGAAAACCCAAAACAAAAGGAGAAAACGCAACACAAAACGAAAACCAAATTTTTATGAATGTTAACTTTGTTGTTTTGCATTAATATCAACGATTGCGTATGATATTCATATTGTGAAAACAAACTGCTATTTAAAAATATTAATCTAATTTTAATTCTTTATTTTCTTTTTAATTAATTAAAATTTTTTCTGTTCTAACTTCTTGCACACAATTTTATATAATAACTAGCTGACCCGGCGAACTTCGTACCGCCTCAAAATCAATAAATGTTTTTTAAAGTTATTAGCTTAATAAAATTGAGTTTTTTATTAAGATTAAATAAATTAAATGAATACTCCAAATTAATTAAATTCAATGAAATTACAAAAATCAAAATGAAATATATTTTAATTACATTGAAATGAATGTAATTCACGTGGCAGCAAGGCTTTCGATTGAATTGAATAGAAATGGTTCGCGTAGCATTATTGCACTACTTTCTTTTAAACTATTTGCTGGGTGAGTTGCAATGGAGTCGATTCCCTTCATTGTAGCACCTTGTGATATACGACATTTTTTGTTTTATTGTTAGGTGCGAGAACGAATAAAGCGGATGGTTTACCGACACGTGAACATGCTACGTACAATTGGCCGTGAGAGAAACATTCATTTTCTAGATTCAGGCCACAAACACTCAAGGATTGGCCTTGTGATTTGTTGATCGTCATGGCGAATGCAAGACGAATCGGAAATTGAATTCGTTTAAACTCGAATGGCATATCGGTTGGGATCATCTCGGAATGAGAACTTCCTCACCTTTGAACTTCCCTTGGAGTATCGTCGCGTGAATTACATTGCCCATGAGTTTTCTCACCACCAAACGCGTTCCGTTACATAGTTTTGGTTGATTCAGGTTTCGTAGCATGACGATTATCGAGCCAACTTTTAGTTGTAAATTGTGCGGTGGCAAGCCAGGTAGATCCAATGAGTTTAAAAATTCAGTTGGATAGTTAGTTGCTTCGTCTTCGTTTGTCACACAGTCAATAGATTTGAAGGAATGAAGTGGACCGATGATTAGATTTTGAATTGTAAAATTTAAGTGATCCACATCTTTGTTCTTTGCCGCAAGAATTACTCGTTCACTCACCCAATTGTGATTTTTGTGGTTGGTAATGATGTTCGGGAACACTTTGTTGCTCGTCCTTCGTTGAGACAAAAATGCAAAAGTTCTGAGGAAACGAAATCAATCCGTTCGATTTGTCGACTGGAACACGGCCATTACCGATAGTCAGCAACTGCTTGGAGAATTTCGGCAGATGGATCGTTTAACAATGCAACTCGCATGTTTGTCGTCACCTGAAGTTTCTTCACATAACACCACAGAGTCGATGATTTGAGGCAAGCGTTTATTTCATCAGCAGTGGTCGATCTTGGAATGACTGGTATTGTTTGACGGAAATCGCCAGAAAGTAGAATCATTGCGCCTCCAAAACATCTTGAGTCATTGCGTAGATCTTTCATAGTTCTATCGAGTGCTTCCAATGCGCGTTTGTGTGCCATTGTACATTCATCCCAGATGATGATTTTACTTGCTACCAAAACTTTCGCCATTGCTGAGTGTTTTGCAATGTTGCATGTCGGGTTTTCAGCCGATTGAAGGTTTAACGGCAATTTCAACGCTGAATGAGCTGTTCGGCATCCTTCTAGCAATGTGGCCGCTATCCCAGAAGAAGCAACTGCTACATCAATATCGGATCTCGCACGAAATCAATGACATGAGGAATGTCTTCCCAGTTCCACCGGGCGCATCGAGGAAAAATAATCCACCATTTCCATCACGAATTGCCTTCATTAACGTATTGTACACTCTTTTCTGTTGGAGGTTCAACAGTGGTACATTGGTTTGAACTGATTGGTTCAATGCATCTCGATCATATTCATGTTCACGTTCCAATTCTCGATTGAAAGCGTCGTTCATTCCACGACATGGCGTTGGCATTCCTAATTTGACTAACATACTGCCGCACATGCGAAAACACATGTCTTCGATCAAAAGCAAAGCCTGGTTATGTATCTCCTCATTCAACTCGAGATCGGGATTTCCGAAACTGACACGAATTCGATGTAGAATGTCTTCTGACATGTCATTCTTGTACTTGCTCCATAGTTCACGTGGATTTGATGGGAAGCATGTCGAAATAATGATAGCAAATAATGTGCGTATCTGGTTTGGAGCTGCAGAAATAATTGATTCAGCGATTGTCATGTCCCAATGAGTATCGTTTTCAAGCAAGTTGAGCTGTTGACACGCAACACGAAATGTTGGGCACACTACACCATTGACAGTTCGAAGTGATTCAAATGATGTCGGCCCACAAATATTCACCAGCAACAACCGCAAGTAGAAGCATTCGTCATTCTTCGGATGAACTGTGTAAATGCGACCAAGAGCATCAGTAGAACGCACATTTGGATGATCAGGAACCTCATCGCCTTGCTTCCGACGTTGAAATTTTTTTGATGAGGCGTTCCAAGTGTAATAACGTGGCATCTCAGAGTAGAGCAATGTTCGTGCAAACGGATCACTTTGACAAATCGAAAAGAAACTGGTCAATGTTGTTGCTGGAGGTGTCTCAGCACGTTGAGCAACATTCGATGTGTTGAAATAAACTCGTTGACCATTCTCCAGATGCACCGGAAAATGTACAACAGTGGGATGACGTTCATGAATAGGGAATGAGAATATACGCCAAATCGCCTCATTGCAGCTTACATATCGACCAACTTGATAATGCGTGATTTCATCGTTTGTATTGGGATTTTGAACACCAAAAACCGCCATATCGCTGCCTTTCGTGACATATTTACAAATGTATTTTATGGACTTCACTGAATTGAAGTACTCCACGTTGCAATGTGCCTTGAATGTTTTGGAAAGAAGTGGCGAATATGGAACAATCCAGGTGTTGTCGACCACGAACTCATTTCCTCTCACTATCGTTGTGATAGTTCTACCGTTATCATCGGCTGATCGACGTCGGTACAGTGGATAAGCATCATTGCCAGTGATAGTCTCTGCGGTTAAATTTCGTGGATAACGCTTGGAACACTTGTTGCCGACCATGCACGGTGATTGGGGATTGATGGAGCCACACGGACCGTGAATCATGTTCGTAATTACAACATCATGCAGGTCTGGATCGGTTTCGGGATCAGGAATCTCGGCACATATGATGTCATCTATTTGGTCTGGTCGAATTTTTTCGACTAACCAAATAAGAATATGAGCATGCGGCAAGCCTCGTTTCCGCCATTCAATTGAATACATCCAACATCGAGTATCCCCAAAGACGGAAGCCTAACAATGTAGTTCATCAGCGACCGGATTTTTTGTTTGAAGACACGTGCGATGATGTCGTGCCGATCACTTGTTATTTGCCCGGGTAGCAACAGTTGAACAATCTCTATCCATTTCGGATTGCAAGTAAAAGTGATGAATAAATCTGGACAACCGTAATGACGAACATATGTCATTGCATCTTGCGCATATTCATGCAAATGACGTGGGCTGCCAATGTACGTCGCCGGTAGAATAGTCAATCGACCAACATTAGCTGCATCTCCTTCGGTGCTGATTGCATCGCGTAAATGGATATACTCCTCCGAAAGCAGTTTAGCTTGGTTCAACCAAATGAAAATGAGGTGCTCCCTTTCGATTTTGACGTACATGTCGACGATATATTGCTGAAGCAAACGACGACATCGCAGCAAATAGTTGTCAGCATTTTGACGAATCATCAAACGATATGCATAATAATAATTCATCGAGCTAACCTTCTTGTTAGTTTCCTCACCTGAAATGAAATCAGTAAAATTAGTGTCATAATCTAAATTATGATATCAGTACTCACCGCTCAATGGATTTATCATGTTGATATTGAAGTGATATTCATCGTCTCCTTGCCAAAACATCAGCGGGTATTGCAATGTATCGTATGAACGGTGTGTTTCGTTTATTCGTTGCAGTTGTCCAGTGTCGCGACGTGTAAGCACAATATCGCGCGGTTCCACGTTTTCACCAACAATCACAATTGCGACTTCATCTGTTGTTGGAGCATTAAATTGGCGTTCGTGTGTTCCAGCGGGTCGTTTATCTGCTCTGATCACGACTTTGCAGTCGTCACTCGGCATGCGATCCAACGCAGTTTTAAACAATCGAACCAATGCATGATGTTCATGGAGTAGTTGCTGCAAATTTTGCAGAACTATCCTTTTTATTGCTGTATTGATCGTTTGGCGCCGATCAAGTTGATCCTCCATATTGCCCATAAAGTATATTTGGATGAATTTATGCTGTCCATCTTCAATCGGTTGCAATGACCCAATTCGGTGGTGAATTTGGCCTTGAATCTGTAAAGTCGAAGACGAAGTCAGAATTATAGATTTTTGATCACCAAAAGAAAGAGCAAAACAATGCACTGCAATGGTCGCAATGGTCGCACACAAACTCCATTGAACCAATTCGAACGAAAGGATGCGAGTTGTAGTCAATTGTACAATCGTATTGAAACGCTATTCGATTCAAATCAACACTTGAAGAATTTCTTTGGAGTCATTGGAAGGAGCCATTTGACGTACTGCCTCTCTTTGTGCTTGTCTTTGTGAAGCGCGAAGTCGGGCCATACTAACGCGGCGCACTTCTCGTGTGATTTCTTGTTCATCTGCAGTGGATTGATTCGCAATAGTTCGAAGTCTAATTGCATTACGGCTTCGTGGTGAAAGATTAGATATTCTGGCTCGCGGCATTGTAAATAATACTGGAAAATTAATCACACAATCCAAAATTACATAATCAATTATCGATGTGCGCACAATCACAAATGTGATAACCTCACAAAGTGAACATCTTCGAAGGAAACTTACCGTTTAAAAATCCCGATCGAAAATAGAATTCCGCAGAATAAAAAAAATGAAAAAAACCAAAAAAAAAATCTGGTGTCCGGTGTTGGGACACTAAAAAAATTACGTACAATTGTACGCAAAAAAGTACTGTTTTCTTATTGTTGTTGGCATACACCACACAATCTCTTATTTCCCTAAATTCCACCACTTATTTTAATATTATATGCTAAACCACAAACCACTTAACTAATATGAAATAACCAAAACCAAAAATAAATTAAATTTAATATTAAAATCGCAAAGGAAAAAAACTTTTTTGGAGCTGTCAAAATCTACTATTCGCACTGAAATCGTAATTCGGACGAAGATTTTATCTATATAAATAGATAAGTAGATGAAATAAAAAAAAAATTGGATAAAAATAAAATGGTAAATGTGCATGCAGCCTCCAGTCGGATTCGTATCCAGTACCTTGCGGTCCAAGCGCCGAAGCTTTAACCACTGCACCACTCGTCACATATAAACTACACCTACAAAATTCATATAAAAAAAGGTTTTTTTTTTATTAGATTTTTGGGGCTTCCCTTTTGAGTTTTTCCTACTTTTCTTTTTTCCTAAACCACCACTGTATTGAGACGAACAAAATAAAAAAAAACAAAATGTACTAAATATATGAGAAAATGAATTTTCTTGATAACTTTTTTTTTGTGAATTTTTCCAATGTTTTAATAGTTATTATGTATGCTATTCGGAACGGAGACAAATCCAACAAAACAAAAATCATAAAAATCGGTCCAGCCGTTCTTCAGTTATAAATGGTGTAACTAACCCGACTTTGTTTTATATATATAGATGAGAAAAAAACAAACGTACATTTTTTATATAAATATTTCTGAGGTTGCTGTTAAACCTTTTTTCTTTTAATATTCAATAAAATGAAGGATGCACAATAACGAACTTTTTAAAAACAAATAACAAAATTTTTAATATAAAAAATACAGGAAACCCTCGATTTAACGGACCCCGATTTAACGGATGCTCGATTTAACGAACCTCGATTTAACGGACAATATTTTTATTTTCCATTTTCCGGTTATCGATTATAATGGGATTGGGTATGTTGGATGGAAATAGTATTCTTAAACGATTTTAGGAAGGAACTCTGGAATATGCCCATCTGGGACGGAACTCAATCAATTTTTAACCGATTATGATGGGATTGGGTATGTTGGATGGAAATGGGATTATTAAATGATTTTTGGTAGAAGTTCTGGAATATGGTTACCTGGGACGGAACTCGTTCAGTTCTTAACCGATTATGATGGGATTGGATATGTTGGATGGTAATGGGATTATTAATCGAGTTCCATCCCAGGTGGCCATATTCCAGAATTTCTTCCAAAAATCATACAAGAATCCCATTTCCATCCAACATACCCAATCTCATTATAATTAGTTAACAATTGGTCGAGTTCCGTCCCAGGTGGCCTTATTCCAGAACTTTTTCCAAAAATCATTTAAGAATCATTTGAGAATTTTGTAATGTTTGGATTTCGTGTCGGTGGGGTGGTTTTGAATCATAATGGGTTTCTTTAAAATTGAGCTAGTTGAACTTTTACTAAACCACTATAAACTGTTTGCTCAATCACAAACTAATGAATGTTGACAGGAACAATGATCAACTCAGACAATCAGCCTTACTTGAGAACTTAGTAATGTTTGAATTTTTTGGGACTTAAACCAATTGAACATTTACTAAACCACTAAAAATTGTTTGCTCATTCATAAGACAATAATGCTGCACCAGCATTTGTTGTACAATCCAATAAAAATGGTACCAGATTGTTTCACAAATTAATTACAATACATTGGCATAGTCTAACCCCAAGAAAACTATCGCAAAATAACAAAATAATTACAGTATATTGAAATAGTTCACTCCCCAAAATGTACCCCTAAGGGGTAAACCTCTTGTTACAACTCAATGTGAGGTCATACCACTATTTAAATTGCAACTTTGCTTGTTTTGAATTTTTAATTTCTAAAAATATCGTTGCAATAGAATTATTGAGGCAATTTACTGATGGTTTTTCCATTTACCCTATTGCATTGACATTAAAGTTTGGTTTAATTGTGCATTGGCCTTAATATTCTGTTTCACGTTTCACCCACATATGTTGTATCGCGTAAACGTCGAATGGTTTATGGAACGAGACCAATGGCGGGAAGACAACCAACAAGCGGGAAGACGCCCAACAAAGTTACGGCTACGGGTGGCTGACCACGTGGCCAGTCGTATATTTTTTAGTAACGGTGAGAAGACACTGCAACCCATTTCGGCAAAAAGAGACGCCGCAACCCTACCGGGTGATCTAACAGTGGTTAGAATGTACAACTCTTTTTCATTTAATTTTTTTTGATTATCTTTTTTATTCAACTTAAATTTCATATAATTTTAAATTTTCAAATTTTGTAATTTTCAATTTTAAATTATCGAGTTTAATGATCAATTTTAACTTTTATTTTTAACTAGCTGGGTTACCCGGCGTTGCACGGGATGCATATAATTCAAATACCTTGATTGTTATGCAAGAATTCTCTCTTTACATCGCTGTAGTTGCAATCACATATGAAAAGAAAATTATAAGTAGTTGTATTCATATAGCTAACTAATCGAGAACAACGGCATCCAAAACACAAACTAATATTAATTTATTCAAAACGATTAAAACTACGTCCACTTCGATACGTTTTACCGCGAACTGTGGTTGAAAATGACATTTCGAAAAACAAATGAAGTTTTTTCAAACTAAGATGTTTCTTGTAGAAGATGCTATTTTCAAATATAAAACGCTAGTACTTTTCAAAATAAATAAGTTTATACGTACAATATTTTTTACCACCTTTCCTAGAATTGATTTTATGAAACAATCGTTGATTATTTAAGTAATAAACTATTGGCGTTTAGTATGAAACTACTATTTTCATTAAAAGCCGCCGGTTGAAATAGTGGATTAAAATAGAATGTTAATTATTTCTGAAGTTATGTGGAAATTAGAACTCGCTGACTATGGTACATTTCAATACAGGATATGATAAATAGGATATCACTAAACAGTACATGTCAAACCAGTAAAAATGGATTATTAGTATGGATAATATAAGTGTTCAGAGATTTGTCTTCAGTTAAAGTGATGAAAGATTATCTAAAATTTAAATTAATAAAATTAATTTGAATACGAGTAATTAAATCAATTATAGTAGAGGTATGATTTGTGTATAACAATCGAGCGCTAGATATCCTTTTTGGTGTCTAAATTTGCGGCATTTTTATATGTATCTATACATATAAAAATGAATTCTTGATCCAGGGCAGACTTCCGGATTGGAGCATGTCACTAATTTCATATAACCCCTTTCCTAAAGTCATTCCCGTCAAAAAATCTTAAAAAAATTGAAATTTGATAAAAAATTTGTACCACAGCCCCTAGACCCCGGGGTCCAGCCTCTTTAAAAGTATCGTCGTGGGCTTGGTCCTGAACATGCAACATATACATGGTAAAAATTTCATGGCGATCGGTAAAGCGGCTAAGGCGTTATTTCAGAACAATCAAATAATTCTATCTTTACATGTAAAAATGAATTTTTGATCTAGGGGCGGACCCCCCGAATTCGAACGTGTCTTTTATTTCATATAACCCCTTTCCAAAACTCATTCTCGTAAAAAAAATTAAATTTTTGAAAAAAATTGTACCACAGCCCCTAGACCCCGGGGTTCACCCCCTTTCACAATATCGTAAGGATTGATCCTCACCATGCAATATTTACATGGCAAACATTTCATGGCGATCGGTTGAGCGACTGAGAAGTCATTTTGGAATAATCAAATATTTGTATCTATATACATGTAAAAATTAATTTTTGATCCAGGGCTGGGCCCCTCGGATTCAAACATGTCAGTAATTTCATATAACCAGCCCCATAAACTCATTTTCGTGGAAAAATATAAAGAAAATTATAATTTTCAAAAAAATTGTACCGCAGCCCTTAGACCCCGGGGTCCAGCCCCTTCCAAAATATCATAAGGTTGGTTCTGGATATGCAACTTGTACATGGTAAAAATTTCATGGCGATCGGTTGAGCGGTTGAGATGCCCATTCGGAACAAACAAACAAACAAACAGGAATTCATTTTTGTATATATAGATTTCCATTGTTCCTAATTTTGCACATTTAAATAATACATTTGTGTAATTGAGTGCTGAATAACGATGTTCGCTATACATCGACATTTAAGCTGTGTTGCTTTCGCAAAATTACAACAACAATTGCATTGTATAAAGCCCAATTGGCTTTAATGTAAGCAAAACAATTCTTAGGTTAATGGTGTTATCACAATGCGGTTATTTTTACTATATTTTTGTTCTCTTGTTGTAAAAAAAGACATTTTGCTTTTGTTTTGATAGAAAAATACCGAATTTAATTTGTTCTATTTCGTAAAATAAAAAAAAAAAATAAAATAAAAATTATTAAAATGAACCAAACCGAAGAATCTAAAATACATTAAAAAAACTAAAGCGAAAAGTTGTTGCTTTCAGATTCAAAAGCTAAGCTAAGCTAAGCGGGATTTGCAACACAGCTTTAGATTCCGATACATCGATGTTTTCACATCGATCCCAGTTGTACTTTGCATGAATGACCGACGAATTTTGTTTGAAAATGCATAAAAACGAAGAAATAGACGTATACGTATACTTGTTTTAAGTATAAAACAAATGTATTCGGTTTTCTATTTGTGTGAGTATACATATGTATACCAATTCACCATAATATCGGCTAATTCGTAATGTGTACGCGAAATATGATGTAGTGATGCTCACGGCGAGGTAAAATGGAGTGATCACCGTAATCGATTAAGTAGCGCTATCAAAGCGCTCAATCGTACAACTGGGATGTTGTGTTATTTTAAAACCAAATCAAAACATTTGTTTTTTTAATGTTTACTTATTCAAAAATTTAAATAGCAAAAATCCCATATTTTGAAAGTATTGTGAACTAGATTTATTTTGTACTAGAACTAACACCAAAATTGTTTTAATTTCGTAAGGTGGCACACTAAACAATAAAAAAACATAATAGCTCTACTACAAAATAAATGTTAATGAAATGTCAAATTCCCAGAAAATAAATACTCAATTCCCTTCGACGTATCACTTCATGCGACGTGACTATGGATCTTCCTGGTTACTAGATTTTAAAATCAAAACTTACTATATAATTTTGTGCAAAACTCTCAATGAAAATTTGTAAAATCTTAGTTGGCTGCATTAGTTTGATTTTTTTTTTATTTAGTTGTCACGTCAAAATTTCAAGTGATAGAAATTGGCATTTGAAGTGATAGCAGTCGCAAGAAAATATTTATAAAGCAGCATACTAAGATTTAAAAAACAGCCAGAAAGACTTTATTGAACAATTATTTTGTAAGTTTCGATTTAATGATCTAGTAACCAGGAAGATGAGTAGTCACGTCATTTGAAGTGATGCGACTACGGGAATAGAGGTGTAAATTAAAACACAGTAAATCATTTTCGTTTCATAGCTTGTATACGTTTTGATCGTAGATACCAGAGCCATCTATGATGTTAAAGAGCCGTAATATTTAAATAGAGGGGAAGCTGTTATTGAGTGGCTATAAGAAACCGTGGTAATTGGAAAATTTTTGAACATAAATTTAAGGATTAAAAATTAATCAAATCATCTAAATTTTAATTTTATATGTTTAATAAAATTAGAGCACACATATGAATATCAGTCATCATAATGTTGTATTTAACTATTAAATTTAAACTAAAGGGGAGTATAAATTTATAAATTTTCTATAAAAATGAGCTTTCCGTTTAGTAGATTAGTAAACTAAGTTAATAAAGGGTGTTGCGGCAGATTCCTCTTATATCTAAGTTAAAATTTAGCTTTATAAAAATTTAACGTCTTTAGTAAATTCTGGTCCCATGCACATCAGAATTTTCGAGATGAACGATGAATTTAATAGCAATCTAAACTATCACATTTATAACAATATTAAAGAGAGAAAACGTGAGCTGAAACGAAATTTTATGAATCACCATGTAGAACTATTAATTATTATTCATATAATAAATTACTTTCATCGAAATTTATTTATTGGAAATGCATAGAACATCGTTGACATCGGTGATTTTCTTAATTAAATATTATTACAAAAAAAACAATAAAACGTAGAAAACTTCAATTTTATGCGATTGCAAATAATATTGTCTCTATAATAAATTTATTTGAAATTACAGAAAAGAATTTACGAAACCATTTACGAAAGTTAATCTCGAAGCACGAAATCTTTAATATAATAATTTAACAAAATTAATAAAACTCAAAACGGTTGGCGCAAATAAAACTTTTAGTCGTAAAATATTCACCATCATAGAGTTGCTGCGCGCTGTAAAACAATAATAGAAAAATGTCACAATTTTTCTTTATTTTTGTCTTTATTTTTTTCCAGTTGTAAATTTATTTAACGTTACAAATTATTTTCGATTCAATTAGATACCAATTTTTTTTTATTTTATTAAATTTTATAACTTTTGTTAATTCATTTACATATAATTTTAACATTATTTTATTATCACATTATTTATTGTATTTTAAAATGTTCAGAAATTTTTGATTGCAAATTTGTTAGAAGCGAAAAATTACATTTTTGTTAATCATTTCTAATCACAATAATTATTACATTTTTCTATTTTAAAGATAATTATTTCACTTGTTCTCGGTTTTTATAAATTTTAATGTTATTTGCGGGTTTGATAATGAGTGCCTATTCTTTTTCTTTTTTTCCTATTTTTTGCATTTACATTGACCCGGTTTGTCTAGCTGTCCCCTATTCTCCACTACTTGTTTATTTTTTTCTAGGAACTAGCAATTTGAAAGCGCGAATTATGGTTAAAGCGTTTCGGGGTTTAGCAACCTCTATTTTAACATCGTTACAAAGCTATTAAAAGCTCATGGAATAAAATGGTGGAATCTTACGGCTCTTATATTTAGAAGGCTCTGTAGATACACATACTTATACCAATTCAAGAAATAAAATTAAATTCAGTGACAAATGCCACTTATTACTATGGAAATATTTTGAAAAGTGTAATGACAATAAAGAATATGTCAAGTGTAGGTTATGTTTAAAATAAAAATAAAACATGTGGAAATACTTCCAGCCTAAACTGTCATTTAAAAGATGTTCATAAAGAATTTGATAAAACCAGTGGAATCAGTCTCCACTCAAGCAACTTCTAACGTGTCCAGCAGTTAGCTACTTCAAATATATGGTTAGTCGAAAACGATGCCATTTCAAATACCAACAATACCTAACGAGATTTCTTTGACCTATAAGAGACCAAAATCTACATCAAGAAGCATTTCTTGACATAACAGATTATCAACAAGAATATCAGAAGATTACTAACGCTTTATTGTTTATGATATGTCGGGATTACCAACCAATATCTATAGTTGAAGATGAAGGACTCCAATTCCTAATAAAACAATTGGCCAAGGCGGCCACTATAAAATACCCTCTCGAACAACCATAATAAAACTTTCAAAAAACAAATTTGATTCAAATTTAAAATAGCGAAAATTGAGTATTTTGGCAAAACTACTGACATTTGAACAGATTGTGTACAATCCCGTAGCTTTCTGGATAAAACTATTTATTTCGAAGTAAATTCTAAAATAGTATGTGGCAGGCGTATTTGAATTACGTGAAAAACATACAGCTGATTATTTAACTCATCAATTAAACAAAATTTGCGGATATGACCGACGAAACGTTACTGCCGTGATTGATGGTGCCAAAAATATTACGAAAACATTAGGAAATATGTTCGGCTCGCGAAAACATATATACAGTGGGTAAAAAAATAAAAGGTGTGAATGAAAAAATGCACAAATACCGCAATTATCGGATGATAAGCAAAATAAAAAAAAATGAATAATTTTATTTTACAGTCTACTTACCAGTTAACATTTTAAAACAAAAAATTATTAATTTAATATAGGTTCAAGGGTGCTTTATTTAATTCAAGTTTTTGTTGGGTAAAAAAATAATAGGTGTAAATAAACAAAATCATAAATTCAATTAAAATTAATTAATTAAAAATTAAAAAAATCACAAAATAATACGTAGGTATACGTAATACGTACGTTAATACGTTATTTCTCAAAACTACATCGCATCTTTTAAGCATCCTATCCAACAATCTCTGGCACCTTTCTACTGGAATGGTTTGCCACGCCTCTTTTATAGAACACTATAATCCTTGTTTATTTTTACGTGTTCTCATTCGCGATTTTCGTGCCAAAAGGTTTTCAATGGGGTTTAAGTCGGGCAATTGTGCCGACCACTCCCCAGGTTGACCTTATTTTGAATAAACCATTCTTTTGCTCTCTTCTATTATTCAATATATCGATCTAGATATATCCATCTTGTGTCATAATCGTTTTTATCCAATAAATAGAACGGTGTAGGTTCCATTCCACCAGGAGGAAGATCCCCATACCATGATGTTTCCACCTCCACGCTCAAATGCTTTTTGGTATGTTTTGGGTTGAATTCCTGATTTGTTGGTCGACTCACGTAATGTTTGGAGTGGGGCCCAAACAAATTTATTTTTGATTCGTCACTCCAAAGTACATTGCACCAATTTTTTTTTTGTTTTCTTTCCCACCCCAGTCACGATAACGCTTGACAAACTTTATTCGATTTTCCACGATTTTCTTACTGAGGTGTGGTACCCTTCTGGCTGACCACGCAACTAAATTTTTCTAGCGTAATCTACATACTACATATAGTTTACTTTTTTAAGTCCAATTTTAAATTTTTTTAGTTTCTGTTGATGTTACAAACGGGTCCATTTTGGCCATTCTTACCATCATTCTGGCATCATTCAGCGTAGTTTTCCTTTTAAGGCATTCGTTATCATATTTTGAGAACAATTTAGTATGTTTGATATTTCTTTGAATGTGTTGCCCTCCTTCCGAAACTTGATGATGTTCCTCTTTCTGCTGGCGTGCAGTGCTTGCCACGTCCCATTTTACAGCTATAACAAGATTTTTCTAATAATTACGATGAAACTGGTAATTTTTTTTATTTATTAAAAAATATTTTTTTTAATATATATAAAACCTACTTACGTTAGTGTATGAGAAAATAATAATTTCCACTATACCATACTTGAAGCATTTTACTGCTAACAACGTTGAAGGAATCAAAATGGAGATTCCGGGCACTAATTGATTCCAAAAAAAAATCTAGTTTTCTATTTGTCATTGTGACATTTAATTGGCGGGAATAAATATTTTCACTTCTCATTTGAATGCCTACTCCGCTACTATTTTAAAACCAAATAAGAAAGCAAAATAAATTGTAGTGTGTCTTCCAGGTCTCATTTGGGAAAACACGATCGCGCAATCATGCGCTTACGCAACCTGTCATGTGTCTGTAGTAATAAGGAAACTTCTCTTCGGAACAATTACATGTGAGAAATTTGAAATTTTATTATTCCGTTACAAAACAAGCTTTGCCCTTAATTTCGTAAAAAATTACCAGATAAATTTTAGTACGTGGTTGTGCATCTGTTGCTCCGCTCATGCATAATAAGAGAATGAAAAATTTCCCAAAATGATTTATAGCGAATAAGTAACATTCATATATTTATGAGCTGTAAAATTCACTTTCAATCAACCAAATTGAGTTTGTTTATATGAAAATCATAAAAATCCTCATAAATCTTTTAAAAAAATACAATTTTTTATTTGCTGGAAATTTATATTTAGTATTTCTTCATCCTTAAAGACATCTCCATTCCAAAACAGTACCATAAACATACTCGTACAGCTATACGGATACAGATAAAATGTTATAATGATTTTTGCCAAATTCGTATAAGTACATTACATACCGAGTATCAATTTTAAAATATATGTAGGGTAGCTGCGTGGGTGGGTTGGGTTGTTCAATCTAGCGCAACGTTCGGCGTGATATATATTTGGAATTTATATTTATGGAATGTAGCAATTTGTACATTTTTTCCAAGAAAATATTATTATTTAATTGAAAATTTGCTCATTAATTTAAATTCTTAAATATTATACATAAAAAATGGCGGTATGTCTCACGTCTAATCCATATCTTATCAAATTTCTGTATTTACGAGCGCATAAAACACAAATTTCTGTAAATCTTCTGTTATTTGGTTTTTAGGGCTATACACGTATATATCATATAACCGCGTTTTGCTGTCGAACTCATGAAAAATCGAATACATTTGTATACGAGTATATTATACAGATTTTCCAATTCATTTTCCAATATTTTATATTTTCCCACAACAACAACAACAACAATGTCATTTTACTTATTTTCTTACATATGAACAAAATTATGTTTAAAAGATTATATATTTTACTCTGTGCGTGTCTGTGTAGGCCTGTATCCGTACAGACAAAATGATTAATGGATTGAATAAGAAGTATAACATTCTAGCAGTACCTACATCTTTACTGTAAGATTTCATGCAATATATATATACATATATAAAGTGAGCACATGAGATACAGTGATGAAGATGCTGGCAACCCGAACCAAAAAAAAAGGATATTTTGTTACACATAAATTTAATTTTACATTTTTCTCTTTTTATCGTTGCAGGAATTTAATAACAAACGTCTTCAGGATCAGGAATGTGGTTTTGGAATATAAAAGTAATTTTCTTGGCAAGTTTTATTTGTCATTATTACAACACAAATGTAAATGGAGATCCAGTTGGTAAGTCTTGTGATATGTGTAAATTTATTTTAATTTTTCAGACGAATATTTTTAAAACTTTATTTTGTGCCTACATAATTTAAAATTGCTCGAACGCCTTGAATTTTTTCGAATTGAAAGATTTTTAATACTATATGAGTATTCACACGAAGAGTTCCTCGTTCGTTAGCAGACACGGCATCAAAGGTCCAAACGGTTATATGAAGCTGACTAAAGCTCAAGGGCGTAAGCGTGTTTCTAGACTTGATGCTGTACTTGAATAAACAAGTCTCCCCGAAAGACTAGTACAATGTCTGGTGAAGAGACCCCCGATTCCCCCGAATTACCCAACGACACCTTACTCAATGGCATTAGATTAGAACAATGCAAAAAATAAAATATCAAGTTACTCAAATGACCAAAATTTATACAATATTTAGCTAATCAACAAAAGGGACGTTACAATATATGTCAGCATACGAAACCCGTAATCGGACACTTAAAGACAATTTAATTTTTTAATGCATATTTAAATTTAAAATTTAAAAAATTAAATAAAAAAATTTTACCTTAAGCCCCTGTTACGCTTTATGGTTGCGGCTTCTTTTTCCGACCATCAGGAATTTAGGCTGGCCAATATTGTCGTCTTCTGGGTAGTACCGTTCTTGAATTGCCGATAATTAATCTATCTCTGATATTTTAAGGAACGGACGTTTTTCATCCTTAGCCAGCTGTTTCAATATTAACAGCCAAGTGAGAAGCTAATTTTCTTTCATAGGTCACTTTACGAAGAGCGTAATTCATTATCGTTTGATTCAGTGCTCCTCGTCAGCATAGCATATACGCGACTTTGGCTTCGGGAATAATATTCGTTAGTTTAGTTAGAACTAATTAAACGATACTTTTTTGTATTACTTTGAGAAGGGGAAATCCTCAGGGACCCCTTTGCTTGAGGTCCAACTCTTATTGCCTAAAGCCCTTCAACTCCTCCCAGTGGAATCATCACTACCAGGTTGTTTCCTTCATTCCAGCAGCGTTTGTCAGCAAGCATATTTGATACTATGTGCGGCGCTGTCAGGTGGTCCATAGAACCTTGATCTCTCTAGTCCACATCGTGGGCAGTGAACATTGTACGTTCTGCTATGTCACACTCATAGTAGGAGTATTTAGGCGTCAGAAATTATGCTAGGAAGAAATTGATGTAACCATAATTATCTACAGCCATTCCCTAAATCAGGGGATCAAGTGATGCGTTCATTGGCTAGTTTCACCCTCCATCCGCCGTTTCTGTCAGCTTTGTTCCAGCATCTTGTTTTGGGCCACCTCCTTTGGAACGCCATTTGCAATATTCTCGCTCTGTGCGTCTTCTTTGGTTTGTAGAACATTTTTTGTCAAAAAATTGTTCATTTAACGGCCGTTGTTGTTCAATGGAATTGAGCCAATTCTGGATTAGCACAAATTCAGCCACAATATTTTTCGGATGGCAATGAAAATAGATAGGAATATGCAATCAGAAGTTCTAAATTCATTGGTTTGTAGAACCGTTTTTGTCAGAAAATTGTTGATTCAACGGTTATTGTCCAATGGAATTGGGCCAATTCTGGATTAGCACAAATTCAGTCACTATATTTTTCGGATGGCATTGAGCATGCGTGACAAGAATATGCTATCTGAATTGCTCACTCTGTAGTTTAACAATAAGTTATTTCTATTTTTTAATTTGTTATTCAAACAAAATATTATTGACCTCTGTATTTTGTATGTTTTTCCTCTATTTATGAATGAAAATTTATGAAAATCATATTTCTATTATAAGCACGGTAAGTCGGTAAAGCCGCTTTTGTAAAATTTTAAAATTAGGCTTAAATTATTTCTGGTTTTTTCTAGATATTGGGTTTTATTTTGTTCGTCTTTCAGGCGAAATTTGAAATTTTCTTTTCCCGTTTTTCCGGCTCCTGGACTAGCACTCAATTTTTTCCCGTGAGCACTAATTAGCACAAATTGAGCTTAATCAGTATGCAAAGTTTTATTTTGAAATTCGAAAGTTTCCATGCTGCAGTTACCCACACGTCCCGAGTTTATTTTTTTTTTATTTCTTTTTTAATTATCACTGCAATCTGTTCTAAGGCTAAGGCTCTTTCGCGGTTTGCTTTTTCTTCCATACTTTTACACCGTTGCCAGCCAATTTGAGGACGTACAGCTATAAGTCCCATTTTTATCACCTTCTGCACATTGCATAGCTCCTCCCGGTACCTCCCGACCCAAACACCAAAGCTTTAACCACTGTGTTATATATAGTCAGTCATCGGGTCTTTAGGCGGATTCTTCCAAATGTTTGAAGGCGAAAAGTAACTAATTTTAAGCAGCAATATTCATACAGCTCTACCCACACGACTCCTATTTCTTACTCGGATTTTCTAAATGGAGTATCTCTTGTAAAGACGATGGACGCTGCGCCGCCTTCTTAGTCTACTTTCCAAGCACATGCTTTCAATATTCACCGATTCAGCCCACTTATTATCTTTTTATATCAACATAAGTTTTTCTTGCTGCTGCCAACAAAATATTCAGTGGCGAACCACTCTCGTTTGTGTTTAACTAGAGCACTCGAATTTTCTTAAATGAAGCGATCTTCAAACCCTGACGGGAGTTCAATTCTTATGGCGATTTGTTTCTCCCGATCATTGGTTGTGGCATTTCTCACCTTTTTAATCACATTGGCATGCTGGACAAACCGCGGGTTGTTCTCACTTTAATGAGGCAAGTTAGCAATACTGTAGATATTGTATCGGGCAGTCTGGTCTCCCTCTCTTTTCACCTCGTATTTGCGCTTTCAATCTTGGTGAATTCTGTTGGCTTCAGGCGTTTAGATTTCGGTAAGCCGCTACATCGATATTAGTTATATACAATGATGGATAAAAAATGGAATGGCCATAAACTTGCTTGTCGACGTTCCTGCCCCGCTTAATCCAATCCATTGTAGTTTGGCCTGAATTCTATCTCTTTTTAATCATGGTCTTTGCACAGCTTCTTTCACTGATGCTCATGGAGACAACTATCAGCGCAATAGCAGGAAACACAATCTTTTCCCAGTATCTTCCAAGTATGCTTGGTGTCCTCTAGTCACATTCGTTGATTCTGAATCGCGTATCTTGTCCGGTTGTTGCTCAAACCATGTGTGCTGCAGCTTGTTATCTTCAAATTTTAGATCCTCTAAAAGAATTTAGTAGCGTATGATGAAAACTTTTGCAAATACTACAACCTGTCCTTTTGAAGCCTTAAAACATCTTGAGCAGTTTTTGTTTGCCCTTTATCAGTGTTGGTTCAGATCAGAGTTTATTAATTTTTGTTGTTGTGTTTTTTTTTTTTTTTAATAAAAGAAAGTATTAATCATCCAGTAGATTTAATGACATTTTAAGGTCAATTAATACTCCCATATTCATTCACGCACACACCCACTCCATTCACCTATTCACACAATTACAGTATACCACCTGCACGTTGCGAGCTCCATGTCAACCTGCACACTGACATGAACGGTGGGTCGGCGCTGAATTCTGCACTCCAACAGAGGGTCTAAGTTGTGTTTATTATCATCACCGATCGTAATCGATGAGGAAAATTCGATTTACATCCTGCCTCTGGTGGGATTAGAACCCAGTACCTTCCGGTCCAAATGCCGAAGCTTTAACCACTGCGCCACATGTACGGTCTTTAATTCATATCTCCAAATGGCGCAATAGTTTAGCTGCATCACTTGCAGCGTAACATTTTAGATATTGCATATTCTCAATATCACTAAAGGCAGATTCATTGTTGCGTTCTTTCGTGCCATCCTTCCTTCTGAAATTTTTTTAAACCAATTTCATTGAGTAAAAATGACATATTTTATCTAAATCGCTGAAGTTAGTCCAGACCCGAATTTTATTGGTTGTTGTCTCAGATAAGTGTAGTCATCCGGAAAAAGTGTAAATAGTAAAAAAATGTAGCTTTGTCCCGAAAGAAAATTGAGAAATGAAAAATCTAAGCAATTTTCAAAAAAAAATATTAATGTGTAAAATAATAAGTTTTGGAAAGCACAAGAAAAGAAAAACGTGGATTTTGAATAATATTAAAAGCATAAAAAATATAAATAATCTTAAAATTATATTATGCATTAATTCTACTTAAAAAAAACGTACCTAACCTCTATAGATATATAGTCACAAAACGATATATACGGCCAAACTATTACTACTACTACTAATTAAGATGTAGAAACTACCCCAAGCCCATATCAGTTGGAAATTGCCTTTTTTCATTTGTTTATCCGAAAAGCGATCCGATTGTTTGTGTAGTTATCATGGGCCAACATTAAATTATATACTGAAGTACCTAGAGATATAGCCACCCAATGGGTACCCAATGGCGTATATGGCCAGATAGCCCAATGTACTAACTAAGATGTAGAAACTACCGTATGTCCATTTTTTATTTGTTTATTTAACCGAAAAGTGCTACCTGGGATGTAAGAAAACAAATAAAAAAGGTTATTTCCACCTGATATGGGGGTCTAGGGTAGTTTCTACATCTTAAATAGTAGTAGTAGTAGTTTGGCCGTATACAGGGTGGCTGAGACCAAGTGTTACCAAATGAAAACGCTGTAATTTTTTTAATTTTGATTATTATTTATTGAAATTTCGTGGAATATGACCTCCTTTGGCTCGGATTATTTGATTCAGTCTTCCATAGAAAGCATTGCATGCTGACCGAACGTGGGCTTGCGGAATTTTATTCCATTCTCGAACAAGAGCTGACTTCAATGCATCAACACTTTCGTATTTTTTAGTGGACACCTTACTCTCCAAAATGGACCATATGGAGAAATCCATGGGTTTCATGTCTGGTGAATATGGTGGCCATTCTTTCGACGAAATCAGCCGCGAAACGCAATTTTGTAAAAATTGCTGTGTCGCTCAAGTTTTGTGTGACGGTGCCGAGTCCTGTTGGAATGTCCAACGGTTCGTACCAAAGTGTTTACATGCCCAAGGTAGCAAAGCATCGTTTAGGATCTTTTGTACACCTCTTGGATAACCTTGACCCCATGTTCGATGAAAACCAGAGGAGTGCGTCCATCTGCAGTCACTGCAGCTCAAACCATAACATAAGCTGGTGATAGCTTGCGCATGGCAACTCTTGTGTCCAAATTATCGTTGGACTTGTGCTCTAAAAAACACGATCATTTGGTTTATTCACATACTGTTGAATGGTGAAAATTTTCTCATCAGAAAAGACAATTTTTGGAATCTCATCACGTTCGGTAAAGGCCTTCAATGCTCATGTTCTTTCAAGCCTAACCTTTTTTTGTGCCTCCGTAAGATCTTGAACTTTTTGTATCTTGTAGGGCTTTAAGTGTAGTTCATTTTCCAATATGGTTTGAATGCTGTATCGTGAAACATGTAGACGTGCGGCTAATTGATTGGCACTTTGACGAGGATTTCGTTTGATTCGTTTCTTCAACTTTCGTATCATTTCTTTTGATGTTGCTGTCTTTTTAGGACCATCTCTGTTGCGTTTAGCGATGCTACCAGTTTCGTTGTATCGAGTTATGGTTCGATACACAAACATTTTATTCACAGTCAAATGCTGGAGCTGACGAACTATTGCTGTTTGTGAATTTCCACCCAAATGCAGTGCAATTACACTATTACGTTTGATTTTTTTATGAAGATATTAATTTAGAACAATTATTTGTTGACCACATGTAAACAACTAACCAAACTTCAATCTGTCAAAAAATTGACACGCGAAAAGGGCAACTACACAAATGACAGCAGAGTGAAGTCAGTAACATTTGGTCTCAGCAACCCTGTATATCGTTTTGTGACTATACCGGGTGAGTTTTTTAAGCTGAAACTTTCAAATATCTCGGAAAATAAGCCCTCTACGATAAAAATGACCATGATCAAAATTAAATCATTCTGGAGGGGAAATAAATTAGTGCTAAAACTAGGACCCCCGCCCTTGTTTGTAAGGGGGTGGGAGGCAACTTGGAAACTAAGATAGGAATCCCTATTTTTTATTGCAGATTCGGATTCTACTGCTAAAAAAACATAGGTGAAATACTTGAAATTAGTTTTAAACAAATTGTATTTCTTAAATTTAAAAAAAAAAAACTACTTTTAGCGTAACACAGGAACAACGACGGCGATGATTTTGCATAGGAACATGCGACTAAATTTGTTTTCAAAACAATGAAATTTTTTGTTTTAAAAATATCGATTCAGTTCAAAGATTATTTCGAAAACAATAAGACCTGTTTGCGTAAGGCTATTACAATTCAAAATGGAGTATTTAACTGTACAAGAAAAAATTGAAATGGTCCTGGTTTATGGAGAAGCTGGCCGTAGTCTTGATAATGCGGTCAACCTTTACGCTTCGCGTTCTCCAGATAGAATTCGGTCACGTGCTTCATTTTACCGGACTATCAAACAAGTCACTCCTGATGGAAGTGTTCAACCGAAGAAAAGGACCCGTCAAGCAACAGTCACTGAGGAAAATAACGAAATTGCTGTATTGGGTGCAGTAGCTTATAATCCTCATATAAGTACACGAGAAATAGCTAGCGAAACCGGATTATACCAGACCAGTGTTTGTAAAATTTTGAAACGACATATGTATCATCCGTTTCATATGAGTTTAAACCAAGATGGCGTTGATTTTGAAAATCGGGTAACATTTTGTCAGTGGGCAGTAGAACAAATACAGCAAAATCCCAATTTTTTTCGCTATGTATTGTTCTACGATGAGTCGTCTTTTACAAACCATGGAACGGTTAATCGACACAACATGCATTACTAGAGTGTTGAAAATCCACACTGGCTTCGCCAAGTTGAATATCAGTGCCCTTGGACTGTCAACGTGTGGTGTGGAATAATTGGCAACCAACTCATCGGCCCCCATATTATTGAAGGCAACTTGAATGGTCAAATGTACCGAGACATTTTGGAAAATAAACTGCTAACATTATTTGAAAACTTGAGCATAGAATTGCGATAGAACATGTGGTTTCAACATGATGGATGTCCAGCACACTATACGTCGGTAGCACGTGAAGTACTTGATCGTGATTTCAATGGTCGCTGGATTGGTAGAGCTGGTCCGGTAAACTGGTCTGCCAGATCACCAGATCTTACTTCGTCAGATTTCTTTTTGTGGGGCTATCTCAAACACAAAGTATACCAACAAGTACCAACAACACGTGAGTATATGATTGAGCGAATAAGAAATGCTTGTGCCGAAATTGCAGCAAACACGCTTCTAAGTTGTGTATATTCATTTGAAATGCGGATTAATAAGTGCATTGAAGTCCAAGGCCATCATTTTGAGCACTTAATTTAATTAAAAGATGATGTCCACGTCGTTGTTCCTGTGTGTTACGCTAAAAGTAGTTTTTTTTTAATTTAAGAAATACAATTTGTTTAAAACTAATTTCAAGTATTTACATTGAAAACGTGCTAATTTTAATACAAACATATTGCAGAATCGTATGCATAATGTTCTCAGTAGGAGAAATCGAAAAAAATTTAACATCGCCTATTACAGCGCCATCTATTATGAATCGAAAAAAAATGTTTCAAGGAAATCCTACGTACTTTTAGCCGTAGAATCCGAATCTGCAATAAAAAATAGGGGTTCCTATCTTAGTTTCAAAGTTGCCCCCCACCTACTTTACAAACAGGGGCGGGGGTCCTAATTTTAGCACTAATGTATTTCCCCTCCAGAATGATTTAATTTTGATGATGGTCATTTTTATCGTACAGGGCTTATTTTCCGAGATATTTGAAAGTTTCAGCTTAAAAAACTCACCCGGTATATTACAACGTAATTAATTTCTATTCAAAACTAATTTCTTTTTGATTGTATACAACAAGGTTTTGAACTAAAGATTATTTCAATAAGGGTGTGGGATTTCGTTGCGACACGTATTCTGTAGGTTCAATTTTCGATGACTTTGCCACTTAAATCTAACTGAATTTGCTAGATGGCGTTCGTTATGTAAAGAGTTTGAGTTCGTTATGTTGACTGAATCTACGATTTAAGATAGCCCCAAAGACGATTTCGTTGGCTAGTTTACGTTACCACCGTGTGAGATAACCATGCCCTCAAATCGCTAATGCAGAATGTCTATAGTAACATGCGTTATATAGCACGTAGCGCCGTCATGTTAGAATCACATGTCGCCGGTATCCATGTCATCTAGTTTAGACCAGAAGAAGTTGCTTGCCATTTTCGCTTTGGAAGAAGTACGGACCAATGATTCCACCAGACCAAAGTCCGCGCCAAACAGCGACTTTCTCTGGATGCATTTGTTGTTGGTGTATCTAAAGTGGATTGGTATCGTCTCAAATCAGACAATCATCCAAAAATAGGCCTAGCCGCTAAAAATCATTTTTTGGCGAAATTTTGGTCAACTTCCAAATGCTTCAGAGCACAACCAGCGAACACACGGTATTGTCTATCGTCGCTTACCTTAAGTTCCTATGTTTCAGTTGAATTTTATATGGGTGCAGACTTAAATTTCCAAAAAGTTATTCCGAACGAAGCGAAATCGATTGCCTCTGGAGACTAATTTTGTTCGAAAACCGCGACTTAGGAGTTGGGAGTTTTTTTGTTGTTTCATCAACAAATATAAAATTTAGTTATTATGTACATCAATCAATAATAATATTAATTTTGTGCATCTAGTATGTTGGTGAAAAAGCAGTAAAACTCCCAACTCTCAAGTCTCAGTTTTCGAACAAAATTTGTACTCTGGTTTCGATGACGTACGAGTGTTGGCTGATTATTTGTCGGAGAGGATAAACATTAAGTAACGCGCCGAACGTTTCTCGAAGGACTTATTTTGAAAATTAAATTTGATGATTTGCACACGTTGTTCAACGCTACAATCTTCCGTGGTGATGTGCCATACACTATTGGACATTTTACGACAAATTTGATAGGTGTTGCCTAACAACATCGCTGCCTAACAACATGGCATTTAAAGACCCTTTAAATAATAAAATTTTTAACATTTTATGTGTATAAGAGAACAGATCAAATTTTTAAAGTAATATTGAAAACACCACGATTTTTTGTTACGACATATTTGCAAATACCCTGAAAACATTTTCACTCAATAGCTTCAATAATAATATTTTCAATAAAGAAGATTAAACCGTAACAGTTGGTAAAATTTACCACAAGTCTATACCCCGAGTCTTAAATAATGGTAAAGTTCTATATTATTATTAAAAATTCATAAAAAATCAAAACTTTATCAGAATTTTAAAAGATTTTTCAGCATAAGTCTATTTTCTTCTCGTTGTATGTCTTAAATATACAAAAGAATAACAAATACGTAATAATTTAATAGGAGTAAAGAAAATGTTCATAAAAAAAATAAATTAAAATCTTGTTAAAACAAAATTTAATTCTTTGATCACAACAAAAAATCACTTTATTTCACTTTGCGTGTGCATAAGAAAAATTCTCGTAAAGGCAAAATTTTCTTCCCATAAATTACGTAAAGTACATATAAACAAAAAACACTATAAATAGCACTTTGATCTCTTGGTGACCAAAAACCATGATACAAAATGACATTTTAAATAACGCGTTTGGGCTCATCTACATATTTCACACAATGTACGAGTATATACCGAGCGTAGAGAGCCCTAGAGATTATCACCCAAATAAAATTTACAGACACAAAATGTCAGATAACATTTTTTTGTTGGGGTTTACTGTTTGTAGTATTCGTATCCAGTGTGTTGTTATTTCCTCGTTGGATTAAAGTATTTAAGGTGATAAAGTGGTTTTTAAAATGTTGGTTAAGCGTTCAGAGATACGAGTGTTTATATAAAACAGCAAAATGAATTGAAAATATCCCTAAAGTTTAAATTTTTTTTTTTTTTATTTATTTATGTTCTTGTTTATTTACATCGATTTTCATTCAATGAACATTGTTAAAAAATAAATAAATTTTATTATTACTATATGGTTTATTATTTAATATTAAATAAAATAAATTTTTATAAATAAATAAAAATATTATATATGGATGATATTTAAATAACACGAGTACGTAATATTTTCAATGCAGTTAAATATTTTTTTATGTGGTATTTGAAATTCGATTGTTTACCTGCTTTAAAAATGTCAACAGATTTATAAAAGCTTGTTTAGTCAAAAAGTGTAGATTAGGCTGCGATGAGATTATGATTAGATTATATCGATATTTTGGAATATACGAGGGTCGATTAATAAGTACCCGCGTTAGGAATGAAGATACAAGTTTTTTAAATTTTTATTATTCAACGTAATCTCATTTTAGGTCGATACACTTTTCCAAACGCTTCTGCCATTTCTTTAACCCCTCCAAAAATTATGATTTCTCAAACTCTTCAAAATACGCTTCTGTCTCGTCGGTAACCTCCTCGTTTGAGTTGATTTTTTTTCCTTCAAGCCATGTTTTCATGTTGGGGAACAGAAAGAAATCGGTAAAAGCCAGGTCGGCCGGGTATAGTGGGTGCGGCAATAATTTGTAGCGCAGTTTGATCAATTCCGGGCGGCGTCCATCGGGCCCCCACAGTCTCTGCTACTTCGCCCACTTTAGTTTGGCGATTGGCGAGAATCATGTCTTGGACCTTTTCAACTATTTTATCGGTAGCTTTATACGATTGCCGTAGATTGTTGTTCCATCCAAAAATATAAAGCAAATTACGGATCGATACTGTCCTTTTTCCATTTTATTGAGAAACACGAAACACGTCTGATACAACTAGCTGCCAAATAAAAACTTACCTTTGAACTAGACTGAAATTTAGTATGATGTTGTTAGAAAAATGACAATACACGATGGTAATGTCAACATCCCTAGCAACGCCAACTGTTTTCGAACACGGGTACTTATTGAACGACCCTCGTATGTACAGGTTAAAACTTAAAATTGCGGGTTAAAAATCTATGTTGCAATTAAACAAATATAGAGCACGCAGTGCCATCTTTAATTAGGGACATTTAGCTAAAATGGTGACATAAACTATGTCGACGGTTCCTACACAGATAGACACTGTCTACTACACCATCAAATTCCAAGGCCAATTTCTAAAAGTTCAAAAGGGTCTTCTGAATCACGCGAGTAACGTGAGGTCGTGCGTTGTCATGCAGCAGTATGACTTACCCACTTCCTTGTCCAGTAAATGGCAACTTCTGATCAAGTACTTCGCTTAATTTTTTCAAATTGTCAGCTGTCGCGTTCTGCAGGTACAGAGGAGGGCATTCTTTTAGTAGATGTCCTGTTTCTGTGTGATGTACTGGGTTGCCCGGGATTTATTTGGGATTCTCGTAAAAATTTGATTTTCATCATCCGTCACAATTTTCCACAATAAGTCCTTTTTTTGATGCCGGGCAAGCAGTGAAAGCCACGGAGGATGTTTTTCTGAACAACCAAAGGTATTCTTTCGTTTACATACTCCTGGCTGTTGATAGCAAGCGTTGTGTGGTATATTAAAATTATAGGGCTGTGTTTTAAGCTAAAATGAGTAAGCCTACCATTTAAATCTCTGTCTGCCATCAGCCACTTAAGGGTAGAATGGTCCGTTATAAGACGTTATCCGTTATAAGTTAGATGACTAAAATTGAATTACTCAATATAAGGCCTAAATTTGTTATCACTAAGCACAGCTACCAGATACCATAGTTCAGGTGTATTGTAGTTGGTTTGTGACTGTTACAACCCCAGTTTTGGAAGCATAGCATCGAATCCAGAAAGATTCGCCATGGCATTTTTGTAGGTCGGTGGTTCACATGCCTTTGGTTTGCGTTGTGTATACACTTCTGATACCATCCTGTTCCAAGATGTCACAAAATTGCTTCACGTTAGTATAGGGGCGGACAATTTTTATTGGCTTGTATTTTTTTATGATCCCAAATATTTTATGCCGTTTCATAAAATATGACATTGATGATGAGCCCGGCGTGAGGACGACGTTTTGTTATAACTCCGCAAGAGTTTTAAATGTTCTTCAAACATAGCGGACGTAATCAGGAGATCATACAGAGAGCAAGATATGTTAGTAATGGGGATCACTTTGTCCAATCGGAATTGGTATAGGCCTACCCCAGGAACTGTGAACGCCGTTTTGTCTCTAAAAGAAGGAGCGGATGGTATCTGGCAGAAGACGTATTTAAGGCCAATGCTGCGGAGATGTATTTTATTGCATTTATCTACCGAGAAGTTCATTAATTAGTGGCAAGTGTTATGCACGTTTTTTCGTAACTGCTGGTGATGGTAATTCTATAGAATATACAAAATGAGGTATGATTTGATTCCAAAAATCTGTGCCCAGGTAAATCTGTCCTTGTAAAGTAGGAAAAAGATAGAATCGACTGACTGGGATTGGTTTTATTATGAAATTTGACAATCAGATCCTCAACAAATTAGATTTTGCTTTTGGAACGGTTGGATACTTTCGCTATGATCGATTTATAATTAGCATTGATTTTCCTCAGAAGTTCCATTGCACCGTTCCTTAGAATGTTTATATAGATACTACGCTATCCATAGATCACAAATCTCCTTAATTTCAATTATTGCGTACGGTCTATAATCGGTCTCAGTTTGAATAAGACTTCAGCACAGGCTCACACAAAATTTCGTTGATATTTTCAATACTTTATAGTGGATGTTTATAGAACCTGTTGGTTCTAACCGGTGTTCTTTGATTAAATTTCAGAATTTTCCTGGGAATAAATAAGAAACTTCAAACGTGCTGTAGCTTTTCATAATATTTGTACCGGGCTCTTGTCTGATCATGATTTTTGGATTGCCAAATTGTAGATAATTGAATTATTTAGCAAAACGAGTACAATCAACCATGCTACTCATTTATGTTCTCAACTTACTAATAAATTATTTCCTAAATGTGTGCTAAAATAACAACAACACTAAATTTGAACACTTGTATTAGTGTGTCTATTTTTTAATTAAACCCGAGCAAGCAGGCTTGTCTTGGGTATTGTACATCGAGCACAGGTTGTGCAGTGCCAAATGATCAAGTGTGATCATTGCATACTCTTCGTACACTTACATTCATTTCAGAGTAAAATTTGACGAGCCGAGTATGCGCGGTGTAAGCACATTTCGCAAATAAAAACACAGTGTGCAGAATAAAATTACTCAGGTTGAATAAAAAAACACAGAGTATTTTTTGACAGCGCACTGCTTGCTCAGGTTGAATTAAAAAATAGGCCCAGTATTTATAAAAAAATATAAAGTCTCGTTATTATGATTTTTTTTTTAGTTTAGAGTAAAATCTATAATTACCATGCTTCATGACGTCCATTGATCCGGATCAGTTCAAATTGTAAATGGCAAACTTCATCCAAATTTTGTTTTAGATCACAAATTTTGATGTTAAATCTAGTAAGCGTTGTGCGTCTTTTAATGAAACTGAACCGGATCAGATCAGGCAAGAACAAACACAACTAATATTGTAAAACAAACCCTTCCCTCCCTCCTTTGTTTTGTATGTGATGGTCAAGCTAATACCATTTGAAGTGTGGGGAATAACACCCCACCTTACGATATGCCTCTACTCACAAATTTATTAATGTTGAGTTGAACCAGATTAGCCATAACGGTCCTTTTTGGCATCTCTTTTCTATCTAGAGTGGAGAGCAGTTTCCACAAATTTCTTCTTACAATACGAGTGTTAAGATTTTGAACACCTGCTGTGTGTGTCTATCTGTCTTTCGCAAATTAACCCGAAACGTAATGATCTTAAAAATGTTGTCGTCAATTTAATTTAGAAATGTTTTGTCTTACTTGTTTTTCATAACTGCTGTTTCCGCTCAATTTCACTGGGACTTCCAAATATATGAAAAAAGCTTTAAAATCAATTCATCCCATACGATACATCCGCTTAGCATCTAATGAAGTTGAAGTTGGTTGGAAAACAGTTTTTTTTGTCAAAAATCGTCATTTTCGCTTTCATTGCGGAAAACTGTTGTGGAACAATATTTGCTTAATATTGCATTGAAAAAATAAATAATCCAGGCTAGTTTTGAATTTAGCGGTGCTTGTTTGAAAATTTTCGATAGCAAAAAATAATTATTCAACATAGACAGGATTTATCAGTAGTAACTAAATTCGGTTTGAATTAATATAATTTTAAAAAACTTGATGATTTTTAAAGTCGAATCCAAGCATTGAGATAAATACATACATGGAGACGACATAAGCAAAAATTCGTGATAGAACAAGAAATGAAGAAGAAGAAAAAAAGTTTGCTTCTGCGTAACAGAGAAAGAAAATATTTGTTTTCCTTGTCGTGAATTTTCGGAAATGGAATCATATAAACAAGTTTGTTTATGTTCGAATTTTTACGTTTCACCAGATTTTTATTTTGTTTTGATTTATTTTACAGGTTACAATTTAATAAGTTAATCAGGCTCAAAATCTTTGTAAAGTTAATGAGTTTAGCTCAAGTTTAATGTTAAGAAAATTATTTCTAAATCAAGTTCAGCGCTTTTTCGGAATTAACTTTTTAAAGTGTGTGGCATCAAACGCGTATATTACAATAAAATTATTGAAAAAATAAATACAAATTTTGACAAATAGAACTGTGTTCAAAAATAATAGAAGCGCATTTTTATTTCATGGGAAATAGTAGTGAATATAAACAACATTATATTTAGAAACATGGCCGCCATATTTTCATGATTTGTTTAGCACAAACAAAAACCACAACTATTTACTTTTGTGTCGTCGATTTACCCTACTTTTTAGTACAGTATTTCAATTTACCGCATACACTGTTAAAACCAGCATTTACCCTAGATTTACCTTAGAACTGGTCCACAGCCTATGATGAACAATTTAATTTTGAATATTTTTCGCCAGACGTTTTCCTAATGATTGCTATGGTTACTGCGTTTCATGACATCCATTGAGCCGAATCAGTTCAAATTTTATATGAAATCTTTATCCAAATTTGATTTTGGAAAACAAATTTTGATTTGATATCTAGTTAGCACCGTCGTATTGTTCACGAGACATGAACTGTCCGGCTCAGATATGCGTCAAGATTTTCCAAATAATCGCAAAAAGCAGACAAGAACGGAAATTTCATATAACACTTACCAATAATAGGTCGCATGAAAAGTTAGCTCGAAAAACACTATGGCAACACTAAAAGTTAAGATAGTACAAGATAGTAGTACAAGATAGCATGAAAAAAAAGTTAGCACGAAAAGTTAGCACGAAATTTT
This sequence comes from Nephrotoma flavescens, assembly GCA_932526605.1. NCBI lineage: Eukaryota > Metazoa > Arthropoda > Insecta > Diptera > Tipulidae > Nephrotoma > Nephrotoma flavescens. The sequence continues at coordinate 202,132,899 of OW052221.1, read as the reverse complement.
CCTACAAATTTATATACAAATAAAAAAAAATTTAGTCAAATATAAAGTAAACTCTTAAATTTACGGATAGACCGATCACATAAGACGGTGATACGGAAGAAATACTAAAAATTGCAGTAATAAAGAACAACCCAAAATTTTTCTTAGTCAAAATCTTAAAACATAAACGAATGTCCAAACATAGTCAAAACTTAATTTTTAAATATTCAAGGAAGGTAGAAACTGACATAGTCTTTTCGTTACAGGTATTTTTAAAAATCATTGATTCAATTGAATATAGTGAGTATAGTTTCACATATAATTTGCCAACCGATGAACTTATTTCATCGTTTGGGCCTGACCGTTACCGATACCGTTACCGTTACCGTTACAGAAATTTTCAGAATTTGCCTATGGCCCATTCGCGATTAAACGATTATATATACAAATCATTACACTTCATTGATTCACTCAGATGTACTAAAGGATCGTGAGTAGTTCAACCTTTAATTTGTCAACCCAAAATTTTTTCGTCGTGCAGGTCAGATCGTTATCAATCTTCACAAATATTTTTCAAAGTGAACGTGGTTTCAGCATGCTTAAATGTACCCTTCATTGCACTTCTATGATTCGTTTAGGTGCCCATAAGTAAACGGATGGTTCAATATTTTAGTTTGAGGAACCTGAACTTATTCCATTGGGTAGGATCAAAATCGTTCACTCTGAGAAAAAAAAAATAAAAAGTAAACCCCTGAGTGAACACCCAAGCGATATAAATTCGACGGATCCGCATTATACAGCGTGTTTGGCAGGTGTACCATCAAAAATGTTTGGCAGATTGGAGAGGGGGGGGGGTTAATTTCTAAGCTTTAATCCTATGGAACTGATGTCCTAAGTATCACGGTAAATGAGATATGATATTTTTAAGTTTTTTTTTTTTTAATTACCCAAAATCTCACCTTTAAACTTTTATAACTTTTTTGTTTGTAGTCGTAAAGACACGAAATAACTTTTATTGTAGTCTGCAGTGTGATTTTTTTCAAAATAAAATTTAATACAATTGGTTTAAAAAAAATGAGTTATGGGCTTCCAAATCCTAAAAAAAGTTGTAAAAGTATAAAAAATGTGCACCTTCTAAATGCATTAAAAAACTAGAGGTTGTTTTGAAATTACCTTTATTTTAACAACTTATCTAGGAATGTGCCTTTTAAGTTATTGATACATTTTTAATCAACTTAATTTATTAGATTTTGTTCAAAATAACCTCTCTACTCCGTTAGCATGCAAGGTATTTTTTTCTTTTCTCCACGGTTGTTGTCCGAAGTTGCATTTCATTTATCATTTTTTCAAATGCCGAGCTTATCATTTCCATAGGGCCTCTACCATACCATGAGTTTGGGAATGAATTATCCAAGTATTTTCTTGCCGTTCGTTGGTTATGTGCCGGGCTTAAGTTAAATTGTTAAGAACTTTTTGGTGCGGTTATCTTCGCTGGTGTTACGATGCCTAACTTTAGTAATGAAACGTATACTGATATCTTGTTGACGTATGGCAGTGCTAATTGCAATGTGCGTGAAGTGCGAAGAATTTATAAGGAGAGATATCCTGATTGACGTTTACCGCACCAAGAAACCTTCTCAGCAACCTATCGACGTTTGAGGAAGACCACCAGCTTTCATTTTCAAAAGTCTCAGGTAAATGTGAGGCAACATAGTGTTGCAGTCGATGAAAGAATAATACAAGCTTTTGACAAGGATCCTGTCCTGCAGATGCCCAACGAAGGTGAAAAGAACACCTAGATGACTCACCCCAAACCCACGAACTGGCAGAGGTGGTCCCATTCATTGACCCGCATGGTCCCCAGACCTCACATCCTTGGGTTTCTTCGTCTGGAGACGTGCTTAGGAATTGGTGTACGCAACAAAGGCACCCAGGGATAAGAGAGGTTTTAATTGAAATGAGAGCGCCGAATTTGAAAGAATGAAATGCAACTTCGGACAACAACCGTGGAGATAAGAAACACATCTTGCATGCATACGTAGTGGTGGAGGTCATTTTGAACAAAATCTAATAAATGAATTAGATTAAAATACATATTATCAATAACTTAAAATGTATATTCCTAGAGAAGTATTAAAAATAAAGGTAATTTCAAAAGAATCTCTATCCTTTAGTACACCTGAGCGTCGAGCGAGTTAAAGAAGCGTAATGGTTCGTGCATTTGCCGATGCAGAAACCACGTTGACTCGCGTATGGGTTATATACAAATTTTGAAAATATTTGTGGTGATTAGTTTGACCTACTCAATAAATTATGATCTAGGGTTGACTAAATATAGGTTGAGTGACATATTTTTATTAAGTTATGAAAGCTCTCTGCTTTAAGTACCTTTTACAATTACATGGTAAATTTAAAATTAAGTAATTTTTAATAAAATTTTAAAAATGTATGTGGAACTTTGTAACTCTCAAGTCAACTGTCTTTGCATATTTTAATTTGGACAGAGGTGTAGTTTACCGATTTGGGTACTTTATTAACTTCATTCTAGGCACGTACGGGCTTACAGGTATGTACATCAAAGATGAAAATACCGGCCAAATGTGACAGTGGTTAAATCTTTGGCGATTGAATCGGGAGCTACCGGGTTCGAATCACGGTAGGGGCCGGACGTAAAAGAAAAGTTTCGTCAACAGATCTGTGATTAAAAGGAACACAACTACGACCCCCTATCGGCGTGCAAAACTCATTGGCCGACCCATCTTCCATGTCCAGTACTTCAGACATGGAGACAACGTAAATCGGACCTATAGCCGTACGTCTTTGACTTGGCATAACTGTGTAAGGTATGATGGGAAAAACAGAACGCGAAAGAGTTGGGAGTGCTTCGGCCCTAGAACAGATTGCAGGGATTAAAAAATAAAATAAAAAAATAAACAATGAAAATGAAAGATTTTGAATTGAAATAATAAAAATACAGTTCTAGTTTTTAATGGCACTTTATTTTATTTGTAAATCATTGCAAGAGGAATGTTCTTGATCTCTCGCTTAATCAACATTTTTAGTTGCGCCATATTGTTTACTTTAGATTTTGGCAATTGTGACTTTAAGTAGCCCCACAAGAAATAATCAACGAGTGCGAGGCCGGGTGATGAGGGGGCCCATAAATCTCTCTTAGCGCCTGGCTCAACGGAAATTTGTACTGTTGTGCCAAAACTGGATATTCCTAAGAATACCATGAAGCCTTTCGGATGATACGTTTTTGTGAAGGGAACTAATTCCGCTTTAGTTTGGCCGCAATTCAAATATTGCACACTACTTCGGCCATCGGTATTCGTTAAATAAAACAAAGCTGTGCGCGACTGAAATACATGTGTTCCATTTATTGCCTTTCAATAGTCGGTAAAGGAACAGGGAGCACTGGTGTCGTTTGGTGGTTGTTTGCACAGACATATTGGGACGCTTCGGCTTCCTCCTCGCAAGTTTTAGTTCCAAATTCTTTATTAGAGTATATTGTATGACTCCAACCATTGTTTTAAAATGTTTTGCCAGATGTTTCTGCGTTGGTGGATTGGGTTTGGTTATCATTTGGCGTTTTGTCAAGGATGATTTTCGTTCAAAATTTTTAATTAGTTTATTACACCTCATTAGCGAAATTTTATTTTTTGATAGTTGCTTAGTGTAGCTTTTGAAATGTTGAATCCCAGTCTTTGATAATTACTGAAAAAGGAGCTACTGTACCATTGTCAACATCATGATGGAAAGGCCAACTGACATTTAAAATAAAATTACATTTGGAATATTCCATTGTTTTAATGCTCGTTTCTCTCATATACTCTATCTCTCTCTCTAAAATAATACTACGCTGACTTATTTGAAATAAAAATCGTTCACATTCATTTTTGTTGTACCTGTAATAATTCGTTTAATTATATTTGAAATAAAGCGTTGAATTTTTAATCATTGAGTTTTACTCTTTTTAGGAACAATTAATTTAACTATGTAAAGTCTTGCTTTACTCTTTAAGGATCATAGACAAAATGTTAACAATATCAATATTTTTTGAGTGGAAATATTTCTGAAACTGAAACACTTTGATGAGCTGAAGACCTTGGTAAAGGTCTGTGGAATTATTATTTACATTTTATTATTATTGAATTTTCATCTCGTTTTTTCCTTACCTTTGAATTCGTGCTAACTCTACCTAATTCTCAAACCGCTTAAATACTGCGCCAAAAAAAACGGAACAATAAATTTTTCCGAAAAAACCCAGATTTGAACGCTTGTATCTTGGTGAAATAACACTGAAATAATTTTGCTTGGAATCCGTTTTATTTTATTTTGTTTTTTTATTTTTAAAATACTCTTAACTTTCTTTCTATTCCGTTCATATTCTCTCAATTGATGTTTTTTAATTTTTTCTCCATTTTTTCGATCGTGAAGAGTAGGTAAAATAAAAGATTAAGAATAATATTCAGTTTTAAACGAATAGTGAGCGAATAATAAAATAACAAACAGATCGATGTTTTGAAAAGATCGGAAATTATAGTTTTCTACTGTCTGCTCCTGGCGAAACGAATAGTTGACGAATACTTTATAAATTTGTATTTTAGAGTAAAAATTGTATTAATACTCCATGTGGCAATTGATTGTACTATGCAATTTTTTTCGTTTGCGAAAATTAAAACAAAATTTTATTCTCTTTTGTTTTACTTTTCATTTTGTTGAATAGATAATGGAATATTCCACTACAGTGAGAATAGGGAATCTTTTTTGTTTGTTTTCTATTCAATGCAAGATAAATATAATCAGTAAAATTTTGCTTTCTATTCACTATTCTAAACGATAAGTAGTAAAAATTATTTGTTCGATCAGTAAAGAATAATATATTTTGTAGAGCGAATTTAAGAACTTTGCGCTTTGAGTAAAATAAAAATTGTATAAAAGAAAAAAACATATGCTGCTGTTTGAGACTGTAAACGAATTTGCTCAATTCATTCCCAAATCCAAATTAGCCATTATATAGAGAATTTAGAAAACTTGAAAATGATGCTGTGGAAATTTCTGTACGACAACTCCTTATCGATTTAATGATGTTTTTGCCACAAACGTAACCAAAAAATGAGACACGCATATCAGGCGTAATTTTGATAGTTGAAGATCAAGGATATTTGGATTTGAGAATGAAATATCGGGTCTCAACAGCAGCATATTTGGTTTTGCTTTTAGACCAGTTTTATTTTATTCAAAAAAATCATAAAAAACAAAATAAAATAAAACCGATTCCAGTATCGAAAATAAAACGAAATTTCGTTTTCAAAAGGAAAAATCATTTTTTTGAAAAGTGCTATTTCACCAAGATACAAGCGTTCAGATTATTATAGGGTATTTTTTGAAAAAAAAAAAATAATACAATAAAAAAATTTCTGATACGTTTTTTTGTGGCGCAGTGTATCTAGCGTATATCACGTTCAGCTTAGATTAGACACGATGCAGTATTTAAATTTTTTCATTACTTCTGTATCTGAAATTTTATTTTATTTTTACAGCCCCTCCATATATTTTTCATTGCTGCCGTTACAATAGTTGGTCACATTATGCTAGCTTGTTGTGTTTGTCTATAGCCTTTATTCCTCAATGAAAAATTATTTATTCAGTAAAATATACATAGAGAAACAAAAAGAGAAAACTAATCAATAAATTATATTAGAATGACAGAAAAAAAACAAAATTTATGGGAACATTTTATAGTTAAATTTTGATATCTTGAAAAAACATAACCAACAAAATTTCACAAAATATATTTACTTAAGCAATTTAATTTTTTTAGAGGAATTTAAGTTTGATTGGCATTACAATTCATCAATATCAAAAAAAAAAATATATTTTATAAATTTCCACTCGCGAAGAAATCACATATAATAAAAATAATAAAAATGTTGGTTGACCATAATATTTTCTCAACCATAAAACGATGTGTGAGAGAAATATTTCTCGTCGAGTGGCAAAATTATATTTCTACTTCGCTCTTTTTTTCTGAAAAAAATGTTTCATTGAGGAATAAAGCCTTATCTTTGATCCACTTGTCTAAACCTGTGGCTGAGCAATAACTACTCCATGTTGTTTCGAAGATTGCTATGTTCTCACGTGTATGGGCTTAGCCATGGAATTAGTGGATTTATGGACGTATCGCTCCGAATTTCATTTGCCTTATTACATATGTATATTTAGCGATTTTAACTCAATTGCCAATTGCTTTATCATTACCGTTTGGGTTTGAAGAAAATCCCTATTGCAATACATGAAGCTGCTAGTTGACTTGACAGGTCATGGAATACATTGATATCACTCACACATATACATATATGTACCATAACAATTTATATTAAAGTTTTTTGAAAATAACTCGCCCTCAATTCTTTCAGTGTGACTACACGTATCGCTCATTGACGCTGACAGACCTTTCTTGTTTATTCTCATGCGTGTGAAATGCAAGGGAGCGTCCTTTCAAATTTCTTATCAGGCTTCTATAAGCGTCTTCCCTTTCTACGTTTATCTTAATTTTACCGCCATTCTTTAATTTTATAGTAAATTGTTTTTCTGAAAATTCTCTGCATGATTATATACAATAGAATGGTGGAAACTCACCTCTGCAGTGTGGATAGATTTCTTCCTTTAGCAGGAATCTGCTCTGTTCCTTTTTCTAGGTCTTTTCTTCAGTGAAATCCTCCACTGTGTTTTTGAACTAGTTTCCTATCTTTCCTGGTGGTTTCGTTGATGGCTTTCTGCCATTCGCAGTATAGTTTCTGTTCACCTTCAGTTTTATTTAAATTTTATTCTAATTTTTTTGAGCCAATGTACCGTTCGATGACACTGATATACCTTTTTGTTGTAATCTTGTAACATTGTTGGACTATTCTATTTAGGACTTATATTGAGTGACTTCTAAAAGCGATTTAGAAGTCACTCAATATAAGTCCAGAATCCATAGGGCCAATCTTCATGGAGTGTGGATAGTTCAGTGTGCTCACTGGAGTTCTGGGGTATTTTTTCATTCAGTTGAGTTCATGGTAAGATGATTTTTCCTCGATCCGACAACTTGTGACGCGCCCACTAAGAGGTACTAGTTGATTCCACTTGGTGTTGTGGTATAAAATAACTAATAAAAATTTTATTTTAAAATTTTTCAAAGAAAATTAAAATAATATAATTAAATTTTCCTAGCAATAAATGAGACTTAGGAATATTTTAATACAAAAATAAAACCTCAATCGAAATGTGGCTTTTTTGTACTATGGACTCTTGCTTGATCGTGATTTATGGCGTGGCGTGCCACATTGTTCCAGAATCCTACCCCATAATAATATTTTATATCAATCAACCATGCTACTTATTTTCTCAAGTTAGATATCGATACAAAAAAGTACGACACCCCAATATTATGAGGATTCTGTGAGGTAGAACTAATGATGCCAAAACCTTCATATAATACTTGCAGATCTTCTAAGGAGCAAATCGATGGTTGTACCTGACCTTATACACTAACGATCAACATGCTTGGGAAGTCACTGAACTTAAAAATGCTACGCAATTAGCAAGGATATAATACATTTTACACTTTTTATTTTTACGCCAGAGAAAGTGTACAGATCTTAGAACACAAAGTACGAGAGGATTTAAATAAGCATTCTTTTGTACAATAAAAATCCAATACATGTTTAAAATCATGACACAAGGAAAATATTTTCAGTTTATGTGTATGATGAAAAAAAAAAATCTTAAGAATTTTCATCGCCCTTGTTTTGCAAATCTTCGTTGTCGCGTTGACGTAGTCCCCAAGCAATAAAAATATAAAACATCGCACCACGCAAAAAGACCAAAAGTACTTTATAAGCTTTATAATACGGATAAAATGACGGAAGAAGAAAACAAATACGTATATAGTCCTTATTGTGTTAATTATCTTGGTGAAAATGGGGAAAAAAATAAAATAAAAGGAAAACCCATTACCAAGCTTTTGTTTTAGAAAAAAAAGTGTTTCGAGTTTACGTTTTTTTGTTTTTGGTTAGTACTGTTTCACGCCAATCTTCAAGGCAATTATATTAGCGCAACAATTGGACCAACGCACATATAGCGATACCGCACACAGTGAAACGACCGCAACCCATTGACTAAACCACTCGTAACACTACGATAAATGTATTTAAAGAGAATACACAAAGGGACTTGTTGTATAATTGTATTTCAATTAGCATAAAATAAAGTAATTGAAATAAATTGCGCTTGTGTTCATATTTTGTTATGTACCATAGGCACTCGCTTTGTTTGGCCCCCGAGGTAGGCTGTGTAATTTAAAAACTTGAAAAATTAAATACTTGTTCGTTATAATAATTGAAAAACAGATTTCACCATACCCATTGTTGACGTTTCATTGTTTCCGTACGGAGCTGTTTGCTCAATCCATATATAAAACGTAAACTAGAAGCTCAATATTTGTATTTAGAGATGTAGGTTTGAACAAACAAACAGTTACATAATATTTTTCATTTACGGTAATTTTCATAAATTCATTTCAATACCAATCTACAAAAAATAAATAAAATTTATATATTTATCTTACTTACTTATCCTTTCCATCTCAGAAAATGATTATTATCATCAAGGGGATCTTTATACATAATTTTTGTTTGTAGTTGTAATTCCATTCAACATATTATCTCCCTAACAAATACATTCACACAGAACGAACGGAACGAAAAAAATATATTTTAATTGTAAAAAATTAGAAGGAAGAAAAAAAAGTCCTCAAGGAAAATATTACTACAAATAAAAAGGATTTAAATGAATTTAAATAGAATGAAGGAGATTTGTTTTGACTTTCTTTACATTTCCTTCGCCACTTTTGATATTTTACTTTTTGTGAGTGTATGTGTGTGGACTTTATCCCCCCATTCTTTGGTCTCCAGTGATTTTCTGTGTTGTTTTTGTATTATCCGAATCATAAGAAAATGAAAATTGGGTACACAAGAAAAACTTTTGTTTAGTTTTGTGGTTTATGTGAATATTCAATGAGAGGATATAGCACACCAACAACAACTAAAGATTTTAATATTCTTGGCGAGGAAACAAAAGTTAATGTTTGTGATTTGTGGTGATCTTAGATAATTAAGATAGTTAAATCTTTTGAAAATATCTACCAGTATTTTTTTATAATGAGCATATTGACAAAGATTTCTTTTTTGTTGTCCTCGTTATTATTTACTCGTTTGTAGAAAGATAAGTTAGGTATATATAGATGAGTGGTGTCAAGGGACAGCTTGATTTAAATATATAAAGTCATTTAAAATTATAAAAGATCAATTAAAATAGTTTAGTGACAAATCTGTAACATTTTGGAATATTAAAATTTTTCAAAAAAACATGCTTTAATCACCTTAGGTAATTTCATTTTTTCTCTATTAATGGTCGTCCTGAATAAATTAATTGTGCTCGATAAACAGAATTCTGTTTGCGTAGAATGAGAAGTAAAATTTAATTTTACATTACTCGATAGGTCATTCAATTTTGATACGCATTTGTTTTCCATTTTATTTATTATCATCGATAATGATGAACAACACGTAAGGTCAACAACTTTGGCATCAAATCTTTATCATAAGTAATAGTTCGTGTCGAACTTGCTTCTTTTCACCAATATCACCAAGTTTCGACATCCTATTATAAATCATAGGTTTTGGTCAACGTCGTCACGTCAGCCCAGTTGAGGTCTCCCTCTATGACGCATACCGGCTTGTTGTTCTGAGTTCTTTATAACGTGCGATCTTGAACGGCTGCGATAGATGTTTAGATTACAATAACCAATTATCCGGTAACTATTCGGACTTTTATTTCTACCTGCATATCAATTGACGATGTTATGTTGACATGATGAATTTAAAGTTTCAGCGCTATCTAAATTATGGTCGACGATTCCGAAATTTGTCATGGACATGGGTTATGAAGATAATATTGTGCGAAGCAGACAGATGTCAAATCAATGGAGTTTGATATTGTTTCTTAGATTACGATTCTACACTTGGGTGCAACAAAATCGCACATTGCTCAATTTTCCACAAAAGTTCAAAAATATCAAAAAAATTCAATATTTGTTTGATTTTTTTAATGCAGATTCAAAGTCTATTTCAATGCCTATCCAGTGGTACCTTTCTTGTACTTGTACCATGCGAACAAAGTGATTTTTTGTCAAATGCATATAGCAGGCTTTCGAATTAAATTCTAAAAATAATTCAACAAGGTCAATACAATAGCATGCCTTGAAATATCTCGTTAGGAACTGTGATCATTCGCATATTGAGGTTTAGTCTGAACGATCCTCTGTTAATTACGTCTTCAACCGGAGCAAAGAAATGGATATCACACCAGAGGTAGCTGCACAAGTGGTTGCACTAATTTATGCGGGGCAACACCAAAATGAACAACTAAATTTCAAACGATTCTCCGTTCGTCGAGTATGGCAGTGATATCAGCAAACCGGTGGCTTCAGACGGCGACAAAGATCTAGCCGACCTCGTGCTACAGCACAGCGTGATGACCGCTTTCTTGTATTGTAACAACTTCGTTGAAAAATCGTCGTATGAACGCGGTTCAATCGGGACGGTGGCTCCAATAATTTCGTGAAGTCGAGGGTTGGTGGGCAGTTAGAAGACCAATTTGAGAACTTAATCTGACTGCACACAGACCAGCAAACGGGTCGAAATTGACCGCAGCTCACCGACGAGCCCGTCTAGAGTTCACGGAGACAAGGAAAGCAATATGCACAATGTTGCATTGAAGAGCGTGTCTCGAATGAAGGTGGATCATGCATGTTCTGGGGAGGCATATCATTAGAGGCGAAGATAGATCTTGTATTCATCAGACGAGACAATACTGGCTGTCGATCAAGAGAAATGAACTCTCAACGGTACATTGAGGAAATACTCGAGGAGTACGTCCTTTTGCCGGGTTTATTGGTGGAAATTTTCTGTTTATGCAGGATAACGCGAGACCCCATACGGCTGCTGTAGTATACCAGTACCTTCAAGAGGTGGATGTGCCTATTATGGAGTAGCCAGCTCAAAGCCCGGACCTCAATCCCATCGAACATTTATTTATGGGACGAGTTCGAGCCATAGATGTTGCTCCAGCTAGTCTTCAGGAGCTGCAACAGACGATCGTAGAGGAATGGGAGACGATACCTCAAGATTTTAAGAAAACTTTGATGAAATCAATACAGCATCGAATGGAAGCTGTCATTCGGGCCGGGGGAGGGAATACTTCTTATTAATAAAACTGTTTTTATTTTGTTTATTTCCATGTTTTATTTCAATTTTTCAAACGTGTACCTCGGATGTTTACCCCCAAAAATCAGTTTGATGGCACGTATAAATACAAAAAGGTATTGAAACAGACTTTGAATCTACCTTAAAAAAATTAAACAAACATTGGATTTTTTTTGATATTTTTGAATTTTTGTGGAAAATTGAGCAATGTGCGACTTTTTTGCACCCAAGTGTATATAAAGATACAGACGTTGTTAATTAACACAGCGAAGTGAGTTTCTCTGGAATTCCTAAACAAATGAGCGCGGCACATAGGTTTCCACGGTTTATACTACCATATGCCTACCGGCAGTCTATATTCATGCATGGTTATATGTATTGTATACTCTCAATATTTACCCATAATCATTATCATGATGAAGCACTGGTCAGTGATGGATCGCTTGGAGCGAAAACCACACTGATAGTGGCCAATGATTTTTTCGGAGAGAGGGATGAGTTTGGTAAGTATAACGTTGCCAAACACTTCGACGTTCAAGAAGTTGCTTTTTTATAATGCTGACATATGAGGGCGACCTTCCAATTCTCTGGCAGTTGGCTCTCGCTTCTAAGTTTTTGATTGACCTACGTTGAAAATTAATACAAAAACTGTTTACACGAACAGTTATACGATGCCGTCGATGCCGTCGATTTTATTGTTGCTGCATGTGCCACGCCGCTGTTGTGTTGTAGGACCGTCGTCGTTGTTGTTGTTCTGACTGCCACACATTTGTCATAAAAAAATTATGCCTCGAAGGTGTGGCTATTGCATCGTATAGACGCCTTGATATCATGCGGTTTTAACGACCGGTAATGTTGCGCTAAAATTTATTTTGTCCACGCTAACGAATTTGATATAATGCTGCAGCAACTTATTTATGGTCGAACATAATTTTTTTCACTAAACATGCACTAACCACACCACACCACTAAAATATTATTTTTCACATCAAATTACGTAATTAGAGAATAATTTGTATGACTCCAAAATTGTGCGCTAAATGCGTGCTCTACTCGGGGTCACCAATATAATATTGTGTGCCACAACTTCAGGTTGTTAAGAAGAAGTTCTTCGTTGTTACTGTGTCGGTTTAAACAGTCAATGGCAGCTTAGTTGAATTTTTTCTCGTTCTCATATAATAATGTAGCATATTGTTTTGGAGATCTTGATAAATGCAAGAATTCAAATTCATCGTGTAGGCAACTGATTATATTCATTATAATACAGTATATACTTGTGTATTCAAGAAAGCACAAGCTAAAGTACTGTAGTACTTAAAACTGCCGTGGTGACGCTGCGCTGGAAGCCGTTCTATTTTTACGCATTCCCGAATAAGAATTTGGCAACCGTTCGAAAGTTCTAGGGAAAAGCCATCAATTTCTTATCAGCACTTAATATGTATATCATTGTCAAATATATTTCCTGCATTTCATGATACCTTTCCACACACTGCATTTTGAAAAAAATCTCAAACAGCAAGTGAATCAGGACTGTCTATGTATGTGTAAAATTACTTTCATTTTATATTGGAGGGTTGAGCGAAACGGATAGGAAAAACAAAAAAATAAAATTAAAAATCTAGTAGGTATTGAAACAAAAAAAAAATCCACATTTACTCAGACGTTGGGACGAACATTTACTCAGACCCCGGGTAGAAGACCAAGAAAACGCATCATTTTGCCACATTGTGGAGCGGCAAGCTAATCCACATCAATTTAATCCACATTCCATTTTACATGGAAAAGTTGATCTAAATTATGTTTTGACTCACAAATTTTGATCGTTAATCTACAATAGTAAGCGCCTTTGATTGAGTTAATTCACGAAATATTAAATGAAACGAAGTTAGTGAATAGCTAGTTAGTTTAAAATGTAATGTAACGCGGTTAGCACAAGACAGCACAAAAATTTTTGTTTTTTTTATGGTATAAATTTTCAGCAATTAGCATCTCGAAAAAATTTGAATAAATTAGGTTGCTATAAATAATGATAAATATGTTGAAATAAAACTTTCATTATTAGAAGTGAAAGTTCACGGTTCAGAATAAAGTAAGATATAATTGAAATAAAATAAGAAAATATTTAATTTGATTATACACTCGCGAGCAACCAAATCGACTCAAAAAGACATATTTTTTTTAAACGGCTTAACCGATTTTTGTAAAACAACTTTTTTTGACAGCTTCGTATTTTACCTTTACAAGAACACCTTTATCATTAAAATCTATGCAATACTTTTCAAAGGAAAACAATCGTAGCAAAATGCGATGTTTCGGTGAAAACAATTGGCGTCCTTTTTTGGCCGATATTTGTCATCAGTCACTTATCATACGTTGACCTGAAGATTTTTCTACCAGTTAAATTCGTTATTTCCTCAAAATCATTGATACTACTACACAAGAATCCGCACAAGTTGCTGCTTAACTGCAAGAAGGACGCAATCAACGAGAAGTCGCTTGTCAGCTGAACGTGAGCCAATCTGCTGTCTCAAGAGTATCCAGAAGGTTTCAGGAAACTGGTGACTTCAACCGGAGATCACATACCAGCCGGTATAGGTGCATATCTGAGTAGAACGATCGATTTATCGTCCTAACCTCGATGTGCAGCAGGAGCTTAGACAAGTTCGATGTGGAGCTGTTAGTCAATGGACAGTAAAAAGATGCTTGAATAAAACCAACCTCACTCCAAGACGGCCCGCTAGAGGTCCAAAATTGGCAATTCGCCATCGTAAAGAACGACTCGAGTTGGCTCGAGAACACATCAATTGGATAGGAGAGGCCGGGTCTACCGGGGTACGTACAGGAGAACGATTTTTGCATTGTTGTTTTCCTGAAACAGTCTCGTTCGGCAGTGGTTCGTGCATTGTGTGGGCTGGCATATCGTTTGAAGGAAAACAGATCTTGTTTTCATTCCTGGTGGTGGCCGTGCAGAAGGTCTGACCGCTGAAACATATATCGAGCACATTCTCGTGGATCATGTAGTGTCTTATGCAGGATATATAAGGTAAGATTTCATATTGATGCATGGCAATGCCCGGTGTCATACAGCTTGAACCACCCGGTAGTTCATGGATGAGATTAGACTCAAGACGATGAAGTGGCCAGCCCTCAGTCCAGAAATGAATCCAATTGAACGTTTATGGGACGTATTAAAAGAGAGGGTCAAAGCGTCGGATGAGGAGCGGGGTGCAATCCTCCAAGTCTTTTTCAAAACCTTAATAAGGTCAATGGGGACCTGCATGCGAACTGTTGTAGACGCAAGGGGGGAGGGGCAATACTAAGTATTAACCTATAAAATGGTGTTTGTCTTGCTTGAATTTTTTGTTGTAATTTAAATTTAAATATACCTAATATTTTTTTTCATGATCATCAGTTTTGGTAGCGTTTTCATTCAAAATTCATTATAAAAGAGTACTTAACCAATTTTCATGAAAGTAGTGTCATTTTAAACTAAAAATGTCAGGCTTTCAAACAAATAATGTCTTGTGAAAATTGATTAAGCTTTTTTAAATGAGCGCTGAAGTTTTGAGTTGGTTTAGTTGTTCGCAAGTGTATAAGTAAAAATCACTTGCATTGTCATTTTTTTTCCAACAAAAAATACAATTTTTTATACAGGAAAATATTTTTCTAACAAGTTAATATTTGAAAATGGTTCGGAAAACTTTTGCTATAAAATTTATACAAACTAAAAATTAAATTAAATTAAAGTTAATTAAGTTTAATTAAATTGGCACAAACAAATAATTAGTATCAAAATAATAGCTTTTAAATAAAATTAATAATCAAAAGTATAATCAAACCAGCATCAATGAAACAAGTTATTTTCTGTAATAAAACTTGAAAAAAGGAATTTTTTAGATTAAATTTGAAAGTAGAAATGTTCAAAGTTTTGTCAATATACGTCTGTTAAGCTAGTAGAACCCATGCAGCAGAACATGACAAGATAGTATGGATAATTATAGGCTAATTATGGGCTAATTAAGTGCCGCATTAAAAAAGTTTGGGCTCCATCCCTACCAACTAAAGCGCGGGTTCTGCTAGTTTTAGAAAAAGTTGGCAGCACCCATATCAAAAAATGATTTAAAAACAATTGGAAAAATAAAGGTTAATTTTAGGCTAATAAATGCCCTATTTAAATTTTTTTATTCTGCTCGATCTACAAAATGCAAAAGGCTTTATCATTCCAAAGGTAGCAGAACCCAAATCGAAAATCGGACCAAAACCAAAATTAGAACTCAAAACAAGATCTATTGACTATCGAATAATTTTAGGCTCATTATGAAATAATCAAATGCCTCATTAAAAAATTTTGGGCTCCACCCGTTTTTGACTAAAGTCCAGATCATTTAATCTAAAGCTAGCAGTACCCAAATCGAATATCTGACCAAAACCGAAATTAAAACTCAAAACATGATCTATTGATAATCAAACAATTTAAGGCTCATTAAGAGCTATTCAAATGCCCTATTAAAAAATTTTTGGGCTCCACTTGTTTTTGACTAGACTTCAGGTCATTTAATCTAAAGCTAGAAGAACCCAAATCGAGAATCGAACCAAAACCGAAATTAGAACTCAAAACAAGATCTATTGATAATTGAATATATTAAGGCTCATTATGGGCTAATCAAATGTTACATTAAAAAATTTTGGGCTCCACCCGTTTTTGACTTAACTTCAGGTCATTTAATCTAAAGCTAGCAGAACCCGAATCGAAAATCGGACCAAAAGCAAAATTAGAACTCAAAACAAGATCTATTGACAATCGAATAACTTTAGGCTCGGTATGGTCTAATCAAATGCTTCATTAAAAAATTTTTGGCTCCATCTGTTTTTGACCTACCTTCAGGTCATTTAATCTAAAGCTAGCAGAACCCGAATCGAAAATCGCATCAAAAGCGAAATTAGAACTCAAAACAAGATCTATTGACAATCAAATAATTTTAGGCTCGGTATGGGCTAATCAAATGCTTCATTAAAAGATTTTGGACTCCACCCGTTTTGACCTAACTTCAGGTCATTTATAGACCAAAACCGAAATTAGAACTCAAAACAAGATCTATTGACAACCAAATAATTTTAGGCTAAGTATGGTCTAATCAAATGCTACATTAAAAAATTTTGGGCTCCGCCCGCTTTTGATCTAACTTCAGGTCATTCAATCTAAAGCTAGAAGAACCCAAATCGAAAATCGGAGTAAAACCGGAATTAGATCTCAAAACAAGAACCATTGACAATCGAATAACTTTAGGCTCGATATGGGCTAATCAAATGCTTCATTAAAAAATTTTGGGCTCCACCCGTTTTGACCGAACTTCAGGTCATTTTATCAAAAGCTAGCAGAACCCAAATCAAAAATCGGACCAAAACCGAAATTAGAACTCAAAACAAAATCAAATGACGATCAAATGATGATTAAATGATCTGAAGTCTAGTCAAAAACGGGTGGAGCCCAAAATTTTTTAATGAGGCATTTGATTATTCCATAATGAGCCTAAAATTATTTGATTGTCAATAGATCTTGTTTTGAGTTCTAATTTTGGTTTTGGTCCGATTTTCGATTTGGGTTCTGCTAGCTTTGAAATTATAAAGCCTTTTGCATATTCTTTTTCTAAAGCTAGCAGAACCCGCGCTTTAGTTGGTATGAATGAAGCCCAAAATTTTTTAATGTGGCATTTAATTAGCCCATAATTATCCTATAATTATCCATACTGTCTTGTCATGTTCTGCTGCATGGGTTCTGCTAGCTTAAGAGACGTGTCAATATGATTTAATCCATTGAATAAGTTTAGTCCATGATAGAGAACACTATTTTGGGTGTCTTTAAATTTATAGTTTAAACACAAATAATGAATTTTATACAGATGAACAAGTTTAATGGAGAAAAGATGTATATAAAAATTTTAAACAAAAATTTTAAGGGGAAATTCTGTATAGTAAGCGAAAGGCTATATACAATGTTCATTCAATTGAATGTCTCTTTTCTTCTTTCACTTCACAAATTACAAATGAATTATTATGAAGAAATGAAACCGAAGTACACATACGCATACACAACAACCCAAATAAAACATTTCATTTATTGGAATGCAGTTTTCAATGGTTTATTTACATTTATTTATCACGCATAGGTAATCCGTTTTCGAACTGAAAAGCAGTAAAAAAATCATCTTTTTATATTGAAAATGGCAATATAAACTGTAATAATTATAAATCAAATTTAGCTGCAATACATATGTAAATATGTACTAAATAATTTATATATATATTAACATTTTGGAATTATCATTTATTGAGTATATACCAATCACATAATTCAATAATAAATTCAAATTTGAATTTGTTAATAAATACGATCGAGTGTCGCGCATATAAAAAATATTTTTATATGACTAGCTATGTATAGGTAGTAGATGTACGTGTAGATCGTATAATATGTATAGAGAATATACGAATTCATTTTAAATTATTGGTTGTCTCTCTTCGTCGTAATGTTTTAGATATTTATTAAAACCAAAATAAAATGAAATAGGACATTACATAATATTATTAAATTTCATAAAAAAACCCTTTATGTGTGTGTTACATTTTTCTAAATTCTATACAACAAACAAAAACGACAACTAGTGCTTTCCATTTGCATAATAGTATTATTTTAATAAAATAAAATAGAAAAACACGCAAAAGTTGAAATGCACTAACTGACTAACCAACACAACATTAAGCGAATGAGCAATTATACTTTACGAAGGATCAAGCAAAACAAAGATAATTCGATATCAATGTTTTATTTGGATATAATATGCCATATGGATGTCCCTCAATGACTGTGAATGTATAAATTTTAGATTTTTTTGTTTATTTATTGTTTTTGCAGACCGTGAAATAATTTTCGACATGAACTAACTAAACTACTTAATTTGAATAAGAAAAACTATGGATTTGGTAAATTGTAGAATGAAACTTGGCATTGCACATTATGAGATGTATATTGGTGTTTCATTTTAATAATTGCAAAATGATTTTAGTTGAGATAATTCGAAAACAGAAATTAAAAATGCACCTACAATTTTGATACAATATTTACTATAGCAAAATATTCAAGTAATTAACAGTACGAATTAGAAAATTATTGGGTAGATTTTCTTAATTTATTCGGATATGGTATGAGTTTCACATAGATATGTCAATTGTTTTGTATTCATATAACCTTATTTAAATGGAATAATCGAAAAGATAAGTAAGAAGATAAGATCACTTATTTTGAAGGAAATATTAGGTATATACGGCCGGTAGTATTTTTAATAGTTCACTGATTTTATCTTTTTTCGTAATTATAAACTGGCTTATTACAAATTTTTTAGCAAGAATTATTTTAAAAACGTTCTACGAATCGAAAAAAATTGTGAATTTGAATTTAACTGCAAAAAGTTTTAAGAAAAATGTTGGTGTTTATGTATGTTTGAAAGTTAAAATGTAAAGGTCAATGTATTGGACTATTATTGGTAGTCGTAAACTATTTTTTGTACAAATTTTTTAATTTGACTAATTATTGTTGTGTTTTTCACAACATGGACGGAACTAAATTAATTCTTATCCGATTATGATGATATTGGGTATGTACGATGACTTTGAGAATATGGGCTATGTTCTGAATATATCATTCTCGAATAGAATTAAGTGAATTATTAAGCAATGCGTTCAATTTGGTATTCTGAAATGTATAATTTTATCAATACAATGATATTGGGTTTGTTCCAAACAAATGAAGATGCTTTAGAGCTGCTACGGATATACCTGTATAATCTAAACACCAGCCATTCCAATCAAGATTTTACAATGGGCTGTAGTTCCTAATGATATTTTTTTGTTCATTTTGAGAGACGTTTATAGGAATTATATCCAAAGACATAAAATGATTTAAACCCAAGAGTTTTTAAGTTTAGAACAAACGCTTTATGTAGGCCAAAATGCAAAAATACATGTTTCGAGTCCGTATTTTGGTTAAAGATAATCAATCTATCAGTTGTTAGTCTCAGGTTTTGCTTGTCCTGCTCCTTTAGAAATTCTGTATTTTTCTAGAATAACACCAGAAACAATAATTCGCCTCCTCTTATTAGGCTAGAGTGATTGCGCTGTCTCACTAAACCAAGGTAGCCTAGAATCTCTTTAAGTTAAAGGCATAACCTGCAAGGCCTAATAAAATATTTTCCTTTTACTGGACCAAAGATTTATTAATAGATAATGAAGCAAAAAGCACGCAGACCATAGGACGAATACAATGTTTCTGTATTAGTAATATAAACACAAAATGCCTAGGGAATCACTGATTGTTGAACAAAGATTTATTCGACTGAACAGCATAAAAGCAACAGCCATAAAGCGGCCTTGATAAGAGTCCAGACTCTCATAAACTTCATTAGACTTAAGAATTATATTAATATGAAGCCGGCAAAGTTTTATGTAATTAATTTCATAAGCCGTATTCGGAAATATCCCATGATAACTTTTGAGTAACTTGCTGACTAAAAATTGCCAAATCTATTTCCGAACATGTAGAGTAGCTTTAGGGCAATTAAGTTTTAGTTATTTTTTAATTTGTGTATTTATGTAGTGTCAGAAAAGTACAAACTTTCAAAGTAAAATCTATTAAATAAAATACAAGAAAACTATTGTATCTTTTAAACGACGTTATTGAATTTTGCTGAACATAGATATTACCACACGAAATGTAATCTTAATTTTTGTGTAGCCAGGATAACTTGAGAAACTTTTGTTATCAATATTAAAAAAATTAAAATTACGCAGAAGTTACCATATTTCCGAAAACGCCTATTATTTAAAATATTTAACCTACTAAAATATGATTACGTCAACATACCTCCCAGCAATATTTTTGCGATAACTTTCATTTGCGACATGTCTCTCGAAAGCATAAATGCGATACGCTATTCGCAATGTGTTGCGTTCTAAAGAAATTACGATAAAAACAAAATTAGTGTGGAATCCTTCTTGCGCTATGTCTACCGAAAGCGTAAATGCAAAATACTATTCGCAATCAGCTTTAAAAGTTAACGCTCTGCGATATAATTTCAGAAATTGTAATCATTAAAATTCGCCAAGGCATTATGATTATAATTTGTATGTCAGTTCATAGTATTTTAAATCTTTTTGTATAGTTTGGTTACTGCAGTTTGATGAGACGGCCGAATTTTTTAATATAAAAAATTCAATGTTTCATTAGTTCGAAGCCAAACTGCCAACGTCTTGGTTTGGTAACATCACCTATAACCCAGTTTTAAACTACGGGCGAATTAAAGTTAATCTAGCGACAACATTTCAGAATTATATGAGATACACGGGCGAGTATATGCAGGCTACCCTCCAGGTATACGAAAGTTTCGTTCTAGGTTGTGCCAGCGGTATTCAACTGATTATCTTTAGCTCACCTCGAGCATATTTAAAAAAGATAAGCGCAAGATAAAGTAAAGATTTTTAAACTTTTTGAACAAATTTTTTAATTAAAATATTCAAAAATCTAATTTTGCGAAATAAAAAACAAGTGTTTATAAAAATGTGTTTATTAAGTATAATTGGTAAAGTTTGTCTGAAATCACCTGCTAATAATATAAGCGCACCCCCAAATGGTTGTCGGTTGGTGCGGAAATTTTTCAATGTTCGATCCAAAGCTTCCATCGATTTTTTGTGAGCTATTGTACACTAATCCCATACAATAATCTTGCATTTTTGAAGTACCTTTGCCATTCCAGATGCTTTAGAAATATTGTATGTTGGTGCTTTTCTTAGTTGCATATTTAAAGGTAACTTCAATGCTGAATGTGCCGTTCTTCTACCATCTAACAATCTAACAAAGTGGCTACAATTCCAGAAGAGGCAATGACCAATGCAATAAAGTTGTCTTTTCGTATGGAAGCTAAAATCAACGAAATTGAAAAGTCTTTTGCCCGTACCTCCGGGAGCATCCAGATAATATAATCCACCATTGTCTGCATTAACTGATTGCATAATAGATTTGTAAACGTATTTTTGGTGTTGATTCATGTTTGGTATGTTTTGCTGAACAAAAGTATTTAAGGCATCAGTGTTGTAGTTCTTTTCACGTTGTATTTCGCGACCAAATAAGTCAATAATTGCTCGAATTGGTGATGGAATTCTTAACTGACTCAATATTATATTTTACAATCACTAAACAAATGTCCTCTATGTGAATTACTGTTTGGTTATACATGTACTCAGTGTAATGTAAATCAGGATTTGTATTTGTGTTGCGAGCTTGACGTAATATGTCTTCTGTCATGGCATCTTTATACTTTGTCCACAATGCTAAGGGATTTGAAGGGAAGAATGTTGAAAGTATTATTGAAAATAATGTTCTAATTTGTTTTGCGGAAGCAGTAAGTGTTGCGTCTGTTATTGAATTGTCCAAATGTTCATCGTTCTCAAGTAAATCTAATCGTTGGCATGCTTCGCGATATGATTAGCACAATACATTATTTACGCTTCTCAAATGCTGAAACGATGTTGGATCACGAACATATTATATCAAACGCAAATAATAAAATTCTACATTATTTGGATGCACTGTGTATATTCGACCTAATACATCGCACGAAAAAACATTTGGATGTCCAAGTACTACTTGTCCTATTTATCGACGTCCAATTTTTTTTCGGGAGGTGTTCCAAGTGTATTAACGTGAAACTTTGGAATACAGTAATGTTTTAGCAAATTCATCATTCCGACACAAAGCAAAAAAAGCAGTTAATGTTGTCTCTGGTGGCCATTCCGCCCGTGCGGCAACATTTTCTGTGGTAAAATATATTCGTTGTTCATTTTCCAAATGAAAAGCCAAATGTACTACTGTGGGATATCTCTCATGAATTTGAAAAGTAAAGATGTGCAATACTGCTTCATTGCTGCTGATGTATCTTCCCATTTGAGATTGCTTAATTTCACCTAAATTATTTGCAAGTGTTACTCCGAAAACGGCCATATCGCTTCCTTTAATTACATATTTACAAATGTATTTTATTGATTGTAATTCTTTTATTGCAATAATCAACATTTATATGAGCTTTGTATATTTTGGATAATATAGGTAAATATGGTACTATCCAACGGTTATCAATTGCAAAGTTAGTATTTAGTACTTTAGGATCGTCTGCGATACAATGGATATCCATCGTTGCCTCATGCCAATTTGAGTGTCTCGGGTCGGGTGTGTTGAGTCGGGTGTTACTACAAATTTTAATTTTTACTTGAAAAGTTTGTACTTTTCTGACACTACACTAATTGACATAAATACACAAATTAAAAAATAACTAAAACTTAATTACCCTAAAGCTACTCTACATGTTCGGAAATAGATTTGGCAATTTTTTGTACGGCTTATGAAATTAATTACATAAAACTTTGCCGGCTTCACATTAATATAATTCTTAAGTCTAATGAAGTTTATGAGAGTCTGGACTCTTATCAAGGCCGCTTTATGGCTGTTGCTTTTATGCTGTTCAGTCGAATAAATCTTTGTTCAACAATCAGTGATTCCCTAGGCATTTTGTGTTTATATTACTAATACAGAAACATTGTATTCGTCCTATGGTCTGCGTGCTTTTTGCTTCATTATCTATTAATAAATCTTTGGTCCAGTACAAGGAAAATATTTTATTAGGCCTTGCAGGTTATGCCTTTAACTTAAAGAGATTCTAGGCTACCTTGGTTTAGTGAGACAGCGCAATCACTCTCTAGCCTAATAAGAGGAGGCGAATTATTGTTTCTGGTGTTATTCTAGAAAAATACAGAATTTCTAAAGGAGCAGGACAAGCAAAACCTGAGACTAACAACTGATAGATTGATTATCTTTAACCAAAATACGGACTCGAAACATGTATTTTTGCATTTTGGCCTACATAAAGCGTTTGTTCTAAACTTAAAAACTCTTGGGTTTAAATCATTTTATGTCTTTGGATATAATTCCTATAAACGTCTCTCAAAATGAACAAAAAAATATCATTAGGAACTACAGCCCATTGTAAAATCTTGATTGGAATGGCTGGTGTTTAGATTATACAGGTAGATCCGTAGCAGCTCTAAAGCATCTTCATTTGTTTGGAACAAACCCAATATCATTGTATTGATAAAATTATACATTTCAGAATACCAAATTGAACGCATTGCTTAATAATTCACTTAATTCTATTCGAGAATGATATATTCAGAACATAGCCCATATTCTCAAAGTCATCGTACATACCCAATATCATCATAATCGGATAAGAATTAATTTAGTTCCGTCCATGTTGTGAAAAACACAACAATAATTAGTCAAATTAAAAAATTTGTACAAAAAATAGTTTACGACTACCAATAATAGTCCAATACATTGACCTTTACATTTTAACTTTCAAACATACATAAACACCAACATTTTTCTTAAAACTTTTTGCAGTTAAATTCAAATTCACAATTTTTTTCGATTCGTAGAACGTTTTTAAAATAATTCTTGCTAAAAAATTTGTAATAAGCCAGTTTATAATTACGAAAAAAGATAAAATCAGTGAACTATTAAAAATACTACCGGCCGTATATACCTAATATTTCCTTCAAAATAAGTGATCTTATCTTCTTACTTATCTTTTCGATTATTCCATTTAAATAAGGTTATATGAATACAAAACAATTGACATATCTATGTGAAACTCATACCATATCCGAATAAATTAAGAAAATCTACCCAATAATTTTCTAATTCGTACTGTTAATTACTTGAATATTTTGCTATAGTAAATATTGTATCAAAATTGTAGGTGCATTTTTAATTTCTGTTTTCGAATTATCTCAACTAAAATCATTTTGCAATTATTAAAATGAAACACCAATATACATCTCATAATGTGCAATGCCAAGTTTCATTCTACAATTTACCAAATCCATAGTTTTTCTTATTCAAATTAAGTAGTTTAGTTAGTTCATGTCGAAAATTATTTCACGGTCTGCAAAAACAATAAATAAACAAAAAAATCTAAAATTTATACATTCACAGTCATTGAGGGACATCCATATGGCATATTATATCCAAATAAAACATTGATATCGAATTATCTTTGTTTTGCTTGATCCTTCGTAAAGTATAATTGCTCATTCGCTTAATGTTGTGTTGGTTAGTCAGTTAGTGCATTTCAACTTTTGCGTGTTTTTCTATTTTATTTTATTAAAATAATACTATTATGCAAATGGAAAGCACTAGTTGTCGTTTTTGTTTGTTGTATAGAATTTAGAAAAATGTAACACACACATAAAGGGTTTTTTTATGAAATTTAATAATATTATGTAATGTCCTATTTCATTTTATTTTGGTTTTAATAAATATCTAAAACATTACGACGAAGAGAGACAACCAATAATTTAAAATGAATTCGTATATTCTCTATACATATTATACGATCTACACGTACATCTACTACCTATACATAGCTAGTCATATAAAAATATTTTTTATATGCGCGACACTCGATCGTATTTATTAACAAATTCAAATTTGAATTTATTATTGAATTATGTGATTGGTATATACTCAATAAATGATAATTCCAAAATGTTAATATATATATAAATTATTTAGTACATATTTACATATGTATTGCAGCTAAATTTGATTTATAATTATTACAGTTTATATTGCCATTTTCAATATAAAAAGATGATTTTTTTACTGCTTTTCAGTTCGAAAACGGATTACCTATGCGTGATAAATAAATGTAAATAAACCATTGAAAACTGCATTCCAATAAATGAAATGTTTTATTTGGGTTGTTGTGTATGCGTATGTGTACTTCGGTTTTATTTCTTCATAATAATTCATTTGTAATTTGTGAAGTGAAAGAAGAAAAGAGACATTCAATTGAATGAACATTGTATATAGCCTTTCGCTTACTATACAGAATTTCCCCTTAAAATTTTTGTTTAAAATTTTTATATACATCTTTTCTCCATTAAACTTGTTCATCTGTATAAAATTCATTATTTGTGGTTTAAATTTAAAATTTAAATTTAAGTTTATAGAATTATATACAACCATTTAAATTATCGGATTTCAACGATAATTTAAATGGTTGCGAGTTTGCCGCTCACTTACTGAAAAGTTAGTTTGAAAATCAGTCAGTAGTAGTCCTAGGATCGATCCTTGTGGTACTCCGCGCTTTACAGTAATTGTTGATGATTTATAACTATCAATTTTAACAACTTGCGTTCGATCTATTAGATAATTTTGAATTAGTTTGTTGACGTTACTGCAAATTTCATAATAGTTTAGTTTAGTCAAGAGTATCTGGTGGTCTACACAATCAAACGCTTTCATTATATCTAGAAACAAACAAGAAGATGTTTTTTTGTTCTGTAAATACATATTTTCAATCAGATAGATTCTTGCTGAGAGTGTACTAAATTGATTTGGCCAAATTGATTTTTATCGATAATTTGATTTGATTCAATATTCTCTAAGAGCCGGTTATAAATAATACGATCAAACACTAAAAACTGGCAGAATCGATATTGGCTGATAATTGTGTAAATTTAGGGAATCTCCAGATTTAAAAATTGGAGTAACACGAGCTGATTTCATAAACTCAGATAAAATGCATTGTTCAATCCATAAATTTAGAGGACGAGTCAGCAACGGACATAACAAGGGCGTAAGTTCTTTAATTATTCCTACCGTAACATTATCGACCCCTTCTGACGACTTGTGTGTTTAAAATCTTTGATAATGGTGGTCTAATTGTAGGATTTTTGAAAATTGTTTCGTTAACCAGCTGATACATTCGTTTAGCATTTGGCATAATAGATTTGAATTTGTTTCTGTAATCTGAAAGTAACAGTTGTATCATTAAGGATAATATGGTATTTTACTACATTTAAAATAGTTGACAATGAATTTTTAAGAATGTGGTATTTAAAATACAGAAAACGATGATCGCTTAGCGCCGAATCTCCGTAGTATATTGAAAATTGACCAGATGTATTCGTCAAGATATATATTCGCCAAAATACTCTTTGAGCTGGATGTTAAGCGGGTTGCAAATAAGTCATCAATTTTATTTATTCCTAAACTAATGTAAATATGCTTATTTATAAAAACAAAAAAATACTAAACGATATATTTTTTCAAAAACAGAGTAACCAGCACAATCGTAAATTCCTTAACAACCAAACGCTTTAATTATAAAATAAATAATTATCTCTATGATTGTAAACAAATTATAAACGTTATGATGAAACAACTGCGATAATTATTCATTCAACTACCAATTTAAGTTCTCCTCAAAAAAAAAAGATTGAAGGAATTCCATGTACGCCGAAAATACAAAAACTATATCTAACTACCGTAGTATTTTTCTTCATTTTAATATTTTTTTTCCAGTTTTCAGAGATACCTGTAATTTCAAAATTTTAAATATCCGCTAAAATATCAAATTTATTAGCAAACCCGTTATTACTCTTACCATTCCTGCTCTCAAAAGTTCTAAAAATATTTTGATACGGGTTCAGCTAGCTTCTAGGAAATTATTAATTGGAATAATTTGTCTCAAACAAATACTGACGTTACAGTTAGAATCCATACTCCCTGGAGCGATCCTGCGTATGTTTAGCATGAAAAATGTCATAAAATCAGATTAACCCTCCGCAAGGCCCATGGAATAATATTTAACACAATATCTGGTGCAGTATTTACCGCCTGTGCCGATATTTTTGAAATCGGTTGAAATGTCCCCAATCAAAATAAAATTTGCTTTGAAATTCTCTACTTATATTATTCGAATTTTTTCACCGGCTACTTTAATCATTTTTTTAAATTTCTTTTCTTTTTTTAAATTTAGAAACATAATTTTTCCCCCTACGAAGGGAAAAATTCCGACTGGGTAAAAAAATTCGAAATTATTCCGTTAGTAGGGAGACAAATATTAATCAACTTGAAAACAAATTTGGAAAAATGATTAAAGTAAGCGGCGAAAAATTCGAATAACATAGATAATTTCAAAGCCAATTGTATTCCGTTCTGGGAAATTTTCATCGATTTCAAGAATACGGCCCCTGAAGCCAATTGCGTGTAACCTGACACAAAAATAATTTATTAAACACCTGAACAATGTTGAGCTAGAGGGCAGGTCAATGACTTTTAGAGTAAATTGGGCTCAAACTCTGGTGGCGGTCTAGTGAAATAAATTATTAAATGTGGTTAAGTTGACATTTTTGTTTTAATATTGTTTGAAGTCTATTTACAGTTTTGACTCTCAAAAAAATTTAATTCACCAGTTTGGGACTATAAAACCCTTATTAAATTTTATAATAGCAGGCGCGCAACTAAATTGCCGGGTTTCATACAAAGATGTTGTAAACGTTAGTTGTTAACGATAACCAGTTGTAATAGCAGCATATATCGCAACGCAAAAATATTTTTTCTAAGAACGGAAATGTCGAATTTTGTGACAAATAATCAGCATTTGCGGGAAGCTTTGCTTTCCGTTTCACCTTAAAAAAATGCAGCTAAAGCATGTCATTTGCTTGAAGAGGCCTACGGCAAACATGCTCCGTCGAAAACTTCCTGTGAAGATTGGTTTAAATGCATCAGAAGTGGCGATTTTGACATTGAGGGCAAGAAGCGCTCCGGAAGACCAGAAACATTTGAAGACACCGAGCTTTGAGCGTTATTGGTTGAAGATGATATGCAAACTCAAACTCGACTCGCCAAAGTATTTCCCAACATTTACATCATATGAGAAAAATTCTAAAAGAGGGAAAACGGGTGCCACATGAGTTGACTGAGAGATAGATGGAAAATCGAAGAGCTACTTGCGAAATTTTGCTTTCACGGCATGAGGAGGAGGTGAGAATTGGATCTTTTTTAAGAATCCCAAACGCAAAAAGTTGCGGCTTTCACCTGGCAAAGCATCAACATCGTTGGCGCGGCCAAATAGCTTCGGAAATAAAACAATGCTCTGCATTTGGTGGATCTAAAATATGTAGATAACGAAGGACAATACTTTGAACAAACCATTTGTTATATTTCTATTGAAATTTTCCATTTTTCATTTTTCAAAAAAAACCCGGAAGTTTTAGTCGCGCACCCATAAATCCTGATCCAACAACCTCCCCGATATCGTAGCTATACATCAAAAGTTACACGTACGGCGGTACAGATTTAATTATAAGCTAGACCGACCACTGGTTCCTCGAAAACGGAAACCGTAATAAAATCGGGATGTGGTCGGTATAGGTTTAAAAAAAAGCACATGGCAGCGGTGTACGAGTTCATGATCGAGAGTTGTTGGGTGAATATAAATTTTTAGTAAATTCCACTTCGCCCACGATTTTATTTCAGCGAACGCGGAATTCCTTTCTTAGCAAAATCAAATCATATACAACGAAATAAATAATTTTTTTATTCCGTTCACTAAATAATACAAAATATCCTAGATTTAATTCGGTTTAAACCAAGAATGCTTATAGACCACCTGTGTTGTTAAATGTAAGTTAAGGTTAGTACATATTTTTCCGCATGGAATGGTATTACAGTAAAAGCAAGAGATACGGACGAACTTCAGCTTAATCAAATTTACGTTATATGTAATTTTTCGTTTACATTCAGATTTTCAGGTATAGCACACGACCAGCAAAAAAAGGCAGAGCACAGAATAAAAATATGTGTAATAAAATATAAAAATTTCCCATTGTGCAACAGAATAGAAAATCAACAAAATTTAGCACACGAAATTGTAGATATATCTGGATATACATTTATGTTTTACTGGGATATGGAAAATCTAGCTTCAGTGACTGCAAAGCGTTATTAGCAATCATAAAATATGTATACGTATTCAGAATCCGGGGTAAACAATACATCGAATTGCAAAATACATTCGGTATACCTACGAGTATACGTCCTAATAATGTCTAATCTATATTCGAATTTTATATTTTTCAATTTAAATTTGTTCGGTACATTTTGGTTAGATAATATCGTGCATACCTCTCTCGGTATGGTACATATATATGCAAATCCCAGCATACAAAGAGCCTAAATATAAACGATTAAAGTTTCATTGGAAATTAATTTGGTTTTTTTACCCAATTTTACTATACCATCTAAGTATTTTCAATTTTATTCGGAAAATTCATGATCACGATACTGTGTACCAATAATTCGGAAAGATTTTCCATTATCTGCTTGCTACTTAAATTTTATCGTATGTATATTAAAGGTATAAAGGTATATGGTATACGGCACAATATTGTACATAAGAAATGTATATACATATGTGGAAAACGATATAGACTTGGAAAATATTTTAATGTTTTATGAGCTTGAAGTAAGTATACGGTGGGAAAACTGTATCGAGAACTAAAAAAAACGTACTTCGTGCTTTGCAAAGTGTCTTCGTCCTTGTAAAATGTACTTTTGATGGAAAATTTATGTTTTATTGTTAAGCATATACATACATATACATATATGCATATAAAAGGAAAGAGTAAAACAAATTGAAAATTTATTGGGAAAATTCGCTACTTTAAAAATATATATAAAGTTGGAAAACCGTTTGAAATAAATATGATTTAGTTTCATTTCATACTTTGCTATATTTTTGATGTATTATTTGATTGTAAAGTTGGCTATTAAATTTTAATGTAAGTGAGCGCGAGTTGAATTTTGAGTTATTGCCAATAAATTAAGTAAAATGGTTATTGAATTCACTATAAATTTGTTATTTTTATAGTTAACCATAATTTATTTTATGTTAGTGGTTGTGATTTACTTGTTTAAGATTTTATTTTCATTAAATCTTAATTATATCTGTTACGTTACATGTTAGAATTATTTGCCAACATTCTTGAAGTATACTTTGACGTATTTATCTATTTGTGTACTGTGCTTTAATTTCTCACTTATTATTAAAAGAACTGGGGTCGTTTTCGTGTACTTATAAGGAGTATAGTATACAATTTTAAATTAGTGTGTGTAATTTTTCTGTGGTTATATTTGTTTGTTTCCTGCGAATGGAAGCATCAAAAATTATGAATCGGTACAAATCGGTTCAGTTTTTTAGTGCTTATGGCGTCTTCGTCATCTCGCTTTTTGACATCTCGTCAGGTATTTGAGTGGTGAGTTAACACGTTCGCGGAAATGACTGCTATAACGGTCATACAACGTTTTTTAACACGTTTGCGCAAATAACATTCATTTTTTAAGGAATAATTTGACATTTATTTTTCAATTCTCACAATACTTTTCTTTCTGCGACGAAATATCATTACAATTATAAAAGTTATCAAATGGGTTTCTGAGTAGCACACACATTTAAAAAATGTGCCTCAATGTGTTAATAAAAAAAAATTTTGACCACACATATTTTAATTTTTTTTTCAATGCGATGTCAAATAAATGTTTTTTTTGCACAGAAACACAGAATTAGAAATTAGTTTAGAACTAAAAATAAATAATTAAAGCAAATTTATTTGCATTTACATATTTCATATGATAAATGAAAATTATATCTAGAATGTCATATCCAAAAAAATTAAATGGCGCGCATTCGTACTAACACAAACACAGATACCACTACTACATACTTGGGGTTATTTCGTGAACTTGTCGAATTTTTTTACAAAATCGACTCCCTGATCACTAATCCCATAGACTTATTGTGTAAAATAAAAAAAGAGAAAGTCCGTCTCTTACTATCAGCAAGGGAAACTTGTAATTCAGCAATTTAATTAGCTGTTCAGATATCGGCTTGTTAATATTTATATTAAATCGTACCTCCACCGTCTTTTGGACAGATTGATTTGGTAAAATTTTCAGGTGTACAACTTCTGAAACGATTATACAATTTAAACTAATGTCTAGACTGATTCAGAATATTTCTATATAATCAAACTGAGAAAACCGTGTTCCTAACCACACACTTTTTGGACACCGACAAACATATAATATACCTCTATAGTTTATTTTAAAAAGGCATAATCCAAAAATTTCAACATATTGTTACGAATTTCGAACGTTCGATAAGGATTTGTAATGGATTTTGTAAATAAAACACCCGGCGTTTTAAAGTTACTCACTTTATTTCTGAACATCTTTAAATTCTTGAACAAATCACTATTTCACTTTCACACTATTCACTTTTCACTTTTTAACTTATAATGTTCACTGTTGAATTTCAACTGTGTCTGTGTTCCAACTTGCTCACGCTTTGTACTTGTGCATCGCGGTTCGATTCCATTTATTGTATTTACTTGCTTGTAGTTGTATTAACGAGCATTCCAAGACACCCCTTCCCTTGGCTTGGTGATTAACGTAGTTGTTAACTGAAGTATTTTCCTTCAAAATGAATACACACCAGTATGTTTCGATTACCATTCTTTGTTTCTGGAAATGGGCCGGCGATATTCATTGCTATTCATTCAAACGGTGCTCCAACATTGTATAGCGTTTCTTCCTCTAGTCCAAGTTTGCAGTCCGTTACTTGCAGCACAAACTTTACACCGTCTACACCAATGTTCCATGTCCTTACAGAATCTTTCAAGTCCTTGGCCGGATCTTACATGGTGTGTTTCAATTGGGTGGTAGCACAATTTTCTGTTTATGTGTGGCACTTTGAGAAGCACTTTCATCCCAATGCGGTCGTCTGACTTCTATCAGCCATTTCCAGAAAAACATTTTATCAGTACGAAACGAAACTTCCAAGATAGAACTTGAGAGGTTCTCAATTTTTGTAAGGGTTGTGTGTATTTTACACAATGGGTTAAAAATGGAGGGAGAGGGGGAGTATATTATGAGTAAATGGTTTTTTTTTGCTAACTTCAAAAGTCGCAAACATTGTGAATGTCATAGTAAATATTATTTGTCTATAAAAAGTCCAAAAACCTTTAAATTAATAATACAGACGAATTTAAACTTGTTAATTCACTTATTCTCGAATCGCTAGCATCTACATCCCACTTTCGTGTGGGTATGCCAAAATATAAACGCTACATAATTTCTTCTTCAATTCTTCAAATGCTTTTGTGCTGCTCCGTATTTCAATCAATTGGTTAACTTTTTTCGGTAAGGCGATGAAGACTTCGTGCAAACATCTGCGAAGTTTGTGACAAATTTTTGGTACGGAGCTTGTCTGAAAAACTCGTCGACAAAGTGAGAGTGTGTGTTCGCGCATGCGTTGAAAGGTACTCACCGATTATATCAGCAGTTTTGGACGTGCGGTTGTTGTCTAATAATCGTTTGAGTGAGTCGATGTAAGTGTTTTGAAGACGAGTTGGACGCTATGTATGGGGGCTCTACACCATTGTTTACCACCGAAATTTGGGGCAGCTCAATTTATACGTGGCCGAACCAGCTTGGGTCCAATGAAAACTTGGGACGATAAAAGAGCGCAACATTCAAAAAACTATAACCACTGACGATCACATCGCTCGAGTTCACCAAATGGTGTTAAACAACGGTCGAATTAAAGTTAGAGCGATAGAAGAGGCTATGAATATTTTTCTTTGGATTTTTGGTCATCTATAAGTCAAAAATTAAAAAAAAAAAGCTATGAGTTGTCCAAAGAATGTGTATTTGTCCCATATTGAATCAAGATTTAGCCATGAGAAGACTGTCCGTTCCGCCGGTTGATTACCATTACACTCCAGAATCAAAAATACAGTCAAAATAGTGGGCTGCCAAAAGGGAATCGACTCCAAAAAAAGCAAAGATCGTTTCTTCGGCTGGAAAAGTGATGGCGACTATTTTCTGGTAGAGTCATGGAGTTATCTTGACAAGCAGAAGGCAGAAATTGTGGAAAACGGCGAAAATCCACGAATTACGGATTCCTGCTTGACAGCCCTCCTTATACTCACCAGATCTGGTCAAAGCGACATTTTTTTTATCATTAAGCTAAAATTTGCATTTGGAGGACGAGTACTTTCGTCGAATGAGGAGGCCATCACCTGGGTAAACAGCTTGTTTGCAGAAGAAGAAGCCGAGTACTAGTTGGACGGTTTGAAGGGATGGTTTCATCTCTGGGAGAAGTATATAAACCGTGTAGAAGCATAATCCTAAGAAATTTTTTAGTTGACTAATATACTTTGGTGCTGGCCAACCCATTTTTGGTATTAACATCTTCGATTCCGCTCACACACCATTGTTTGAAACAACATGACCCAAATACTTCTTCTTCTTCTTATCCAAACAGGCTGCACTTTGGCTGCTAGACTGCTGTATTACTCCGTCTCTTTCCATTTTCTTAGTTAATTCGGCTGTTGCCTGTTTTTCGAGCGACTTTGTATTTTTAAAGGACTACCTCCACATTGTGCCATTTTAGAACACATTGTGCCATTTTTTTTAGTTATCCAAATCCGCCACCTTCTGGTATCTCTTCATAATATCTAGTCCCAGGATATATTCATCAGTTATTTTACGTTAAAGCAATGAAGCGTACACTTTCCTTTCAGTACCTTACAAGCGTTATCACCAATCTGTTCGGGTTTTGCATATCAGAACGAACAGCGGATTTCGAAGCTCCGGTATCCAGTGTTCATTCAAAAACCAGCTGGAGTGCGTCGTAGAGGAAGACCCCGACTGCGCTGGCGCGATAACGTCGAACAAGACCGACTCGTATTAGGATATCGAAGCTGGAGGACGAGAGCGATGGACCGAGACGGATGGAGGACCATAATGCGGGCGGCAAAATCCCTGCATGGGATGTGACTACTAGAGAAAAGGAGGTATCCAGTCTAACTGGGCATTGACGCTGTGACAATAAGCCAATAACAGCTACACTTTTGTAATCCGTCGCTAGTTGTCAGACTCTAACGGTATTTTCTCTAAAACTATCTAAAACTGGAGTAATTTAGATTTCCGGATTCAGGCTCATTAAATAAGACAGGTGTTTCCTCCTCTCGTCTCTATCAACGTAAAAATACCCATTTTCTTTGCTATATACTTGGCTGCTTCCAGACCCTCATGTAATGGATGTTTACAGGTCCGCCAACTATTTGCATCAGGATAGTGAAACCATCGCAAATTTGATTTGAAATACTAATACAGCTCAAAATGTTTGTAATGTTGGCCATGATTTTACTCAATGGCCGGGTTGTTCATATTGGAAACATCGAGATGGGGAATGAGATAATTTTCTTCCGTTAGCTCGAAAAACTTACCGTGGTCTCCTTATCTAGTATTTTACCTCTCTTTCTAGGTCTTGCCGGCTCTCTCAACGTAATTGTCGCATATTTTGCAGTTGTATCTTGGATAATTTCTTGTGGATACAATTTGCAACATATGTTCAGCTTCCCATTGAAGAGCCAAAATAAATGCGTTGAGGTGCTCCTCTATGTCATGCTGGATTGCTGCTTCGAACTCCACTTCAAAATTCTCGGAGGCAACTGATTGGGTTGGAAAAGTTTTATTTAGCTGACCATCTCCAATAGATTATGAGGAATGCGTTTTAAAGCGGGTTTCTACTTGCGTAATTTTATTTTCTAGCTCCCGCTTGATTTGTTCTTGAAGTTCCCTGAGCTGGTTTAATTTGATCGGGTTTCTGGTCTGGCTGATCAAATTTCTCGACTTGTTCTTTATGTAGCTCAGCAAATTGATTCCACTCCGCACTTAGTTCTGCCTGTTGCATACTTTGCTGCTCGGCTTGCTGATCTATTTTGCACACCTTGCTGCTCTAATTTCGCATCTTGCTAGTCTAATTTGGTGACCTGTTCTGTGCGAAGTTGTTCTAATTTAGTTTGCTTTACTTGCTTTCGTTTGTAGTAACAGTATAGTGCCTTCATCATACCTCCCCACCCCTCATGTCCATGGTTGGTTTCTGTCAGAAGGATGAACTTTCCGCCCGCCATTTTGCATAACCGGCATCATGTTCTTGACGTAGAGAATGTCATGATCTAAGCCCTCCTTTTTCAGCATCCTCTTCCATAACTCTAGAGCACATTTTTATTGCCTTCGTTTGAAAGCCTGAGACTCGAGTTTATTTCTTAGTTGCTGGGAAGGATAGATGTTTATGGTTCTTATGACCATTGCTGGTATTTGCAAAATTGAATTTCTGTCACCATATGTTACGATTTTCGAACGTTCGATACGGATTCATAATGCATTTTGCAAATAAAACACTCAGAGGTTTAAAGTTACAAACTTTATTATTTCTCTTTCACTGTTCGCTTTATTTCCATACAGCCCACTTTTTACTTCTTAAGTTGCACTGTTCCCTGTTACATTTTAACTGTATCCATGGCAATTTGTTCGCATTTATATACGTCATCAATTCCACTATCTTGATGATTATAGGTAAACCGTATCCTTCAGGAAACCATATTGACGAGAGCAAGAGCTCCAGATCTTTTGTTATCTTCTTCTAGCCGGTCGCGAGTAGCCCTTTGAGAAATTTCCCTGCTCGATGCAACAGTCAAATCATACGAAATAATGATGAGTCTGCTGATTGTGTTTTGTGATAGTTCGGTCCTGTTGTTTGATAATTAGGAATTATCCTAAAAAGGGTTATTGTATTAGTACACCGATGGTACTAGGATGATTAGAGGTCTGTTAGCGATGCAACAAAGTAGATTACCCATCAGGGTAGGATATATTGGTGATACAGCTGTACGGCCCACCCCAAGGATCGTCCTTGACCTAATCACATAGGAACTTCTTGCCGCTTCTAGCCGCCTAGCTCTCTTCTAGTAGACCAGAAAATTTCCGATGTGTACTAAAACCGTATTAACGAAATGTATCTGGAATCTGTAAACGTAAGTTTTTCCTATAATTTGACAGCACCAATTTTGTTGACATAAAGTTTCATATCAAAATTTTCAAAACGAATAACTCGACAAAAGTGTCATTTTCTAAAATGGTTTTCACATATTTATGTTATGGCTATACCAACAAAAGTTTAAGGTAGCACCATTTGTATTTTTCGAAATTTTTCATAAAACTTAATTTTCATATACCCCTAAATGTTGACACCATAATAATAATACGCACAGTTGGTTTTAGTTGCAGAGGTGATTTGAATTTCCTAAAAATTACCTGGAGATGCACGGACGATGATTTTGATGTGTGTCGGTTACCCGCATGTGTTGGATAACTTTGGAATTTTTGGGATTCATCAGTTCAACACGTTTTATAACGATTTTGGATCTATTTTTCTCATCTTTAAATAACTTTGAAATCAAGGCATGTCTTGATTTAGTTGGACATTCAAGTTTTATTTTATTGATTTTGATTCTTGCGAATTTAATCTAATTAATTTCTGCTAAACGTTGATCCAATCTGAATACCTACGATGCCGGAATACCTGAGTTTCATAAAGTTTTGATTCCTGTTTTTGATTTATTTGTATCAAAAAACTCGTAAATCCCGTTCATGCTGAGCAATTAATTTCCTTTTGAAAATATTGTTAATTGCAAGTTTAATGCATTTAAGGCTTATAAACGATTTGGTGACATTAATGCTAAACGAAAGTGTCGCAATTTGTGTGAAGAGTTTAAATATTTAAATGATTTCTTATACAAAATTTATATCCTAGAAATAGAGAAAGAAATTTGTTCCAACCCTAAACGGTTTGTTTCATTCCTTAAGGCCGGTACGCTGCTGAAGTGAAATGAAATTTTCACTGGTCTCCAAAAATAAGTTGATAAATCTGACGTGAAAAATTAGTTTGACGAGTTTCGTAAATATTTTAGTGCGTATAACTTCATGCTGAAATGTCAGAGACATATTTTATTTTGTTGTGATTTTTTGACATGCAGGTGTATTGTCTTTTAGTTTTGTTTTTTGTGCTATAAAATTGTTTTTTTTTTGTGATTTCAATACCTAAATTTATTTATTAATTTT
The DNA here is from genome assembly GCA_932526605.1 of Nephrotoma flavescens. NCBI lineage: Eukaryota > Metazoa > Arthropoda > Insecta > Diptera > Tipulidae > Nephrotoma > Nephrotoma flavescens. The sequence goes on along the minus strand of OW052221.1, from coordinate 202,095,678 downwards.
CGTTAAATTAAATTAAATTTAAATTTATTTAAATTAAAAAAGAAATTAAAGCGGATATGAATTTAAAACGCCGACGGCAAATTGACGATCTTATTATAGATGCGTCCCTTTTGCTTTAAAGAAAAAACTTGAGAAAAAGAATAAAGAGAGGAATCCTTCAGTTAGGGTAACACCTTATCTACGAGAACGAAGAAAAAGAGGACGCTTTTCGACAGATGTAAGTTTATTAATTATAAAACTGTATAAAAAATTTCTAAAAGTTAACGTACATTTAAGTTCGAGGATATAATTGCTGATACCAAGTTCTTTAAAGAAAACTTTCATATGATGATTCAACAATTTGATAGTCTATATGAAATATTAAAAGATGAATTAGCTCCGAAAAGAGCAACTCGACCCGACGGTATTCCCGCAACAGAAAAGTTTGCTATTGCCCAGGAGTTAGTAATATTTAGGTAAGTTATTAAATTAAAATGCTTATTTATGAAGCTATACTAAACAGATATTTTGCGAGTGGAACCATTCAACGGCATGTGGCAGCTACCTACCGTATCAGTATGCAGCACATCGGCACTATCTTAGACAATGTTTGTACAGCAATATGTAGAACATTGAAAAACGAAATCGGGAATATGGATATGGATTTGTTTTTAAAAAACAGCAATGATTTTAATTACAAATGGAATCTACCGAATTGTGTTGGCGCCATCGACGGGAAGCATATGGCCCTTAAATGCCCACAAAATATTAAATATTTTTCAATAATTTTATATTAAATTATGTATTTCGGGGCTTTCACAGTATAGTCCTAATGGTTATAGTGGACGCAAATTATAAATTCAATTATGTGGATATTGGAGCACATGGCAGCTAAGGCGATGCAACGCGATGCTGAAGATGCACATGTTGCGGGAGTAGAATTTTCCTTTTACTACGTGGGAGATGATGCGTTTCTCCTAACAAAACGTATAATCAAACCGTATGCTCCAAAGCAGAAGTCTAAATTGACTGACGAGGAAAGAATTTTCAACTATCGACTTAGCAGAGCCAGACGCGTAGTTGAAAACGCTTTTGGAATTTTAACATCGAAATGGCTCTGTCTAAGTCGAACGATGAATTGTCAACCTGATCGAGCCCAAAAAATAGTCAGGGCTTGTTGCTATTTGCATAATTGGATGCTCAACAATAATAAATCGTCATATTGCCCGGCTTCTTATGTTGATTCTTTTGATCAAGAAGGTCGTTTAATTGAAGGCGAATGGCGAAAAATTGTTGATTCAACACCAAGAAGAATTTTCTCTGCATCTGGTCGGCATACAAATATTGGCAAACAAACAAGGGACCATTTGAAAGACTACGTTAATTCTGAGATTTACTGTGGCAGAATAAAGCTGTTTTCTTGAATTAAAACAAATTTGAAATTATGTACATATATAACTATATTTAATAAAAAAATTAAAATTAATTAAAAATATAAATAATGAACTTATTTTTCTTTTGAGGATCGTACTGCCTCGTAAGCCAATTGTAAATATTTTAAATTTAATTTGCTTTGTTGGTCACGAGTTATATTTTCAGTTACTTCGTCTAAAAACTGGTAGGTGGAATAATTTTTAAGCTCCTTTTGATAGTGTGCAGGAGGAAGTTCGACCTCTTTATTCCGGATTTCTATTAATTTGAATATGTTGGAACTCAGCTGCTCTAATTCTCTGTCCGGTCCTGGTACATTTTTCTTACGTGAAGTGGTCTGTAATGAACAAAAATATAATTATAATATTAGATACTTAATAATTTTACCGTATAACTTACATATGAATAGTTAGCGGCTACAGATGGCGATGTTTCTAAAATTCCACCGCAGATATTTACAGCCTTCTTGGTTGTTTCAGGAATGCTATGTGTTCTGACAACTCTCAATCGACATCATGTTCCACCAACGAAGTGTCGTTCGTATTGTCCTCCTCCGACAACCTTTCACTTCCGGATTTCAACCGTTTAGAAGTTTTGGTATGATACCTGCAACTATACTTCAAGCTCTTCCACGCTGCTTTACATTCCTCAACTGCCAAAAAGTAAACAATTTATAAATTAATTATTTATTTTGTTTTAGATTCACAAGTTTTTTTCGGATATTCCGAGTTGCGGCGAGTCGTCGTACCTGTTTTGTGCATGTCATGTCCAACCGCCTTCCAAGCCGCTGCCCAGGCATTTGTATTTTGGTGGTCTTTATCACCTAGATTCCATAAAGATGGACGCTTTTCCACACAAGCAGCTAATTTAATTTTCTCATCCGTGTTAAATTTACGCTTTTTTGCCTAGTTTGCAGTTAGCGATTCGCCCTTATTTGATGATCGTGAGAGCACAACCTCGTCTTCATCCTCCAACAAATATTCCAATTCTATAAACGCCATATTTTAACCATTGGAATAAAAAATAAATAAAATCATATTTTAATATAGGTAATTTAATTAAAAACGTAAAAAATTCTTTATTTTTGTTTAATTACCCAGTTTGTATAATTAAATTAAATATTTTAACACTTATTTTTTTTATTCAAAAACAAAACACAAAAACTCAAATTCAATTGTCAAAGTTTTTCTTCACATTTTATCGTCCGAGTCGATAAAAATGAAGTGAAAAATGTGTAGAGATAAAATAGAGACATCTATATTCAATACGAAAACTTCAATTTCACAAGCTAAACTGCGCACCGCAAAGTGAAATTCTGCGGTGAAAGTTTCATTTTCGTTTTCGCTTGTGTCATTTTTATATGAGAAATTTCATTTCACTTCAGCAGCGTACCGGCGATTTGACCAAATTTGCATATTATATACATATGTCATCCATTACTACGGTGCTGTTGTGAGTAGTCAAACTATGTATTTTGTGTATGAGATATTTAACCTTGATGGATAAGATATCCGTATGAGAAAAGCCTCTAAACATTTTACAGAATAATCATGTGTGTGATATACGGGCTGTGTATATGTTCTCAATGTCACATTCTCTACTTTACCAGTCGCATAAACAAAAATGTTCTAAACAAAAACGCTCTCGGTAAATGTGATCTACAAACCAATTATTCAGAGAATACTCTATGTTTGCAGTTATAAATTTAAATAAACATTTTAAAATGAATATCAAGTTACCTTAGAAAAAGTAAAATAATAGAAGAAACTAAAACAGAAGATGTGCAAGGAGTCGACCCAATTTTATTGTTTTTGATGGTAAAAACAAAAATTTATTCACGGTTGCTTTAATTAAAATCGAATTAACTCCTCTCATGCTTTGGTATAAACTGTTAATACATTCTGTTTACACACTTGAAATAATTTCTCTTCAAAAACCGAATTGTGGAACCTTAAATCGGTTGTTCAATACTGGTACTACCGACCAAATTTGGATGACCTTTTTCTAGCGCATCGGTCCCGATTTTGTTAACAACTAATCCCTAAATATCTACTTTAAAAGGAAATTAGTTCCATAACTTCGGAAAATTTAAATGTTTTTATTTAAAGTGAATTATAGAAAGTCAAGTTGAAAACTCATTTCCTCGATAAATTACTGAGACGTTAAAAGGTAGGCAATAAAATAATTACGGGAAAAAACTAAATTTCCGTATTTTTAGCAACCCCTATTTAAGCCGATACATAATAAAATACGGAATTAACCGTAATACAGGAACGATAAGCCTAGGTACTTAAAAATTTTACAGTATCGAAAATAGAATTAAATTTTGGTGTTTACTAGCACCACTTAAAACGTCTATCAATATCAATTATTGTAAATCTATTGACACGTCTAAACTCAATCAACATTTTGTGTATGTATATATGGATATGTATGTATTTGTTAGGGGTTTAAAAGTCGAGAAAATCCCTTCTTTAAATATGAATTTCTGAATAAATTTTACAATTTATTTGAAATATGAAAATCCGGAAATCCGACACTCGATAAAAAAAAAAGAAATGTACAGAGTAATTTCAATTTTATTATTTTCCTTCATTAAAATATTGTGTACCAACCGAGATAGCGCGAGGCACGTTCACAGTGCGCGCAAATAGGGGAAAAATGGAAATCATTTTCTCAAGCGTTTTGCTTAGTCGCTTACAACATTTCTGTTTATGCCAAAATATAAATTTTATTGTTGTTGTTATATTTCGTATAATCATATCTGATAATAATATCATTATGAGAAGCAAAAATACATATGTATGTATATATGTATATAGAGAGATAGGAAAAATCATTTTTCATATTTTCACTCGGAATATAAAAGAATGAATATTATAATGAACGCTAAATTTTCATAAATCAATATTTTAACATCGTACATACAAAATAATTACTGTTGATTTGTATTTATGATAATGTTAAGAGTTTATTTTACCAGATTTCTTCACATTTAACCCACTAATATGTGTATACAAAATTTATTAATAGGGATGCGGGCCTGAGGGTTAGCATGGATCTAGATATACACACTGTTGAAAAGTTAATATACGTGGCATTTGTTTGATTATCTGATTATGCTAATGAACCCTTAAACTACCTCGAATATATTACACCAGATTAATAAACCACACACGTATATATGAATATGTACATATATATATTGAACACTTGCGTAAATTACACAGGTTTACAGCGTAAAACATTTCACTGATTTCGTACAATAACGACGTTACATATTATCTACTTCGTATAATCAAATTATGAAACACAAAATTCACAAATTTAGAGAGCTTTAAAGTGGTTTAATGCGAATTTTAATAAAATGCTGTCGTTTTATTTTGCCGGCTTTTCATTGGAATTTTTTGTATTTTCATTTCCTTTTCATTTCGCATTTCAAATGGAAATAAATAGGTAAAAGCATAATAAAACGAAAAGATTAATCATTTATTCGAATTTTCTTACAAAAAAAAAAAATGACGAAAGTTTTTCATTTTGTTGAATGGTGTTTATGGTATATAGAAGAGGTACATACGCCATTAGGATGATGCGAATAAAAAATGTTCTTTTCACAAAAAAGGAAGATACAGGTAAAAGTGTTAATGACATCTTTTTTTGGTTCTTCTGCTTTTTAATTAAAATTAAATATTTTCTTATGCTTTTGATGTGGATTTTAGATAAAAACGAAAGATGAAAATTAACAGATTAGCGTAGGTTTTTATGAAAAATATATTTACGTACTGATTATTTTATTTGTTTTATTCTTACCTAATGTATAAGAGCAATTTATAACAAATAACCTACTTGTAATACTGAATTTAAGTTAAAACTGTTGATTTAGTTAGCTGACGTGGTTGAAATGGATTATCTTCTCGGTAAGTTATTTGAACTTGGGAAAAAATTAATATTCGGGTCATTAGCATAATTTCTTTCTCAGGCTGTAATGTCGGTACTAAATCGATCCATTATGTGACTATGTACTCAATTACCGGAATAATCGTATACGAATTATTCTCTAAGTGTATCTGAACTTTTAATTGAAGTGTCATGGGTGAAATTTTAAACATAATTAAATACAAATATTCAATTCTGAAGGCATGTACACGGGTCGTATTTTTGTTGAAAAGCAGTTTTTTGTCAAAAATCGTCATTTCCGCAAAAATTTTAGAAAGCTGATCTGGACTGGTATTGATACAAAATAATTTAGAATCTTTATCATCATATACTTTTCCATGCTTGTCAAAATATTTGAAAAAAAAACTTGGTCCGATTTCAGTCAAAAAACACTGGGTTTGATGAGATTTTATGAGAAAAGCTTAAGTATATATGAAGTTGTATAACGATCATTCGCATCAGACGAGTTCTGCGCTGTAGAGATGACAGGGACATTTACTCTACACGGAGTCACACACACAGACACACACACACACACACACACACACACACACACACACACACACACACACACACACACACACACACACACACACACACACACATACACAGAGTTTTTGAAAACTTCTCGCCACTGTAATCAATACTCATTGAATTCCTCGTTGTAACTAAAGATGGTGTTACTTTCATTTTAATACAATAACAAATGGGACGACGGTATCCGTGATTAACATACAGTGAGTCACAGCCAAAATGATGCAAACAATTTTTAAACTTTAAAAAAGTAAATATAAAAATAAAAAAAATCTATTTTTAATTTACATTTATTATAAACTTGAGTATTATAACTGTTGATTTCATAAAAGAAAACAAACTAAAAATTTCAATTTATAACAAAATTAGTAGCAAAACTAAACATTTCTACGTAAAAATATGTCACATCTAAAACGATGCAGTTTTAAAAATTCTATAAAAAATTATTTTATATGTTGTAACTAATATTAGCTGTGTTTTTGGCGACTGATCTGATCCGCATCAGATCATGACTCAAGAAGGTTGGTACTACTACTAAAAATCATATTTTCAGTGTAACATAATATGTCATGAATTATTTGTCAATAACCACAAATAAAATTGAATTAAATTTGTAATTTTGTATCCAAAAGTTATCTTAACTATTTTAATTATTTTCAATATCTGATCTGTTTTAAAATGGAAACTTATATGACACAGGAAAGCAAAAAATGTCTAAATATGTGCTAATTATATTCAATACCAATATTTAACCAATGAACAATTGATTTAAGAGCTATTGGATACACCAAGCTCTACTGATTACAGCAGCAGATCAGAATGTACTTCTTCAGAGTCAGAGCCAGTCGAAGCAATTAGTGATTTTGTGAATTGCATAGATGTCTACTCCGACTTGGAGTTCAAAAGTCATTTCCGAATGAAACGAACGACTGCCGCAAAATTGATTGGTACAACTTTATTATCTAAAAATTTTAAAATTTTATTTATTGCATAAACATACAATAAATAAAATTTTAAAAATTATTGCATAAAGATACTTACAAGTTATCCTCCTTTTTTTAAATGTAGCGATGAATGAAAATCGTAAAAAAATAAATGCGAATGAAGAAGTGTATATATTTATTTGGTATATGAGCAATACTGAGCCATTTTGCGTTCTTGGAAATCGATTCTAAATCGATTTTATTTGTAAAGCGTCCGCATGGAGGATTATTTTTCGGGTGGCTCAATGGTTAATTTCAAGTGAACACATATATGTGATAGGGCAGCCACAGATAATATTTTGCGAGAAACTTCAAAATTTCAGCAAAAAAGCGGGTTCCGCATGTTATAGGGGCGATTGATTGCACCCATATAGCTATTAAGACACCACGTATGAATAAAGGTGCCTAAATTTATTGATGTGCATTGCGCTGAACCCACGTCATTGCACGATAGTCGAGTTTTGCTTATGTCGCCATTGTACCAGAAAGTCTTCGAAAATGTATGTCTTCTAACTTTCCGTATAATACGATTTTATTGGGGGATTCGGCGTATCCCAATTTAGATTGGCTAGTTAGGCCCTTTTCCAATTGCCGACTTATTTCAGATTTATTGACTTATTTGACGCCATCTTGAATAAGTCAGTCTATTTGTTCCAATTCATTGTACCGACTTATTTGTGACGTAATAGCAAAAAAAAACAAAACGCAATTTCTATTATATGTAAGAAAAAGAATTTCTTGACATATTGGTCGTTGCTACTAGATTTGAAAAAAACTGCATATATCACATTTAGTCAAGACACATTTTTGGAGACATTTCTGTGTAGACATACTTATTCAAATAAGTCTCCTTGCGACGTGACTTATTTGAATAAGTCGGTGTCCACAAATAAGTCAGTAATTGGAAAAGGGCCTTAGGCTGTTTTCGAAACGAATACTTATTTGTGGAACCTAACTTATTCAAATAAGTAAGCTGGCGAGGTGACTTATTTTCTGTCTCTTTCTTCCATAAAAATCTGATTTAGTTGTCATTTTTGTTGATATTTACATGTCAATATTTTATTATTTTAGATTAAGGATGATATATCTAGCAAAATAATGGATCTTTGTGAGTAGCAAAATAAATAAAAGGATTAAAATAAAGATGTACAAGGACCTAATTATATTATTCGTACATTAAAATGGTTTAATTTACACACAGAATTGACGGAGAGATATAATGTAAACAGACGGTACGAAGTTTAACAACTGATTACACGTAAAATAATTATTGCGCTATTAATTAAGGACCAACTAAATCTTTATTGGTCGCTTTGAAATTGTTTAAATATGTAATATAAATCTGAGATAAAACATCCAAAATTCACATCAAAATAAAATTTAAAGAATATTTCTGTTTTACGATTCTAAATTGCCGCTAAGCATTTTAATTCGTATATATATTATTTATATTAGTTATTTTATTTAATTATATACATTAAATTAATAAAAATATCGAATAAAATATTGGTTGAGATTTTTTCATTGAAAACAGTAATACGTTTTCATGTTGCTGTCAAAATAAGTAAGCAAACTCATTTCGAACGGCTTTGCTTACTTCTTTAAGATGGCGGCAAATAAGTCAATAAGTTTGAAATAAGTACTTGTTTCGAAAACAGCCTTAGTCATGATAAAGATGCTGTGGAAAATGAATTTGGCTTATTGAAAACTAGATTCCGGCGGTTACTGCACTTTTCAGAACAACCATAGATAGAAAATATTGTTAATTTGACCGTATGTGGCTGCATTTTACACAATATATGTATGATAGATAATGATAAGGTTACAGCTGATGAAGTGATTAATGCAGAAATCGTTGATGATTCTGAAACAACCAATAATAACTTTAATAATTTAGGAAACATGCAAAATCGGCGCCAGATGCCTTCAACGAAATGTTAGCAGCAAATATAATAACCAAAGATTGAATTTAAAATATAAAAAATTGAATTAAAAAAACTCAATTTTTTATAACTTTTATTTCATTTGTTTTTATTTCATTTACCACAATATTTACGCGGGCTACCGTGGGTGGACATGTTTCACCTGCCTCCATACCTAGATCGCCTCAAGCTAATTAATTTACAACCACTTTGCAGGCGCAGGGTTGTTGCAGACGTGGTTTTTATTCATCAATTGCTAACCGGCAGTACCGACTCTCCTTTCCTCTTAGGAAAAATCAATCTAAATTTTAATTCACGAGCCTTGAAATCGGTACCTATTTTTCGAATCGACCATCATATTACCGACTATGGTAAAAATGAACCTGTATCTAGGATGCTTCACTAGGCTAATCAATACTCCCACTTCGTTGATTTTAATATGACGAAACGCACTTCCTATAAAAAAAATTACGCCATTGCTATATATGTTTATTTCTTTCTGGCATATTGAATATTTTTATATAGCGGATCCTTATTTACCTGCAAAAATTTGTGGAAGAAAACAATTTTCTACATGTAAATGCCCCATAAGATTATTACCTTATTTATACTTATATAGCCTAAATGTTGATAATGCAATATATACAATCGAAACAAATAGTTTGTCTGCGATATACACAGAAAAACAGAAAAAAAATTGTTGTTAAGGTATACCAACGAATGACACCAACTGTACCAATATGTTGTTTGACAACTGTACAATACATTCTTATTTTAATTTAAATCTTAATTAGTTTACGTAAAATTCAATATGTTTATGATACACAAACGAAGCCAGTTTTATTTATAACGCTAGTTTATGTCAATATTCGAGCACCGCAAATGGTTGTAAAGGACGTCCACAACTTTTAATTAATAGGGACTCTTTTGAAATTGAGCGAGTTTTAAAATAAAAAAAGAGAAACCACAACCACCAACTTATAAATATACCCCACAAAACTGCTAAGGAGTTGAGTAAAAATGTTAGTGAGTCGTCAACTAGGCGGGCGTTGCAAAAAATAGGTCATACGTAAACTAGAAAAAACCAGCCTTGTGCAGCAAAAATATCAGAGCGCGCCTCGAATTCGCAAAATTTCATAAAAATTGGCCGATGAAACGAAAATAAATCGATATAAAATTGCTACTACCGGAAACGGCCTAATGAAAAAATAAAGAAATATCACGTTACGGAAACGATGAAGCACGGTGGCGGATCGGTAATGGTCTGGAGATGGTTCATCTGGTGGAACATTTACCCACTAATGAGGGTCAAGGGCATTATACGAAAGGAAGAATATTTAAACATTCTTAAAGAAAATCTAGTGGAGTTTGTGGAAAAATGTGCTTATCCGAAATAAGAAATCGTTTTTCAGCAATATGGAGGCCCAAGCACGCAGCTTAAACCGTACAAAAATAATTAAAAGATCAGAAATTCCAAACTATGAAATAGTCTGCTTAAAGTTCGGATATGAGTCCCATAGAGCATTTTTGTGCTTTCATCTAGTGTTGATTGGCTATAGGTACCTACAGACGTAGACGAACTATGGCGGCGAGTTGAACCGGAATGGAATAAGATTCCACACGACTCCATACAAGGGCTGCCAAAAGCATGCTCGACGTATAAAACCCGTTATTGACAATTAGGGACTTTGGACTTGTCAAATTTAAAAAAGTGCATATATGGATACATATGACCTAAACAATGAATTTTAATATATCTTTTTAAGTACATAATTAAATTATTGGAATTTTCTTAAGTAAATCTTATGGGTAATATTATAAACCTGTACCATCAAATTAGTTTTATTGTCTAAGTAATAAAATAACTATAGAAATTAAAAACTTAAAATGTTTTCATTATGTACCATTTTTGCTCGCTATGTACATTATATATATTTATGGTATTTATTTTTTATATTACCTATTATCCATAATTCTAAAAATAAACCACAAGGCACAACTGTCAATTTTATTAGAATTTGATTTGAATAGAGATGTAAGATTTGCAAGAATCGCAACAATAATCAGTTTCGAAATTAATGAGATTATTGATTTGAAAAAATCAGTCATCTCATAAGGCCGCGGCGGCTGACGTTGATATTTTACATAGGAATATTGTCTATATATAGCACAATACCATGTATATGTAGCACTAGCGAATTACTACCTAGTCTACGGAATTTTGATTCTTTCATATTCTCCATCTATACTTTATTTTTACCAATTAACTTTTCGTTGTGTACGAATTACTTTTATATTTTACGTTGTTGTTGTTTTTTAATTGTAATGGTTTTGTTGTAATTGTTCCGTACATTGGTCTGTTTCAGCATATCTCGAATTAAATATGAAAGAATCAAAATTCCGTAGATTAGGTAGTAATTCGCTAGTGCTACATAAACATGGTATTGTTCTATATATAGACAATATTCCTATGTAAAATATCAACGTCAGTCGCCGCGGCCTTATGAGATGACTAATTTTTTCAAATCAAAAATCTCATTAAGTTCGAAACTGATCGTTGCGATTCTTGTAAATCTTCCATCTATAATTCAAATCAAATTCTAATTTATCCGCGATCCAGCGTTAAAGGAAAGATGAAGTATGGGGTGGTTGGGAAGTGATTGTGTGTGTATGAATCATCATAGTCGTTGTCACACAGATTTGACGCCAAATGGAAGAATTTCCTACGATTGTGTATTTATTTCGAGATATACTGAAACGGACCAATGTACGGAACAATCACAACAAAACCACTACAATACAAAAACAACAACAACGTAAATGTCAATTTTGTGTTGTTTTTAGCTTTTGGTTGCGTTCATTATATAATTTTTGTGTATAATACATTAGTACCAACTACTAAACACAAAAGTGGTTCACCTGTATTTTCAAATATGAACTAATTTTTAGATCAACATTTGTGATCCAAAAACAAAGTCAGATCACTTAACGTCATGAAACACAGCTATTATCACATTATACAATCAATTTTATTAACATTTTTTTTATATAATAGATTTCCATTTTGCTTTAGAATCGCTTTGAGTCTGTTTGGCATCGAATCTAAGAGTTTTTTTCGTGTACTCTGGAGTTATTTTACTCCACTATTCTAACAATGCCTTTTTAAGCCCGCTACATTTTATTAATCTCATGTTTTCCGCTTTCAAGTTTAGACCATAAGTTTTCAATAACATTGATGTCCGGTGATATGCAGGTGTTTTCATGATATGAGGGGTATTCTAAATGAGCCAACTTTGAACGATTCAGGATTTGCGTTTCGGATCATTCTATCAGGAACCGAAAATGATCCTTAATATTTAAATTTTCACTACTTTCCCCCTTTTAGTATGTCTAAATATACATTTTTGTTCAAACTGGCTTCGGTAAACTCTAAATTTACAACTCCGGAAGGCGCCATACAAGTCCATAATATAACATGAGTGCTTCGTAAATGTTTAGCTGCTAGCTCCGTATTAGGCTTTCTCTATACGTAGTTTCTCTCGTCTGATCCAAAAAGGTTAAATTTGCTTTCATCAGTAAATAAATCCGTGATGCAGTATGTTTCAATTTTGTTTTCATGGTCTTGGACAAATTTAATTCTAGCCTAACGATTAACTTCACTGATGTATGACTTTTCCGCATTGTTCTACTATGAACATTTGATTCTCTTAATATTCTGCGTATTGTTTCTAGGTGACATTTTTTATGTAAATATTTTCAGCTTCCTCGGCAAACTTTGGAGAACTTAATTTAGGGTTTTGTTTTATTTTTCGGACAATCTTTGGCGGAAAATATTTTATTGTGCACTTTTCTATGCTTATTTTTAACACAGTGTTGAAAGATATGAAGCGTTTAATAATATGCTGAACAGTCGAAGAACTTGTTTCCACCATTTCTGAAGTATTACAAAATTTCACTTATTTGTCTCTATTGACTATAATCGCACCAAATAATGTTGTTTAAACCTGATACTCAAAATTTTTTACATTGAAAATTTTGTTTTGTGTAGAAAAAGAACCGCTAGAAATTTTGTTTTTTGTTACTATTTTTTTTTTAAATGAAATTTTTTATTTTGTTTTGTTTGATGAAATTAGCAGTTAATACTGAAGCTTATAATAAATGTAAATTAAAAATAGATATTTATTTTTGATTTTTTTTTGATATTTACTTTAAAAAAAAATAAAAATTGCTTGCATCATTTTGGCTGTGACCCACTGTATGTTCTTAACATAAATAAATCTTGCGAAGTTACTCAAACAAATATCTTGAATTTTAGGTAACTCTGTTAAAAGTAAGTTAGAAATAATAATTTATTGTACAATTGTCAAATAATATAATCAGTACAGTTGGCGACATTCGTTTGTAAAATTTGAAAACTAATTTTTTCTGTGTATTTGTAAGCAAATATTTTATTTCAACTGTGCGTATTTATATTCAGTGTCAACATTTAGGGGTATATAAGAAAAATAAAATAAAAAAACAAAGGAATTTTATTACAATATGAAAACCGTTTTAGAAAATAAAATTTTTTCGGGTTATTTGTTTTGAAAATTTTTATATGTAACTTTATGTCAACAAAATTGATGCGCGGTAATGTTATAGATAAAACTTACATTTACAGATTCCGGATTCATTTTGAATACCGTTTTAGTACACATCGGCAATTTTACGGTTGCAGAGCTTATATACAGTTTGTGAACTAAACCATACATTTCTGTTCCCCATATCTATCTAAAACACCTTATTCGATAATTGTGTGTAAGCGTTGAACTTCTCGGATTAGTACCGTTATTTGACATTTGTATTGTTCTGCACTCATTAATAATGGTTTTTAAAGACAAATAATAAAGGCAACAAAAATGCTTATAGAGTTCGGCTCCGAACCTTTCCCGTCTGTTTTTTCTTTTCATTTCGACGAAAAACACTTTTTTTATTATTTGTTGTCCATTATTGAGTTTAAATCGATTGAAATCGATCGAATAAACATCGCAATAGATACAAGAGAAACTATTTAAAAGAAAATTAAATCGATTAAGTTGATTTTATGGTGGTTTTTCTTAATGTTTTCCTAAAAAATTAACATTTTTCTTAACTTTTTTAATTTTAATTTTCTGATTCGTTCGTATCGTCTTCGGGATCTTCTTCCTCATGCAAAGTCCAACAAATATCTCTCAAGAGTGCATTTTGCTTTTTGCCGCCAATGTTCGAGTCTTGCCATCAATTGATCAAAACGCTCGCAGATTGTTCGGCGAATTTTTCCATATGACTATGCAAAAAATGTATTTTCAACGACATTCGAACGTTTATCTTATAAAAGTGGTCAGCATATTTGGGCGTGTACAGTATCTCGCTAACTGTGGAGTGTTTTCAGATTTCGCGGACTGTGGAGTGCGAAAGATTTTGCGCTACGTACGTGCCTCTGAATGGTTTTGAACAGGGGTAAAGTGGAAATAGGATCAGTGGTATCAGAACGGGCCACTTCTGATCTAAGTGTGCGGAAGCAGCCACTCCAACCTAACCTAACCTAACCTTGACCTAAGTAAAACACACATATATGGTGGATGTGGTTTTTTGGTTTTGATATGTGCGGAAAAGTTGCTTGTCTTGACTTGCGCAGCAACTTTGCTGAAAAAAGCATAACGAAAATCTTGGTAACTATTGGTAAACAACGAAAACGAAATTTTGTATAAAAAAATCCACAATTATTGTGCAATTATAAGTGCATAATATTTGGCAATTATTTGGCTGGAATAATAGGAACAACTTCGCTGAAAAAAGCAAAACGAAAATCCTAATGGTTCAAGAGTTATCAACGTGAAAATGATAATATTTTGGCAAATTTTTGACTCAGAGCCAAAATATATCGAAAGCGATATCTCAAAAATGGAGACTAACTTTGAAATGGGACTAACACCATTGAATTAAGCGTACTCGAATTAGGTTTACCCCCCGGGGTGCCCAGCTTGTCACATTTTTCAACTAGCACTGTGTTATTAAAGCGGTAAAATTAAAGCATGCGATACTTATCTGTTTCAACTGAAGCTTTTTAACGCTATCCGGCTCGAAGCACCATTTTTAGTCTTAAAAATGCTGAATAATTTAGATTTGACAGCGGCCCACTACACTTCGCTAAATGTTTCTCTCAATCGCACTTTAGTAAATGTGAATAACACTCAATAGAAAAAACACTTCAATAAGAATTGCTCAAATATTTACACGCACTTTTTAATTGTCACAAGAAGTATACACATAACTTTTTCAACACACCGTGTAATAAAAAAGGAGAATTAATTAATGTGAAAATAATTAACATCAACCACTCATGTTTTACAAAGTTTTGTTTATTTATTTAAATTTAAAAGTGTATTTTTTATTACAACGCTTTTAGATTGTTTCCTGTTGCCTCTTTTACTTAGACTGCCTTCCAAAAAATTTAATCATATTGACACATACAAAATTTCCTGTTTGGTTGAACATCTTCCATTGTGTACACATCATTAGGCGTTTTCGGAAATATCCCATGGCTATACAAAAAGTAAGTTTACATTCCGCGTAGTAATATTTATATTCAGCAAAATTCAACTACGTATTTTAACAAATATGTACAGTTTTCTTGTATTTTTTTTTTAAAGTTTATGGTTTGAAAGTTTGTACATTAATTTTTCTGACAGTACTAATTTAATACAAATTGAAAGAACGACAGAAAATAAAAAACAACTAAAAGTAAATTACCCTAAAGTTACTCTACATGTTCGGAAATAGATTTGGTAATTTTTTGTCAGCAAGTTACCCAAAGTTACCATGGGATATTTCCGAAAACGCCTATTATTGTAATAAATTCTGGGCTGGGTTAACTTCACACAAGAGCAAGTAGGGGTTTTTATTGATTAGTGTTGCCTGATGATCTTTTTTTCTCTGAGTCAGGATCGTGGAATAATTTTATATACGTCCCATTAATAGATTGTCAAAATCATTCAACATCATCGATGTTGCAACAAAATACTGAAGAATTATTTTTAAATTTATAAATGTTAAATCATGTATTTTAAATATGAAATTTAATCTAACACACAGAATAGATTTCTTTATAAGGTTATATCATTTTAAAAGCTGCATCATTTAATATTAAAGTTTTTTAATTCGTAATTGTTAAAATAGTACCGAATTTATTTTCACTCAGATCTTTACGAGTAATGTCATCGGAGTACTACCGTATTTAACAGATTACAACAAATTTGCTTGTTCTGCATTATAGTGCTATATACTTAACTTTCACGATAATCTCGACCCACAATATGCCTAAAATGTAAAAATAATTCATATCTCTCTATATAGGTAATATATAGGCAAAATTGGTAATAAATCATCAAAACAAAAACAAAAGAAGAACAACACCAAAATTCCCGTTAAACAAAAACACTCGCTCTTATACGTTACAGCAAACGTACCTCAAGGACTAGGGACGGTAATCTGATTTATTGGAAACCTACCATTCACATAATTTATGATGATTTTTTTTTAATTTATAATTTAACAAAAAAATAATCTTCTTACTGACATATTAATCTTTTGCCCAGGCTGGCGAAGTTATGAATTCGAAATACTCGTAATAATACGAGTAATAATAATACAAAAAATATAAATAGGGAGAGTTGTTTTAAAAGAAAAATAAACATTTAATCAGAAAAACAACATTAATATTAAAAAATAAATTCGTTGTACATTAACAACAATAACAACAACAACAACAAATTTGTAATATATTCATATTTTTTTATTTTAATTTCTCTTTAACTTTTAATTTGATTTTTATTGTTAAACTTTTTTTCTGTAAATGTTTTTAAAAAATTCTAAAAGCATAATATTAAATAAGTATATAACTTTGGTTTGTCATATTTTACAAAACAAAAAATGAAAATGAAAAATCGTAAAAATAAATATAAATTTCCTTAATATCCTTTCGTTTTATGTTACCCACTTCAATCGTTTCGTTAGACACAAATTGTTATTGTATATCCAAAGTATTTCCTTTTCTGTCATCTCTGTGCATGAAGTTGGTACAAAAAAAAATATAAAATAATAACAATCGTAGTATAATTTTGTTATCATAAAATTTCAATCAAAAATGTGATGAAAATCAATATAAAATAATAATATTCATGCTTACCGAACGTCATCATCATCATTAAACCATAAACCCAAAGCACAAAAATATGTGATAAAATGAAAACTTTTTTTTTTTACTTTTGATTTGATCATTTTGAGCCATAAAATCTATAACAATTTCGTTTTATCTGTTATTTTTCAGGTACTGGTGGGCCAGCGGTCGTGACTGAAGGAAAAGATGCATTATTAACATGTGTCGTCATGAGCCCATTCATGAACGATACAGTACTATGGAAAAAAGGACCAAATACAATATTATCAGCTGGAATGAATCGGGTGACAAACGATAAACGGATGAGCATCCTACACGATGAATGTAAGTAGAAGTTTTGATATTAAATTTTAATCTATGACACGACCATTATACTCACGTCATCATATTTATGATATAAATCAAAAAAATATGTTGTCAAAGAGGATTATTAAAAATATTATTTTAATCAGAACATAACCAACGTAAAGCACTTGGTGCTTAAAGACTTATATAGCGGAGCTATTACATAACAAAACAATATTTTATAATTAGTATTAGACGAAAAAACGTACCTCATTTGTTTCAAAACGATAAATTTGTATTGTGGATTTTCCAAGTACACATTTGTGGTTAAATAAACATTACTATTCTTGAAATTACTTCTACTGCAAAAAATAAACATTGTCAATTATTTCTTTACTAAATAATTTATCAAAAGCATCTCTCGGATTTAAATCTTGGCCAATGTTTACTCTGAATCATATATTTTCGCTTTCAACTGGAAAATCGGGAATGTGGTTCTATCTTCACATCAATCTGTGTAGCATTCTTCAATGATAAAAATACCCTTCATCCGTGTTTTCATTGGTATCCGGACGGTTCCGAGAAAAACAATTCACAGAAAAACAATTCACAGAAAACAATTCAAAGAAAAAAAATTTACAGAAAAATAATTCATAGAAAACGCATAATACACAATTCAGAGAAAAGCAATTCTCAGAAAATTAATTCCCATAACAATCCGAAGTAGGTCAATAAAGTATGGGATATTTATCACAAAAAAGGAATTCCTATAAAAATACTACACATATAAATTAAATATTAAAATAAAAACCATGAGTTTAATGAGCCTAGTAACTTATGTCTTAATATGTAAAATAAAATTAACTAAAAATTATTTTCTGTTATAAAAAGAACAAAAAAGGAGCCTTAAATAATGAATTTTATTCATACCAAAACCGAAAAGAAAAAGCTGTGTTTGGTGGTTGCCGGATTCCGATTTATTCGCGACAAAGAATACAAAGGCAAATGTTATTGGCTTTGTAATAATTATTATAGAACAGACAATTGCGAAGCTAGAATTCATACAAATAAAATAAATGGAGAAATCATAAAAGTTATTGGTGATCATAACCATGCAGCAAACGCAAATAATGTTGGTGTAAAAAGATGTATGGCAGATTTAAAGGACGACTAACGATTCTACTCAATTAGTAATTGCTAATTGTTCAGCTACAATAACGAACGCAGTTAAACTGCATTTGCCGTCTGTACAGTAACAATTCCGCAAACAATTAATAAATTGTGTGTATTGGAGCAATATAAAGTAACTCTAGTTGGTAAGCCATTTTTATTATATGACTCTAAAGCCGCAGAAAATCGAATTGTGTTGTTTTCTACTAGGTACGTGGACGGCACCTTTAAAACAGTGCCTTTGATTTTCAATTAATTGTTTACAATTCACTTACCACTTGTATATGCACTACTTCCAAATAAGAAAACAGATACTTACAAGAATTTATTTGAGCAGTTGAAAATATTATCACCCGGTTTAAATCCTAGCAGTGTTATGTCTGATTTTGAACAAGCAAGTGGAAATGCTGCACAGTTTTCCTTTGCTGACGCCAAACATCATTTTTGTCTCTTTCCTTTTTCACAAAATTTGTGTCGGAAATTATGTGCAGCAGGGTTCAAAAATCAGTACAATGAAGATGCAGAGTTTGCTCACAACATCAAAATGTTATTAGCACTTTCGTTTGTTCCTCCTGTAGACGTGATAAAAGCATTTGAACTGTTAAAAGAGCGAAATATAATTTCTGAAGCAGTCAATGAATTGCTAGACTATTTCGAAGATAATTATGTGGGTAGATTAGATGTTCGCATTAAAAACACATCCGGAAGGCGAGACCGGTAGGCGAAGCATGGAATGTTTATGAAGCCGTGCAACAAGGACTTTCGCGAACAAACAATAATGTCGAGGGATGGCACAATGGTTTAAAAAATTGGTTGGCTCAGAGCATTACTCAATAATAATAATTAGATATAAATAGAAATTAGAAATACGTGAATGATTTAAATTCTATACAGCATTGATTTCCATTTTTTTTTTTTGTTTTCTTCCGAACGCACTCAAACTTGGGGAACCGTGTTCGGAGAAAACAAAAACGCCAAACATCAACAATTGCATCAGAATTCACAGCCAACAAACGTATTATAAGAATCACCCGTTATTGTAATACGAAAAGGAGAGTAAATCACAATGGTTCTATTTTAACACTCACTGAATTAACACTCACTCAGTGGAGCAACGTTAAGTGCCTTGGGTAAAGGAAGCACGGAGCTAATAATGCATGTTGGTACCCCATTCAAAAAAGAAAAGTCTCGTTTCCGAAATCGGCTCCTGTGTGACTTCAATCATAATGACAAACTAATTCACAACTTAAACAGCGAAAAACGAGAAAAACTTAACCAGGTTGTCGCAAAACCTCCATCGTTTGCTATCAAAGAATTAGGTAGAAACCATTTGGTAGAAATGTGATCAACGTCAAAAATACATTCCCCTCCTATCAAACAAAGACATTATGTAGTGTCACTGGCAATACAGTCCTTAGTTTATAAAGATATTGATAGAATAGTTTCCTCAGAGAAGAGTTCTAGTCTCTGGAGCAGTCCTATAGTGCCCGTTCATAAATTAATTGATAAAATGAGGCTCTATCTTAGAAGGGCGCGTATCCATTACCCAATTGACGGCTATTTAGGACGACCCCAAGACTCTTAATATATTGGTAGCATAGATCTTATAGACGCGTTCTGGAGATACCTCTTTACAGAGATTATACAGTCACAGTGCCAGGCCGTAAACTCTATCAGTTCTGCGTCATACCGCCTGGTAAATTTCATTGTGCGGCATACTGTCGTTCAACAAATATGGGCTGTTTTTTTAGTTTTGCATTTCATACTCTTCTATTCTATCCATTCTGTCTCCTTTTTTCATTCTGTGTAGTATCTTTAAATTTCTCAAAGGGAACAAGGTATTTGGTCCATCGAAAGTAGAAACTATCCGCAATTTTAATTGTCCTACAACTGCAAAGCTGAGGCGGCGGTATTTCTAGGTATGACCGGTTGGTATAGTCGGTTCATTCCCAATTATGCAGAAATGTTCGCCCCAAGAAGTATAAATTTTTAAAATTTGTAACTGCAGGATTGTTTATCAACAGTTTTTATTAGGGGGAATCTAAATTTTTCCGAAAAACTACTCCATTTTCAAGGAAAATGTTCACTTAAAAAAAATGCGTGTTATTTTATTTAAAATACGTACGTGTATCTTTTATAAAAAAATTAATATTAGGATTGTATAGGGTTTTCCAATAGGAATGATATGATTTTTAAGTGTTGTTTCGGCCATTTTTAATATGTCATGATCTGTCATTTTTTGTTTCATTGTATTCAGTAATGTTTACAATTTCATGATGGTGAGATATACGCAAGAACAACGTTTACAAATTATTCAGTTTTATTATCAAAATAATCGTTCTTTTCGTGCGCTTTTGCCATTTTATAGTCGTATTAATCGTCCAAGTGTGCTCGCTATTCGTCAAATTGTTGAAAACTTTGAGCCTACATTTTCTTTACATTAAAGTAATGAAAATATTGCTGCCGTTCAGGCAAATGTTGCTGAAGACCGCAATTTGTCGATTCCAAGACGTTCTCACGAATTGGGACTGTCTCAAACCACAACCTGGCGAATTTTGAGAAAGGATTTAGGTTTGCATCCATATAAAAGTGTTCTCAGTCAAGAACTGAAGCCATCGGACCACCGTGGTAAACGTCGTGAATTTGCTGATTTTGCCTTGGAACAAATTAAAAACGATAACGATTTTTTAAGAAAATCATCTTCTTCGATGAGGCTTACTTTCATCTGAGTAGTGCGGTAAATAAACAAAACTGTCGATTCTGGTGCGAAGAAAATCCACAAATTATTCATGAAAAACCATTACATTCATCTAAATTGACAGTTTGGTGTGGTTTTTTGTCTGGTGGAATCATCGGTCATGGAGATCGGTATATATAGATCGATGATAATCAACTTTTTATGGCCGATATTGGAAGAAGTTGATCTTGGCAACGTTTGGTTCCAACAAGACGGGGGGGCTACGTGCCACACAGCAAGTGCAACAATTGAATTATTGCGAGAAAAGTTTGAAGATTCGACTATTTCAAGAAATGGTGATATTGAATGGCCTCCAAGAAGTTGTGATTTAACACAATTAGACTATTTTTTGTGGGGTTATTTGAAATCATTGGGCTTTAGCAATAAACCAAACTCTCTTCAAGCTTTACAAGTCATTATTGAACGTGCTATTCATGGCATACGACTTGATTTAGTGGAAAAAGTGCTCGAAAATTGGGTTCATCGAATTCGTTCCTGCAGAAGAAGTCATGGAGACCATTTGAATGACGTTTTATTTGGAACTTAATTGTATCGATTGTACTTCACATTAAATAAAAAACATTTCAATTTCCTTAACAATTAGTGTGTTTTTTTTTTTAAGAAATCATATCACTCTTATTGGAAAACCCTATATCTTAACAGTTTTTCGACAGTACAAGTGATGTCTCCGGGAAAATATTGCAAATTTTCCAGGAAAATTTTAAAATTTTTGAAAATTTTTTTACTTAGTTTAAAATTATAAATAAAATTTGACACTTGAAGAATTGTATAAATTCTGAAAAAGCGGGGTTTTGGGGGTGGCAAGTAAGTAAGTTATTTTTTATATTTATTATCTCTACATATTAAAATGCGTGTGGGTTTGTAACATTAAAACTCAACAACTGCTTCACCGATTTTAATAAACATTTATATATGGGTCGCGAGGAGTGATTCTGTATTTTTTGGCTAAAAACGGTCCACCAGAAGTGGCAGCTTCCATAGAAGCTTTTTCGCTTTTTCCAATTATATTGAAAAGTATATTATTTACAAGAGAAACTACTAAGAACAAAAGATTCTAAATTAATTTTGCAACGAAACCGGTTCAAATCAGGTTTTCAAAATTTAAGCGGAAATGACAATTTTTGACAAGAAACTGCTTTTCAAGAAAAATTCGGCCCGTGTATTCCAATGATGTCCTTTTCTTGGTTTTCGGGAGTGCTTAAGATCCGACATGGAAAAATTTTGTTTTGTGCGTGGCGACATGGGGGTGGTGTCATTTTTAGTACATACTAATATCTACACCTATAATGCTGACATGGGTGTCATTTTCGGAGTTTTTGCGGTACTGTAAAGCGGTGTCCTTTTTGGTGCCCACTTATACTATCAACGCCAATATGTACTGATTACATTACTCACCTTTATTTTTTCGCAAAGTGTGGTGGAGGGAGCGGTGTCAATTTTGGTACCTACCTACTATCTACGCCAATAATGCTGACATGGGTGTCATTTTCAGGGTACTAATTACGTAAGTGACTTTTGTTTTTCTCAAGTCGAGGTGGCTGATTTTGATACATAATTATACTAATTGAGCCTATAATACGGATAACCAATTTTTGTAGTAAACAGAATATTAAATTTCTAAAATTAAGCAAAATAAAATCTCTTTTAACTGGGTACCAAACTATTTTAAACGTGATTTGACATGAAATTTGCTTGTCGGGGTGTTACTACGAAAGTGGATTTGCTACTGTGCCCCACGATGATTTTAATGTCGTGATGCGGTACGTTATTGAGGACTTCTCCAACTCGACAAAGAATAGATCTTTGACGTCATCTGATTTAGCTTCGGTGGGTGCATGGAGATTAACGTCCGTCCAGTTATATTTCTTAAGCAATAAATAAAACATTAAGCAACATAGTAATAAGACTATTCACCTACTGACACAATTACTGTATATCACATGCACATACCCCCATGTAAAAGGTCCATGTCAGTCACAGAGAATTTTCTTTTGCATTCTGCCTCCGTTAGGATTCGATAATACGAAACAGGGTGATAGGAGTGTCCATTTTCAACAAAAAAGCGAAGTAAAATTTTTTCAAATTGTTTCTGGTGCAAAAGTTATTCCATTTTTAATGTTTTTTAGTGAAGTCGCATGAGCCCACCAAAAAATTAATTTAAAAAATTAAAGATTTCTTTTGTTTAACTTTCGTTTTTAATATAAGCCGTATTATCTTTTGTCAAATAAAAACAATGGTTTTGTAAAGTCTTTTTATTTCTCAAAATTTTTTGTTGATGTTTAAGTGACGCCAGCGGGAAAACAATGTACTAATGTAGATTTGATAAATTGTATCACACATCGAGCTTTCCACAAAAGAATGTTTTTTATCAATTTTTTTCACAAAATAAGTCGTGTTTATTAAAAAATGCACTTGTACATTTGTACGTTTCGAAAAACAAAAGAACTCTTGGTTTTTTAAGAACTTTTGCACTTGGCTGATTTTTTTGGAAATGAACGCTCCTATCACCCTGTTTCGTTTGATCGTTCACTTCTGGGACACCCTGTATAACAAAAATTTGATAAATATCTAAATTTACTTTTGCCGTCATCTAGGTTTAGACCTAGAAATAAAAATTATTTTACTTTCTTTTACGTAGTAAAATCATCAAAATATTTGGCCTCGAGATTTTTACAGATTTACTATTCGCAATATCTGAATAGCTTCTCTACAGCCCATATAGTCGGATTGATTGGTCTGTGAACGAAACTTCATACTTAAGCTTTCACATACATTGGTGGTAAAACAAAGTCAGGTGTGTTGGCCACAACATATCCACCCCTCCGTTTTTTAGTTTCTTCTCGTGCCACATTATTAGTGGGCCTGTTTATTAAAAGCCTAATTTTCATAATTATTTATAAAGAATATCTAAACTGAGTCAGTGTAAATAAAGTTAAAGCAGTTTGGACCATTTTTTATAACAGGTACACGGGTTTATGCAAATCTAACGTTACAAAGAAGCATATTCGCTTAAATAACACCTAAATAAGCATCGTCATCGCAAATTATTCACCAAAAACACCGTGGCAGATAATATGTTAACGAGAAAAATGTAAATGAATTGATAATTGGATAAATAATAGATTTTCTTTAGAATTAATTTTCAATTTATTTATTTCTTAAGTAAATTTAAGCGGAACGACGTGAACTAAAGAAACAAAATAAAGCAAAATATGGTAATGTCCTGATGAATTGACTGTTGTGAGCCTTGTGTGCGTAGAAAAAGGCGGCGATAGTAGAAGGGTAAATAGAGAGGTTATATGTGTATACGAGTACAAAAAGTCGATGAAAAAGGGATGCTTTCCCATTTTTCATATAGACTTTTAAAGTGTAGTATAAAAATAGGGACTATCAATCTGTAAGTTTTGTTGTTGTGTTTGTTATCTATTATATTGGATTTTATTTATTTATTTATTTTTCAAACAATTTATGGTATTTTTAGATTATTTTATTTTCTAAACACGAAAAGGAATTAAATTTAATTTAAAATTTTTGTGTTCTTGTTATTTTATTAATTATTGTTGTTGTTACTTTTTATTTTGAAATATAATTTAATTAGGAATTATTTTTACAATTTTGTATAGAATACGAGTACCGAATTTTGTCTTGGAAATCTAGATAAAATGATGTTTTATATTATGAACATAAATGTGTATGTATGAATGTATATGTATAATGTTGTGTAACAAAATAATTTTCGATTTTGTAGAATAAATTATAAATTTTATTTCAAAGATTAATCAAGACTTTCTCGCTAAGGCGACAGGTGCTTAAAATTCGACTGTGAAATATTGCTAATGATTGTTAAATTACGTGTTATAAAATGCGGCGCTGAGGTAATGAAAGCAACATAATAAACCCTATAGCGGGGTATGAAAATTTAGTAGGAAATAGTGAGGCGACCGACTAAACGTTGGAGCATTGAATGAAACCGTTTCACATAAGCGCGTAATTCCTTTATAGTTAAAACTATTAGTTAGTAATAATTCCGTATTATCTGTTCCCCCTATTTTTGTAGGTGCGAGTATCAAAAGGATCGTCAACGGCAGATCATTGACTGGGTAATCTTTCGAGTTTTCACTTGAAAACCTCTACACTCTGTAATCAATTGTTGATTTGGATACGTTTCAGGAAAATGAAAATATGATTTCGAAAAACTCCTGAAAATATAAGAACTAAACAAGTAAAATCTGACTGATCTAAGAATCTAATTGTTCTTCGAACGCTTAACGCTATTTAAAATTATACGTTTAAATGCCTTACAATCTTTCCAGCATTCAAAGTTGTGTTCTAGGTTTCCGTTTAAGAATTTTCATCGTTCCAACCATAATCTAAATAATTCATAACGGTTAATGCTTAAAGTGAAGATGACAACACAACAAAATTTATTACTTTACCAAGTTTGAAAAATTGTTTGCTAAATTGTAAATGTAATGGAACATCGAAAACACAAAATTCAAATAATTCAATTAATTGGCAGCAAAAAAATATTATATGGCCAAATTAAATTTGTCAGTAGAACGATTCATTTTATCTTCTCAATTTCAAACCATAGAGCGCCGACTAGGCTAAACCATGTTGGATGCTATTGATTCGTTTCTGCTAGCATCGTTCGTTTCCAAGTTACAGCTGGTCGTCCGACTTTTCTTTTCTCGTGTGAGTTCCATTCGAGAGCTTTTTGTTTCGACATTAAATGACTTCCTCTGCGTGTGACCACATCCATCTCCACTTACGCTTTCTTATTCAATCGGAGTGGTTATTGGTATGTTTGCCTCATCGTTTAAGTTTTCCTATAATATTTATATATTTGGAGGATAACCTCTTATTAGCTCTAAGATCTAACGATAGCTTCTATACTTTCATTCTGTTGCATGTCGGCGTGTTTGTGTTGTTACCTGAGTAATCTAGATCATTTGAGTTTCTCCATTAAACCGTTTTTTTCCGTTGAACCCCAAAGGCATCAATTTGAGGGCGTGTTATCTACCCTTAACACATGACACTAATTAACTACTGAGCAGAAATGTGTTACTGAATGGTTCAACACCATTCTGCAGATGTCACTAAATATGCAGAGGCCTCACTCACAAGAAGAATAAAATTTGAAGAATATTCTCCGCTGGCGTCTTTTTGTTTTTCTTTTTGTGTGCGTCACTTGCACACTCTTTCACATCGCTCTTCAATCGCATGTACCAAAACAAGAAACCACAAAAAAAAACATTCCTCTACATCTTACTCGTCACACACACACGCACAAGATACAAGTTGGTCTCATTAATGTCATAACACAGATGGCAATGTCATCAGTAAAATGCATTAAGCAAACGACTATAAAGAAATTAAAAATTCAAAAATAAAACTGGAAAGAGGCAATGTTATGACCGTGGGGTCGTACGAAATGGTAAGAGTACACGCTTCTTTGTCTATAATATTCCTTTGAATATAATTCACTTTGTTTGCCTCTGGCCATGTCAGCACTTTAGATAACTCCTTTAGCGTTTTACTTTGAGAATTTTACGTCAACAATTCCATAACAATTTCAATCCGGAATGAATAATTTCATTCCACCAAAAAGTAGGATTATTCACCGCCCGGTTAATTAATAAAATAATTTTATTTTTATGAGTTGTCACTCTGGGAGTATTATAGTACATATTTTTATCGCATAAAGGATAAAGAACCAAATGACATAAATCAACGATACAAAAAATGAACTCCGATACTAAATTAATCTGAAAAATAAGACATATTTACGTCGAAATTAACTTTACTAAATTTTAATACCAACCGATAAAAATATAAAAAAATACTTTGGCTGTTACTTTGGACACAAATTTCATCACCATTCAAATAGGAATAATATTTCCCAAAGTAAGACCACACTTATGTATGTGTGCGTATGGATGGTTCCACATTGGATATCAAAGAAACGTTTTTTGAAATAAAAAATATTTCAGAAATGAAATAAAAAATATTTCAAGGTCATTTTTGACTCATTTTAGCTTAAATTTTATTTTCGAGAGAGCAGAACAAAACAAAATAAAACACATATACATATACATTATCTATTACGACTAGTTGGCCTTGAAAAAATAATCAAAAATCCAAAAATCTCGTGTGGAATGGCGCTATTAATCTTATAATTAGCGTCTTACTTTGGGAATTTTACAACAGCAATGCCATACGTTTCATTGCAACCAGAAGTGTTATTCCAAGATTTTGTTGGAATAGGAATAAAATTATTCTACGCAAAGTTATCCTATTGACCACTAGAGTAACTTTCTGGAAATTATAATTTTATGGGTTAGCGTCGTGATAAGAAAAGACAATTTTAAATTTGTCAACAAAAAAATTAGATTTTTTTATTTTTATCGTAAAAAGAACCAAACGACATAAATCAACACATCAACACAACACAACATTTTTACGGCAAAAATGCATTTTATATTTTCATAAATATTTGTTATGACATAAAAGTAAATCGCATGCTTCGTTTGATTTTATTAATACGCCCATTATGGTTCTCACCTCACTGACAACTCGCCCGAGTATTTAAAAGTCGTGCGACTATTAATTTGGTATTATGTTTCTTGAGTTTTTTTCGGTGAGAGTTGTGCGCTGTAGTTTTTTGTATTACAGAAAAACCTCGATTTAACGGACTAATTGGGGAGTCCGTTAAATGCGAATGTTCGGTAAACCTGAATGTTTTTAAGTTTAATCGACTATAGATTTTGCACTTGTTCTGGAATATGGCCACCTAGGACAGAACTCATTCATTTCTTAACCGATTATGATTGGATTGGGGATGTTGGATGGAAATGGGATTATTAAATGATTTTTGGAAGAAGTTCTAGAATATGGCTACCTGGGATGGTTAAGTCAGTTCTTAATCGATTATGATGGGATTTTGTTTGTTGGATGGAACAGAGATTCATAAACAGTTTTGGAATATGGTCATCTGGAACGGAACTCTTTAAATTCTTAACCGATTATGTTAGGATTGGGTATGTTGGATGGAAATGGGATTCTTAAACGATTTTTGGAAGAAGTTCTGGAATATGGCCATATAGATTATGTGCTCTTGTATTGCAAGTACCTCAAAAGTGTAAATTTTTCTTGGTTCTAAAGGTTCTGAAGATCTCATGATCTTAGAAAACATCATATTCCATGTTCCCGTGAACAAGTTTCGGGGTCGTTGTTGATAAGAATAATATGAATTTATCCGAGCCGTTTGTGTAGGGTTCGTAACGTGATTTTTTGCGAGAGTAAGTAGTTGACCTACCACTCAACTCACTAATCCCATGAGTGGGTTACATACTGGTGATAGATGTTAAGACATCCAGCCTTACCAAAAACATGTTAGCATCACGAACCGCTTGCTTGAAGAAAAACGCCTGCTTATTATCGAGCTCCGCCCTAACTCTTAAACAAATCATTTAAGCTTTCCTTTTCCATTCAACATACGCAATCCCATCATAATCGGTTAAGAAATAACCGAGTCCTGTCCTATAGATGGGAATATTCCAGAACTTCTTCCAAAAATCATTTAATAGTCCCATTTACCATCCGGCATACCCAGTCCCAATATAATCGGCTAAGAAATGAATGAGTTCTGTCCTAGGTGACCATATTCCAGAACAAGTGCAAAATCTATCTAGATTTAAAAACATTCGGATTTAACGGACTCCCCTCCCCAATTAGTCCGTTAAATCGATGTTTTTCTCTATTTGACAACAAATAAAAAAATTTGCTATGAAGTCACTTGAAAATTTTATGTGAGCAATTTTGACATTTACTCTCACTTACCGCGCTCTCACAGCGAGAATCATAATACTAAAATTTTAAGTCGGCGACTTGAAGTCACGGAGTGACTTAAATGTGAGAACCATAATAGGGGTATAAATTGTTGTACCAGCCGATAAAAGTATAAAAAAAAATCGCTTGGCTGTTACTTTGGACACACATTTCATTTCTATTCCAAGACCACAATTGTGTCGAATGCACGCTCGTGTTGTGTTGATATGATCGGTGCAATTATCGGTGCAATTTGGCTCTGGGACTGAGATGCCAGCTTGTTCCTTACGGTATTTGCCGGCAATTTTCGCGTACACTATCAGGTCAAATCGTTATAATCAAGGCTTCCTTCCATTTTCGCGAAATTCTTCCAGAAAATTATTTTACTGGTGTTAGAGGAAAATTCTATAAACAATTTCAATAATTACAGCTGCGGTATATGTGGTATATGCTAGTTGTGTTAATTCAAAGATTTGCGCATGGTTTGTGATGTTCGCTTCGAAATATTCCTTCTCAATTGAGTTTCTCATCTTTTTTGTTAATAAGATTGGACCAGATGCAATATCTCTTTTTTATTGGTGAAATATTGGTGAGTTTTCCAGTTAACTTCATTTGTTTCTATAATTCTGCTACATTAAATCATGTAAATGTGAAGTTTCTATGACATCCATATCATTTGTTGATTTAGCGTTAGTGAATAGTTGAGCCACCTCTCTATGACACTCGTCCCTATATCCTCTCAAAATTACGTTTAAGTTAATTCGTTTAACACTTTGTTTTGGAATTGGGAATTCTCCATTTCCTTACAATTCATGTGATGTAAGGGGATGTAAGGTGATTCAGACAGTGTATACGCTTCAAAAAAAATCGTATTACTTTGGCAATGTAAAGTCAGCAGAATTAAGAAGCTCAAGAGCGGTTTTCGTGTGTAATTAGAAGATATTTTTGGAACAGTATCCATTTCTGGAACAGTATCCATTTCAACAAATTCACCATCATTCCTGTTTTATATGTGCATTACAGATCAGAAACAGTTTCAATAGGTTTCAGGTCCGTAAAACTTAGGCAATCAGGCAAATATCAACATATTGAGGCACCTGGAGATAAGAGGTGAGACAAAAATCAAAAAAGCGATTATCTCCATTCAACCGACACCTGAATAATGGTTATGCATTATGTAGATACCCATATGATCACCAAATGATCGATTGCGGCCAAACCAGGCCTATTCCGTTCGCAATAATAATTAGAACGGAGGTAAAATATGATCCAATATCGTGTTTTCTTTCCTCCTCCTGTTTTTTTTGTATTTGTGCACAACATGATGAGGGAAATCTTACTTCCTATATAAGAATTGATGGCTGAAATAAAACTCAACAACCATTCTCTAATGTTGTTTCTATTGTTGTTGGTTCTATTCTATCGTCATGGGCTACGACTCATAATTTTTAGTTAGTACCTACTTTAGTGTTGAAGTTTGCGATAATAAGCTTGAAATTATCTCTATGCATTTTTCAGCCAGGGTAGCATTGCCACTGTATTTATCAATTAGTTACTCATTTCGCAGAAGATTTGTGCAAGTTCCGACGACTCTGTGAGTAAACCAACGTTCCGTATTGTTATAGCAAACCCAAAAGTAAAAGTATTTGATGTGAGCGATCTATTTTCGAGTCTAGTTTTTATTTCTTGAGTTGATTTATTTTACGGCAGAACCTTCATTTTGTGCACTGTTTTCGCACTAGCGATGGGATTATGTGACCCTTTGTGAGGCTTCGAGTTTGCGCCATGCACCCACCTTGCGCCATGCACCCATTTCACAACCGAAAATTTTCATAATTTAAAATAGTAAGTTTCAGACAAAAAACCCTTGTAACTCCTGGCTTAATGATAACCGGAATCATAATCTATATGAGTAACATAAAAAGTCTTAAACAATAAAAAGTACCGTTCACTACGGTTTCCACTCCGACCCAAAATTGTGAAATTAATTTAATGTGACATAGTTTAAGTTTTTGAATAGAAATGTTAGAAATTCTCCGAGTACGATGGCTTGATATCTAGCTATCTTATACAGCATAAGATTTTGTGTCACCCGTTAAGATTGTCCCAGATTTATAATTCAAATAATTGTTAGTTAAATCTGATTCTGATGAATCGAAATCTTGTTTCTGTAGCTTAATATATTTCTAACAGTGTAATTTTTATTAACATTGTTTAAAATTGATTTTTCTTTCATCTATACACTGCATAGCGGCTCAACCCTTCTTCGGAGTTTGGCGTTTGACCACTCTCACGGATACGTATTATTTTTTTGTGGTGTATACCCTTTTATTTATTCACTTCCGAAATATAATTCATTTTCTTGTAATTTCCCATAATAATAACACATATTCTATATTATTTGATATATTTTATGCATTATACGCCATTTATAACTCTTTTGATGTTTTCCTCCTATATAAACATAATTTTTCGTTATTTTTGTGCATAGCAAAAAGGAAATATGTACACAAGTATCTTCAGCAAAAAGTTTTACAAAAAAAAAAAACCTTCAGCAAAGAAAAATGAAAATACTGTACAAATATTTTCGGATATTCACACACATCGAAAAAAAAAAGTAAAACGTGACTTGAATATTTTTACGTTACGTTTTCTGTTTAGTTTTCATTTTTCTGTTTTGGTTAGAAGTAAAAATCAAATTGAGGATATTCTTATTTCCACCACAAGATTCCTTATTATAGAGATGAATAAACTATTGTATTTATGATTCGGGCAAATCTTTGCTTGATATAATTGATTTGGTAAACTTAAAGAATTATTAAAGCAGCTACTTTATGCCCCGTTCTAATGTAGATGTATACATGCCCAAGATGATATGCAAAATTTATTATGTACAATAATTGTATTTACGTGCATGATTAATTACTTTGTGGTTAGGAAAGTGTTTTTCTATTTTATTATGAATAAAAGTTCAGCATAAAAGTTCAACTCCGCTACTTACATTGTCGAAGCTCGAACTGAACACAGGCCTCCAGGATGCTCATATACAATATGATATTGTATTTTAATCTTTAAAAATGTATGAAATTGTTTATGATATTACCATGGGGTCGCCTAAATTAATATTAAAAAACATTTTATCAAAACCAATCATGAGTTAATTAGCGACTAGAAAAATTCATGATTTTCTCGACAGAAATAAGGTGTGCTTAAAACTCTCTATTTATCGTTTAGTTAATGAGTATGTAGACTGTGTCCGAATTACAGAACACGCACAACTACAAAATGTGTGACAAGCATTTATCACACACATTTGGCACAAATATTTGACACTATAAAGCCTCGTTCTCATTAGTCAAGTTACTTGATTTCAAGTACTTGAATTCAAGTAACTTGAATCTACTTGACTAATATGAACGTGATATTATACATGAATTCAAATTAATTTTACTTTACTTCAAGTATCAAGTAAAGTAGAAATCCTTTCAACTTTTGTATTCAAGTTGAGCCGTCTGAGATGAGCTTCATTATAAAATTTAGTAGTGTAGATAATACTTTATAAAAAAAGTGATTTTAAAATTTTTGATATCTACAAAAATGAAGTATAGAGTTGTGCAGAAATTATATTTTTTTTTTAAATTTACCAATCCTTTAAAGTTTTGGAACATCGATTTAACATTATCACGACAGAAATTAAAATGAACGAGAAAGGACTAAAATCGGATGTGGATGATGTTCGCAAAAAAATAAAAACTATTAAAACCGTATAGTCAGGAATTACGGAAAATTGAGCAAAGTAAACAAAGTGGTGTGTCACCTGACGAAATATACAAGCTAAAACTAAGCTGGTTTGGGGTGGCAGATATTTTTTGACAAAGCGTAACCGCTTCTAGAAAAGTAATATCCAACTTGCTAAGTTACAGTATTATTTAGTTTTAAAAAATATTTTTTAAATTGTACCCCCACTAAAAGAAATTAGATTGGTAGTTAATTGTTTCTGCGCCAATCATTTTTAATTGCCATGGTACTGAACCGACTCCTGTGAAATAATCCGCACAAGAATCTCTTAATTTTCCAGCATCCTGAGAATAATTATGCGAACCCACCCCTGATTTAATACTTGACATTGATTGTTCAGCTTTCCCAGTAGTTTCTCGCCATGCTCCAGGAATTATATGTGTTATGGTCTTCTTTATCTAAGGATCCTGCTGGTAAATATGCAGTTTCAGTTCTGGTTCTAAGCCAATTATGCAAAGAACAGCTAGCCAGTATCACTAAATCTACTGTCTCTGGTAATAGTGAAATTAGTCTTTCAAATTCTCTAAAATCTAAACCACGTTGACCTTCTCTGGATTCTCTGTTCAACCATACAAAGGAAGTTTTCAAAATTATCTATTGACATTTTAGGATATTTTTGTATGCTATATGCTCTGCAGCCAACTGTTTTAGGAAAGTTGCTGAGGCGCCTAATTTATTTCTTCTGCCAATTCACTTCCTTATTCATATGGACGATTAACGTTTATGTTTAATTAATAACGCATTTGCAATTTTTAATCATTTAATCGTAATTTCAGTTCTTATTATTGAAATTCCAGCACGCACCTACTCATTCGATGACATTTTAAACAACTACTTGACTAAATTAACTTGAATATATATGAACGCAAACTTGAGTTCAAGTTACTTGAATTCAAGTACTTGAAATCAAGTAACTTGACTAATGAGAATGAGCCTTAACGTGAAATATTTCCCCCTTCGTTATTTTTTCCAGTTTACTGCCTGAATTCTATAATAATTTTTTTGATAAAATTTCCCCGCCCTTCAGTTTTAATATTTTCATTGCTGACGTATTCCATGTTTAAGTCACGATGGAGATTACCATTTCCTAATGTACCATGGAGCATTCACAATGCTTTGTAGTACTTTGACATGTTCTCCCCGTGCTACACCGTGCACCATTTTTACATTTAACAAAACCAAGGATAGGAATGAAAAGTTAGTTAAAAGAGACCTGGACCGGCAGAAGAGAAGAATAGTATAGAGAAGAATAGAGAGAGACGAATAAATTATTGTTTTGATTATCTTTAATAAATTGTTATTAATTTAAAAAAAAAATTAACTTATTTTTTCTGTTCGTATGAGGATTTTTCGTTCCTTTATTTGGCAAGTATCATAATGTTAACAAATAACCAATATATACTAATATTCTGGGGCCCAATTAAAGAAGGGTATCTCGGTAGTTCCATTAGGAACGGATGTCGTGCAAGTAACTCGGCACTGAGCATCCTTTCTATTGGCAACGGTTGTGATCTTCGATATAATTGACCAGCTTTGGCTGCCTAACGTGGGTTTATCATGCCTCAACTTGTCTCAATCTCTTCCAATGTTTTAATGCAGTAAACTAGGTCGAAGCCTATTTACGCCAACTCCCAAAACAAGTACTTCTACCAGCTTGAGCTGTGGAAACCAAAAGCCACATTCAGTTCCGATTTCAGTACATAATACATATATGATCCGTCAGCCATAAAAACCAAATGATCGTTTTTGGATAACGGAGTCTGGTATTAACGAATCCAGCTCAAACTTTCATGTAATTAATCCTTAGAAATAGGATTGCAACCTTAATTTAGTTTATAGACAGATCATTGTGCAATGCACATCAGTAGTTTAGATAAGATAGTTTATTTAAAAGTTTTAGAAGTGCCAGTCACATGGGATGTTTTTTTAACCAACAGCATCGCAGTTAAACTATACTCTGAAACCCATGGGCAATAAGGGACGACACTAAAGTGAACGAAATGTCCATAGTAACAAGAGCTCATCGATTTCCTGAAGCTTGTTCACAATCATGGGAGGAACCACCTCCGACCAAAATTACATTCGTCGCGCACTCAATCAGCTCGTTTACTCGTCGTTACTGTGGACTCTCGCACATCCACTTGTCAAGCTTGTGCCGAAAATCATAACGTATTTCGTATGAAGAACTTACAGATCCAGTTTGAGCCGCCTATGCAATCATCTTAAATTAATCCGTTGGACACGCACTGTGTCGCATCGCCACTCACATTCATTAAAACAATATAGCAATCAAAATGTCGTCAGTTGTTTCATCAGTACATCGTGAACGTGTACGCGAAGGTCGAGAGTGAGCGATTACATTAACTATATCCGCTTTAATCAAGCGAGGCTTCCTTTCGGAGGAGTATTTTCATGTGACTATTGTCGGTAACGTAGATAGAAATTTAAATATCAACGAAATCGGTAACGCGTTCATACTACTTCCACCCACACCTATTGGCATTCCACGTCATATGCAAGAATACATACAAGCTGCTATGAATTTCGTGCGCGTTTATGGACGATTGGGAAGAAATGGGAAAAAATACAAACTTTATTATTGCCGAGCCAATCAGCAATACATCGTCACGATATTCCTGCACGAGTGTTCAAACAAAAATTAAAATCATTGATTAGAATAACCACATTGCACGTTTGCTGGCAAACACGTTGCTGGCTGTATCCTCCTGTCCCATTCCACACGAGATTTTTGGTTTTTTGATTATTTTCTCAAGGCCAACTAGTCGTAATAGATAATATATATGTATGTGTGTTTTATTTTCTTTTGTTCTGCTCTCTCGAAAATAAAATGTAAACTAAAATAAGTCAAAAATGGCCTTGAGATATTGTTTATATCATTTACGTTTGTGCTAGTGTGATTCCACCGAAAATTTATTTAAGTCGCAATTAAAATCTGTATCGTAGGTAAATGGGGAAAGAAACGAAAACAAAATCATTTCTTTGATAGCCAATGTGGAACCATCCGTTGAGTGGCAAAATCGACAAAATACGACCAGATGCAATTGGTAACATTATTTCAGCAGAAATACCAGATCGGTCAACTAATGAAGAATTGTTCGATATTATTACCACAAACATGATCCATGAACACGACAGCACCGTGTATGGACAATGGAAAATGTACTAAGCGGCAAGCTTTTCCCAAAACAGTGTATTAACGACACTATTACACGAACATCGACGGCTATCCGTTATACAATGGAAGAAACAATCGTAGAAACATAGACAATGGAGGTCATTCATTTACAATGCGAATGTCAAACAGTCGCAATCAGATTGACATTGGGCCACAGTTAAAGCAGGTTTTGGATTCAAACTAAGTCGTAATAGATTTTTATTGTTAATTTAATAAACCCTTTTTTAAATATTAGAAACACCAAAGTTTTTTGTATTGTTTTATTCTGTTCTCTCGAAACTAAAATTTAAAAAAAAATCGACATCTCAAAAATGGCTTTAATTGTTTTTTTTTATTTTAATTTTTAGTTTTTCATTTCGGCTTCACGGAAAAAACTTTTATGACGCAGTATAAGATTAATTGTGAAGCCGAAATGAAAGAGTAGAAATGAAAATAATAATAAAATTTAAGGCTATTTCTGAGATGTAGGTTTTTGTTTAAATTTTATTTTCGAGAGAACAGAATAAAACAATACAAAAAATTTGGTGTTTTAATATAAAATAAGGGTTTATTAAATTAACAATAAAAAGTCTGTTACGACTTAGTTTGAATCCAAAACCGGATTCAAGTGTGGACGAGCTGAATAATAATGAAATTGTATTTATGTTCTTCATTCTGTTTTTATATTATCAGTCGTACTCGTACTCCAACCATGTGAGTGGAGGTTGTTCGTGACGTTTTACAGATTTTTTTAGAGATATGGCGATGGGAATATTTTTTTATTTGCACTGTAACACAATTTGTTTGTCTTTATTTTTTTTTTTGTTCATATTTTTCGAAACAAATTAAAACTAAGGTTACTCAGTTCAACCATATATTTATTTTGTTATATAGTGATGTTACAATTGTATGTAAGAGTAAGTGAAATAGAAGTCATAACATTTCAAAATAATATTTTTTAATGTAATAAAAAGTTGATACACTACACAAATGCAATTTTTTATGGAAAAAACAACAACAATTAAATTGGTCGGTTTTTATGTTGCTAGAAAGAAAAAACCACTCTCGCACAATAATGCCTCTATCTATGTGAGTAGTAGTGACATTAACCAAACGTAGCGGCAGAAATCCGAGTAGTAATATCTATATGTATTCAATCAACGGTAATACATATAAAAAACTGTACAAAACTTATGGTTTTTTGTTTTCACTGCAATCGTGTTTTTAGAAAGAGAATGGAAAGAGACCCCATATTATAATTTGTAATCATGACATAATACAACAATAAAAACATTTAATCATTTAAACACTATTTTGAACTTATTAAAGTTTGAACTTTTCTTATCACTCTGTAGTAAAATATTATAAAAGCTCATGGTTCAAATAAAATTAAATTATCAAATAAAATTGACCGGATTTCACTATTTTCATTGGGAAATAAAAATTTGTATACCCAATATTTTAAGATTAGTGAAAAAACACGGACAGGGACGCTCTTATTAATGTAGGCTCTGATTAAACACGCAGGGGCAGAGTAAAATTATTTTGGTAAGGAAAAAAAGCATAGAGTACTTTTTGATGACGCACTGCCTACTCTCTGCCGGTTTAATTAAAACATAAACCCTTAAGGCTGTATTGTACGAAATGACGTAGAAAATCTTAGATTGGGGACGGTATGTTGTACCATCACTTCGAATCGAAAAAAGTCGAATTCGAAAAATGTCGAATCGAAAAAGTGAAAGTTGTATCATTTTTGCTGTTCGAAAATGATACAACATACAGCCATTCGACTTTTTTTCGAATTTCGATTCGAAGTGATGGTACAACATACCGCCCTTGGTTTAAAAATATTAAAAATTTCGATTTATATCGATTGATAAGTTTACTTTTTACGCCGCGATGGCGATTATTTTTGGAAAATTTACTGTCGCTAGATGGCAAATCACGAAATAAAAAGTGTGTCCAAGATAAGTGGTGATTAATTTACTATAATATGCAATGTTTCACGCAGTAATAATGAAAAATAACAAATTTATTAATTAATTGTACACATATAAACAATATAAGTAAACTTTAGTAAGCAAATTATACAATATTGTT
Source organism: Nephrotoma flavescens (assembly GCA_932526605.1). Classification (NCBI taxonomy): domain Eukaryota; kingdom Metazoa; phylum Arthropoda; class Insecta; order Diptera; family Tipulidae; genus Nephrotoma; species Nephrotoma flavescens. The sequence continues at coordinate 202,057,580 of OW052221.1, read as the reverse complement.
ACGATTTTGCCTTGTCACTCAAGGTTCGAATCACTGGATTGTGAATAAATACAACTGCTTCAAATTTGAACTCACACAATTTATTTACACAACACAATTTATTATACAACACAATTTATTATACAACACAATTTATTATACAACACAAAATTCCCATACTTTTAACGCTATTTGCCGTAGGCACTTGGCGAAACACACTTATACTTAATAAACACATTTTTATTAATCACTTGTTTTTTGTTCCGCAGAATATTTTGAATGTCTTTCAAAAAGTTTAAAAAATCACTCGATCGATTTCGACTTGTTAGGTCATCATCAGGAGTATCTACTGATTTGTATTAGTAAAAATTTTTGTTATATAATAGAAAAAAGCAAAATATAATAAAAGAAGGAGAGAAGAAAAAATAAGCAATAAAAATTAATCTACGGATCGCGCAGGTAGGCGATGAGTCATATGTAGGTTGAGTAACAAAATTCAAGGTATATTATTGCGTACGTGAGAATAGAAAAGGGCGGGGTCTGTAATTGGTGAGAACCGGATTTCTCTTTGTTCGTTAAGGATATTTTGGTTAAGAAATATTGATTTTCGAATTTCGTAAGATTCTAAGGTATCTAAACGTCTGCCTTTGGGTTGTATATGTAATATGTCTAAATTGTTCAAGCTAGCTGTATGATTTTCTGAAGTTAAATGGTTATGGAAAGTTGATTGATTGCAACCAGATAAATGTTCTTTAGCTCTAACTCCAAAATTGCGCCCAGTCTGACCAATATAGGAGAAACTACAATCATTGCAATTGATCCTATAGACACCAGATTTGGAAAGGCGATCAACTCTAGGTTTATTGTTAAAAATCATTTTCTTTATTGTGTTATTATTATAAAAAAGCTAAAGCGTAAAACTCTAACGGGTATTTATCCACCGAATAGTCCAACGCGGGAAAATTGGCGTCGCTTAGAGTATATAGGAAAAACGAGCCAACGGATTAGCAACATCGTGTCCAATTATACCAATATTAGTTTTGCTTTTTATAATAATAACACAATAAAGAAAATGATTTTTAACAATAAACCTAGAGTTGATCGCCTTTCCAAATCTGGTGTCTATAGGATCAATTGCAATGATTGTAGTTTCTCCTATATTGGTCAGACTGGGCGCAATTTTGGAGTTAGAGCTAAAGAACATTTATCTGGTTGCAATCAATCAACTTTCCATAACCATTTAACTTCAGAAAATCATACAGCTAGCTTGAACAATTTAGACATATTACATATACAACCCAAAGGCAGACGTTTAGATACCTTAGAATCTTACGAAATTCGAAAATCAATATTTCTTAACCAAAATATCCTTAACGAACAAAGAGAAATCCGGTTCTCACCAATTACAGACCCCGCCCTTTTCTATTCTCACGTACGCAATAATATACCTTGAATTTTGTTACTCAACCTACATATGACTCATCGCCTACCTGCGCGATCCGTAGATTAATTTTTATTGCTTATTTTTTCTTCTCTCCTTCTTTTATTATATTTTGCTTTTTTCTATTATATAACAAAAATTTTTACTAATACAAATCAGTAGATACTCCTGATGATGACCTAACAAGTCGAAATCGATCGAGTGATTTTTTAAACTTTTTGAAAGACATTCAAAATATTCTGCGGAACAAAAAACAAGTGATTAATAAAAATGTGTTTATTAAGTACAAAATTCCCAATTAATTATTATAATTATAACACACTTTTTAATTATCACTTTAATAATCGCTTTAATAATCACTTTAATAATCTTTCTATTTAACCTTCACTGTATCACGTTTAAAATAAGACTCAGCATTCCACGTCAACGCGCGCCTTTATATACCAAAATATTTGTTTCCAGAATAATCCTAAATGCGCATCGAGCAAATATGTTAGTATAGAAATGACGCCTAAATGTTGAGTATAAATCATAAATGCAATTGAACTATTAATGAAATTAACTTATTCTACTCTAATCTAGGTGTCACCGTAACAATATTATAGTGTTACGTTTTTGCCTTGTCACTCAAGGTTCGAATCACTGGATTGTGAATAAATACAACTGCTTCAAATTTGAACTCACACAATTTATTTACACAACACAATTTATTATACAACACAATTTATTATACAACACAAAATTCCCAATTAATTATTATAATTATAACACACTTTTTAATTATCACTTTAATAATCGCTTTAATAATCACTTTAATAATCTTTCTATTTAACCTTCACTGTATCACGTTTAAAATAAAACTCAGCATTCCACGTCAACGCGCGCCTTTATATACCAAAATATTTGTTTCCAGAATAATCCTAAATGCGCATCGAGCAAATATGTTAGTATAGAAATGACGCCTAAATGTTGAGTATAAATCACAAATGCATTGAACAATTAATGAAATTAAGTTATTCTATTCTAATCCAGGTGTCACCGTAACACTACCCCCCACCTAAGCCTGTTCGTCCCGAACAGGATCCAGATCACCTCCTCTGTAGAGCGCCAAACGTTCTAAATGCACCACCTTTGGTTTACCTTTCCGTCCTTTCTGTATGCGATAAACCACGTCGTTCAACTTTTTAATGACAGTGTAAGGTCCTTCCCATGTGGGTTGCAACTTCGGTGATAATCCCTTCTGCCGTTGCGGGTTGTGAAGCCATACCAATTGCCCTTCCTCGAAGCCTTGATTATTTGCTCGTATGTCATATCGAGCTTTCATTCGATCACTTGATATTCGAATTTTCTCCCGTACAAATTGATGTATTTCATTAAGTTCCTCTTTCATCCGGTCGACGTAATCCTGTCCGCATAGAGCTGCTGATGGAACAGCCCCAAACTTTAAATCTCCTGGTAATCGCAGATTGTTCCCAAATATGGTTTTAGCTGGTGTCACTCCTGTTGTGTCATGTACCGCTGATCGGTAGGCCATTAGGAACATTGGTATATGTCGATCCCAGTTGCGTTGGTTCCTTTCAACAACCTTTGCTAGATATTCCTCCAATGTGCCATTGAATCTTTCCACCATACCGTCCGACTGTGGGTGTAAAGGCGTCGTTCTTGTTTTATTGATTCCAAGCATCTGACATATCTCTTGAAATACCACCGATTCGAAATTTCTTCCTTGATCCGTGTGAATTTCCATCGGTACACCAAATCTGCTAATCCAGTTGTTGACCACGGCATCAGCTATTGTTGTTGTCTCCTGATTAGGTATCGGGTACACTTCCGGCCATTTGCTGAAATAATCCATTATTACTAGCACATATTTATTTCCGCTCTCGGTAGTCGGAAATGGCCCCGCCACATCCATTGCAATTCTCTCAAATGGTGCCCCGACATTATATTGTTTCATGGTTCCACGGCTTTTTCATGCTGGTCCCTTTACTGCCGCACATTGGTCACATCTTCGACACCACTCTACTACTGACTGTCTACATCCGGACCAGTAGAAACGTTGGCGAGTTTTGGCTAATGTTTTATTAATCCCTAGGTGACCTCCACTTGCTCCTCCATGATACTCCTTGAAGATTTCCGCTATCCGATCTTTTGGCACCACTACCAACAATTGTTTTACTTTGCCATCCGTGCTTTCCCACTTTCGTTTTAAACATCCATTTTCTATGTGAAGGCTATCCCATTGAGCCCAATATGCTTTTACAATGGGAGTTTTGTCAGCTATCTCACTCCATGTGGGCCGGTGTTCCTTTTCCTTATGTTCCATGATGAATGATAGGTCAGCATCCCGTAATTGCTCCTTCTTGATCATTTCATCAGTCCATTCCTCATCAGGTAGCACTTGCATAAGCCGAATATCGATGATGTTTTCCTTACCCTCCACACGCCCACAATGCTTGCATCCCACGGGACATGGCCTTCTCGATAATGCGTCGGCATTTCCATGTGCGCTTCCCTTCCGATGTTCAATTTGGAAATCGTAGCTTTGCAAACGTTCGATCCAACGTGCTACTTGTCCCTCTGGATTTTTGAATTGTAACAACCAGCGCAAAGCTCCATGATCCGTTCGTAGAAGAAATTTTTGGCCATAGAGGTACTTATGGAAGTGCTTAACACATTCGACTATAGCCAACAACTCTTTCCGTGTTACACAATAGTTCCGTTCCGGTTTTGATAACATCTTGGAGTAGTATGCAATAACTCGCTCCTCACCATTTGTTGCCTGTGATAATACTCCTCCTATACCATCATTACTTGCATCGGTGTCCAAAATGAATTTAACGTTGGGTATAGGGTATGCGAGGATTGGTGCTTCGCATAATCGTCGTCTTAGTTCCACAAATGCCTCTTCCTGATCATCCTTCCATTCGAATGCCTTGTTCTTCCTGGTTAACTCGTGTAAACTCTTGGCGATACTGGCGAATCCTGGCACGAATCGTCTATAATAGGTGCACAATCCAAGGAAGCTCCGTAATTCATGTAAGTTTTTAGGTCGTGGCCATTCCTTCACTGCTGCGATCTTGTCTTCATCGGTATGGATTCCATTGGTTGTTACTTTATGACCCAAATATTTTACTTCCGTTCTAAATAGTTTGTATTTCTTCGGGCTTAGCTTCAATCCGGCGGCCTGTATCCGATCCAAAACCTCTGCCAAATTCCTTAAATGCTCGTCGAAATCCTTGCCCATAACGATGATGTCGTCTAAATATACGAGGCACGTCCTCCAATGTAATCCCTTTAATACGCGCTCCATTAGCCGTTCAAAATTCGCAGGGGCGTTACATAATCCGAATGGCATAACATTAAATTGCCATAATCCGTTACCCACTTGGACTTCCACTTGCCAATAGCCGCTTTGCAGATCTAACGTCGAAAATATTCGAGCACCCGATAATGTGTCTAACGTGTCATCGATCCTTGGCAAGGGGTAACTATCCTTTTTCGTCACAGCATTTAATTTTCGGTAATCCACGCAGAATCTCATGCTACCATCCTTTTTCTCGACTAAAACCACTGGTGAACTCCATGGACTGCTTGATGTTTCGATTACCCCTGCTGCTTGCATATCTTTTACCATTCGATCCACTTCTCCTTGCTTTGCCAATGGTAATCTCCTGGGTGGTTGACGAATCGGCATTTCTGCTCCTGTATCTATTCGATGTTTTACCATTGTGGTTCTCCCATTATTGTCGGATGTACTGCAGAATATTGGCATGTACCGCTCGAGCAATTGTTTTGCCAAATTTTTCTGTTCCATGGTAAGATCTTCGGTCCATTTCTCCATGAGTTGTTCTACAACCTCTTTCTGCCCTTGCAAGTTAGTCGTATTAATCGGATTTTTCTGCTCACACTTCACTATCGCAGATATTTCTTCGCATTTTCCGATTATTGTCCCTTTCTTGATGGTTTTCGTCTTATCCGAGAGATTTAGAGTCCTAATTGGTACTCTATTATCGCTGTCTGGTTTCACCAGGACTTTCCCGATCATAATTTCTCTGGCTCCGCTCTCCGCTTCATTGGCTTCCACAACCCACAACCTGGGTGACCCAGAATCTCCCTCCAATCTTGCCCATACTATTGTTTCCGAGTTCGGTGGCAGCTTATCCTGATGGTCCATTATAATTTGCCTGCTCGTTTCTCCTATAGCGGCACTAACGTGAAGTGGCAACTCGATATTATCGTAGGTTAATACACCCCGTCCAACATCCACCACGAAGCCATTCGTTCTCATAAAGTCCATCCCCAAGATGACTTCGTCTACAATATCTGCAACCAGCACCTCGTGTTGAAAGTGATTTCGCCCAATCCTTATTTTTACGACCTTTTTCCCTTTTATTGCTGAATTTTCTCCAGTCGCCGTTCGTAATTTCATTCCATTAGCTGGTTCCATAATTCCATCGATAATATCCTCACGAACAATCGTATGAGTTGCTCCCGTATCCAGCGTGATCATGCATTTCTTCCCATCAATATCGGCTTCAATTGTTAAGCTGTCATCGCTCCTTGCTATTCTCGAAACATGGATGGAGGTTATGGGGCAATCGGTTGTGGGAGTCAGCTTCTGCCCCTGCAAACTGACTCTTTTTAGTTTAACGACTCCGCTGTCGTCTGACTCTCCTTTCTGGATTCTATCTGCTCTTCGTTTGGTCTACGCTTCATAGGAGATGGCGACCTTCCTCGTTTCTTCCTAATCTCCCAGCAGTCCCGTGAGATGTGACCCGTCCTATCACACACCCAGCATTTAATCTTGCCACTTCCATATCTGAACCTTGGCGTAGCCCGCTCGGTGTCTATTTTGGAATCAATCTCTACTCGGCGAATTTTCATTGCTGGTTTGACGATGGCCTGAGCAGTTTCGTTTGTTAACGCACAAGCGATGGTTTCCGTAAAAGTTGCCTTAGGTGACAACATCACCGCTCTGCGCGTCTCAGGATCTCGAATACCGTCAATGAATGCATCTATTTTAATTCGCTCCATGTAATCGGCCGACATATTTGAATGTGCTAAATGCGCGAGTCGCTCAATTGCCGATGAAAATTCCTGTAGTGATTCTCCTCCTCTTTGGTATCGACCCTTCAATTCCATGCGATAGATTTCTCGTTTGTGGTCACTTCCGTATTTTCGATCTAACGCCTTCATAATTCCCATGTAAACGTTCCTTTCCTGCTCGGGAATGATTTGTAGTGTTTCTGCCGCTTCGCCTTTAAGAGCCACAATTAACGCTGCAACACATTGTTCTTCAGTCCACTGATTTTGCTTAATCGCCGTTTCGAATTGGAACTTAAAAATGCTGAAGGATGTTGTTCCATCAAATGTTGGTGGTTTTATCTTAACTGCATTAACCGTCTGGATCACTTGTTGTGTCGTTCCATTCGCCTTGACATCTTGGAGCTCCTTCTCGAGACGTTGAAAATCTTGTTTAACCGTTTGTATATTTTGGTTAACAGTTTCAAATTTTTGTTGAACGTTCCCTTTAACATTTCGAATTTCTGTGTGTAACTCAGTTTGCAGCTTTTCCACTTCGCCGTGTAATGTAGATGATAACTCCAGAAACCTCTCGTCTATTTTATTTTGGCAATCTTCTATTTGGTGTTTAATGTCCGCGTTCGATTGTTTAATGTCTGCTCCTTGTTGCTCCACTTGTAACATCTGTTGTTTCATTTGATGTTTAATGTCCGCCCCTTGTTGCGTCAGCTGTTGTCCCATCATATTCATAGCAGCCATCAACTGCGATAAATCAAAACTTCCGGATGGGTTTTGTGTTGTTCCGACCACCATTTGTACGTCGCCTTCTTTCTTGTCCACACCGGTCTCATCCGTTTTTTCCTCCTCGAAATCATATACGTCTGGATTTAAACCGTCCTTCTCCATGGCCTCACGTAGTCGCTCCACCAAACTAGCTTTTGTGCCTTCACTGGCCAAACCTCGCTGTTTCAGCTGCTCCTTTAATTGCGCAAGCTTTAATTCGTAGAGTATCATTTTCTTTATTATTCACAATCCCACCGCTGTCACCAATTGTTACGATTTTGCCTTGTCACTCAAGGTTCGAATCACTGGATTGTGAATAAATACAACTGCTTCAAATTTGAACTCACACAATTTATTTACACAACACAATTTATTATACAACACAATTTATTATACAACACAAAATTCCCAATTAATTATTATAATTATAACACACTTTTTAATTATCACTTTAATAATCGCTTTAATAATCACTTTAATAATCTTTCTATTTAACCTTCACTGTATCACGTTTAAAATAAAACTCAGCATTCCACGTCAACGCGCGCCTTTATATACCAAAATATTTGTTTCCAGAATAATCCTAAATGCGCATCGAGCAAATATGTTAGTATAGAAATGACGCCTAAATGTTGAGTATAAATCACAAATGCATTGAACAATTAATGAAATTAAGTTATTCTATTCTAATCCAGGTGTCACCGTAACAATAGTACTCAAATTTATTAAAGAAACAAACCAGCTGCATACATTTTAGGGGCATTAAAATATCGATACTAAAAAAGAAATTTGTTTTCTCAGTACCAACTTCTCCAGAGAATAAAAAACACGACCGATATAATCGCGTCTGATATAAGAGATTAGTATAAGCGTATTATTCGGAAATAAGATTATTGCAAAAGTATATCTCACTTACCGTACGAAAGTCAAGCGGACAACCAAGAAATTTATGGTAATTCTCATATTTTTGGAAATTGTGAACTGTTTCTCGAGCTTTAAAAATCTGATTCATTTGCTTTCTGCATCTACCCTTATTCATCCCTACAGATAATCCAGCTGGTAAAAAAATACTAATAATCTACATGCTACAATTATTAAGCATATATAATCAATAATGAATAATAAGCTTCTTAGATCCATCCTACTTAAATTTTCATTTTGAAAATTCGTTTAAGTACTGACACCGAAAATATCTTATAAAGACGAAAAGTCATTACATTATAAACCATTCGTTGGCCAACAACAAGAACGTTTTATCTTTAATTCGTATCCATGTTTTATGTCAGCTCAGAAAGGAAAATAATTAAACGTTATATTGTCTTCTAAATTATAATTGGAACGCTTGTTGCTAGACGTACGCACTCATTATTAATTTAAAGACGAGAAATATTTGGGGATTTTTTAATTGAATTTCCGCTAAATATTTTTCAAGAAATTCTTCCAAAACACAAAATATTCGAATTGCCTTAATTATGAATTAGATAAAATTATACGAAAAAAAAATGTTTATAGAAAATTAGAAACGACAACCAATTTGGAAATTACCAGGGAAATTTAAAACGGATATTGTTTATTAAAATGTAAACAGGAAAAATATATTATTTTAAACGAAACGTTTCCGCCTTGATTATTCTTCTTTCGTATACGTATAGAAAAATGTATACGAGTATGTATTGTTATTTATATAACATACACATGCAGACATAGAAATAAATTTTCACGATTCCTAAATAATGTCGTAAACAAGAAAATTAATTTTATCATTTGTTCTCATTACAGCACCATCAGGAAAATCATCGTCGGGTGGCGAAGTATGGGTGCTACTGATTCGGGACGCAAAACCATCCGACAGCGGAGTGTACGCATGTGAGGTGAATAGTGAGCCAATATTACGAAGTTTTCATACACTACGCGTAAAAAGTATACAGAATAAATCAAAAACACCAACAGATTCACCAGATTTACAGCCGCCTCTGCCGGACCCATCCAGTAAACCAACTGAGCTCACAACAATGCCACCACCAATTACACATGATTTCACCGAATGTTGTCAATCGTTAAATGTGTCACAAACGTGTATTGGGTTTTGTACGGTACACAACATAATGGATGGTACGACGGGCAATGAGGCGGAAAATTGTGAAATAGATTTTCCTAATATTGTAAAATGTATGGCCGATGGACGTAACCATATACCGTGCTGTGCTAAAGCAAAAATACCAGATTTATGTCAAGATATGTGTCGAGGTGAATATACACCGTTTACCGATTTTTTAAAATCGCGCGTAACATGCGTCGCGCATACGTTACCCGCATTAAATTGTATCCTAGAGGGGATTGAAAATTTACCAAGTGAACCGGAAAATGTTTATGTGGAACCGCTAACCGAAAAATCGTTACAAGTCATATGGCAAGCACCTGAAAAATTAGGCGATACCGTTAAATACTACCTTATTAACGTGACAGTGCTGCATACATTTGATCAAGACAGTTTACCAAACGACACGGCCACAATGAGTATTACGGTGGCTGGTGAACGAGAATATACTATATCCGATTTAAAACCATTCACCATGTATTCGATAACAGTGACCGCGTTTAATGAGCATGGGTCGAGTTTACCAAGTTATCGGGTACGTGCACTAACACTAGAAAGCGGTGTGGGGAAACATACAAGTGTAGCCGAAGTGCCTGTCCTCCCCGATGTGAAAGGCTGCTGTATGAAAAATGGAATGACACATCGGTCATGTATGGATAAAATGTGTGACCCGAAACGAGCTGATTTCACCGAAGTACCCGATTTAATGGTGTGTGCGCCATGGGCCAATATAACATTTTCATGCCTGGCCAATAATATTGATCATTCGCCGTGCTGTAAATCGCGCGGTATACCAGACACATGCCTAGCGCTCTGCTCTGGAAATATAAAAACTATTAACTATAATTTTTTTAAGTGCCTTCAATATATGTCAGATTATAGCAGTTGCTTACTACAAGGATACGGTGTATTAGCCGGGCCACCATCACGACTTAAAGCACCATTGATTGCCGACCATTTTGTTATTTTGGAGTGGTATCCACCAAAAATATTACCCGATACCGTAACCTCGTACCATCTACACTATCGAAAATTAGGGAGTGGCGAAGAATACAGTGTGGTCGAAAAAGATCACCCACCAATGATACTAGAAGACTTAGAGGCCGCGTCTTACTATGAAGTATTTATTGTCGCGCTTAATGCGCACGGCAAGGGAGGCCCATCGCCTCGTCTAGTATTCCAAACAAAACATAAGACTGAAAAAGATATGATTATGCCTGGTTATAATATGACGTCGTGTTGTCACAGCTATGGCCTGCTACCGCAATGCCAACCATTGTGCACCTACGATATTAAAATGTCCGATTTAAAACGACTTGAGGGTATCTGTCAAAATCAATTAGGTGTATTAATAAAATGTATGGCCGGTGCACGTGATCATACACCGTGTTGTCAACGTAGATCGGTCACCCCACAATGTATATCAGCATGCCGTGGTGTAGTTTCACAACCAGCGGCCGACTGTTTTTCATACATTGGCAATATAATACAATGCTTTGAAGATGGAACTAATAATATTCCGGGCCCGATAGAAAACCTGCATGTACTAAGTGTAACAAATTCAAGTATATCGATACAATGGGCAGCGTCAGAAGATGACCAGAATAGTACCGAATCAAAATTAAACGATTTTCTAATTCAATACGGAAAAGTCGATAATATGACGTTATACGAAACTGTAGTGAGATTAGATAATGTAAGTATTCTATCTACTTGGTACTTTTATATATTTTATTTCTTATCAGATTTTCATTATAAATATTTATTTTGCGGTTGAACGGTTTGGATAGAGTTTGTTGTTCATTCATTCCGTACAGTATTCCTTCTCTTTAACATTTTATTCATCTTATACGGTTTAGTTATACATAGTTGAATTGAACTGTACAAAAAACTAACCGGAATATATCGATACGTACTTCAAAAATAAAATAACAAAGACGCTTCATCGCTTCGAAAGAACTAATATGTTTCTTTTTTGTATTCATCGTTGTCGTGTTCCTTCCTCTGCTTCCTATGGAGATCCATTGTACATATTATTGCATTTGCTTTTTATTTAAAATCCAATTACTTAAAGCAAAAGTTAAGATGTGTACAAAAAATACTTTGTGTATTTATTAGATGGATTGTCTTCTATCTTATGTATAAAGAATTTGAAAAGAGCGATAAATACGAAACACAATGAAGCAGTACCAGGATAAAACTAGAATTCTTTAAATGTTTATTGGAGCGGTGTTAAATAGATTGGATGTAAGATTATGTCTGTATTTGCTTATAAGAAAGGAACAAACTAAATTTTTGATTTAATTCAACTTAATGAAATTCTAATTGCTTTAAATGGCATTAAACAGTATTTGATATTTGGATCCATTGTGCAATCCTTTAAAATAAAGTATCATCTCTATTGAGACGCTTTAGAACAGTCGCAATACAAGGAGTCACGAGCAAGCCCCATTTTGTGTAAATGGAGTTTAAAACAGTCGTGACTCGTAAGTATAGCGACCAAAACTCGTAACTGGTCTTTTTTCAAAGATAGAGCACACTAAGTTAACCTCAGATTGTTCAGAGAAACAGAATTTCGCCCTCCAGCGATAGAAGAAGGAAGCGATTTGTGCTTAGCTTCGTACTAAAACGTAAACCTTAATAGACTTCTTGCCATTATTAAAGCTCAACAGAGCTTTATTAGATGGATCAGCAGAGCTACAGGCTACAGGTTACGGATAGCTCGCAGCCAACCCACAGTTTTCAACTAAGCACTCAGAGGCCTCTCTCACGATGATGTTTTACCGGCTAGATCTCAGGGTAATGGCGTGGGTCGTGGGGAATTAGAGGCTTTCGTGCTCCCGGCCTACACCGCGTGGAACAGAAATAAAATTAAAATAAAAGCAAACTATAAACTGAAACTAAATTAAGTCGACCAGAATTTGTCGAACGACACTTGAGGAACGTAACTCTCTCCGAGTGACAAGTACCCAGTCTGCTGAAGTGACCCCCGGATGACCCATCAACCCCAAAAGACCGATGCCCAGCCACAACAAGGCAGTATTAGAGGGTAGATACATCTCTTCAACAGACCAGGGGCTGAATTTTGGTCAAAAAATGGAAATCAAAACTATGAGAATTACAGTTGTTTTACTTACCTATACTAGACCTAAAACATTAAATCACATAATTGTTTGTTACAAACAGCGGAAAAGTTCAATATTTACGTCTAGTACATAGGTTTGTGAAACAAAGGTAAAACTCATAAATTGTATCTCCACCCGAAGAGACCTGCAGCTAATCCCCCATAACTCACAGTTCGACAACATGAGACCACCGAAGCGCCACGGCGAGACTGTGTGGATTTTACGGTCGTCCCTGAATGGACTACACATACACTGGACTCGCCACTCCGATCCAGTGGATGTCCTGCCAAGGGGATGATAGGGATTGACAAGCCCAGACCTTAAATATGGAACCGACACACAATGGAAAACCCCTCCCACCATACCGACCCGAAAAATTATTTAGTAATTTATTTTATTTATATTATGACACACGGAAAAGAATAAATCAAATAACCAAGTAAATACGGGAAAGAAGAATCTAAAAGAAAAACGAGGCCGATTGCCAAGATTCATACGCCGTGCGGTTTTTATTTTAGTATTCGAACCAAAAAAAAAATAAAAAAATGTTATCAACGGGAAAATAAAAACAAATCGGACCGAAAAGATCAACCGTAAAAGAAAAAATAAATTCGAGGCGAAAAATAAATACCAACAAAAATGTAACGGGAAAATAAAAATAAGACCGCCGAATGTAATGATACGGAGCGAAACCAATGTGCAACCCTGCGCCCGTGTCGAACGACCGTAGTGGTGCTCGATTACATACAAGTTTTAAAATTAAATAAAATTGGAATTGAGGAAAAAAATATGAATTTAAATTATAAAAGATAAGTTAATTACTACTAAATTTAAATTGAAAAAAAATATAACGAAAATAATAAAAAAAATTGTACCTCGTGAACCAGGTCCTGCCGGAAGGGACGACTTCCCGCCTTTAGAATTTTGCAAGTGGCCGACTGGCCACCTGTTTGTTGTTGGGCGTTATTTCGCCTTTACCGTAAACTGAATGGACTCACCTTGCCACCCGTAAATAATGGTTGGGCGTGGCTTGCCGTAAACAGAATTTCGCCTCGATAGGCCGTCGCTTTTGTCTAGGCGTTGGCTCGCCTTACCGAAGACCGTTGGGCGTCTTTTCGCCACAACCGTAGATAAATTTGTTGGGCGTTGGCTCACCTTAACCGAAATAACAATTCGCAACATCCGTGGATAACTGGTAAACACACCCGTTGAATGCGGCGAGCCTCAATTGGCCGCCCTGTTTATTACGGTGTCTCAAACCCGATATTTTTATTATTATCCAATCCACTATACCACACTTCACTATATATATTATATTTACACGTTTACCCAATAATCAAATATGTAATAGGTGAAATATAACTCAGATTATTGTAAAATTTATATAAGTAAAACTTTTCTCATATTTTGCTGACAAGTCCAATTAGAATTTTTTTTTTAACTAAAATCAAATGGACAGACGCTGAAAATACAGTTTTTTCCTCAAAACAAAATCGATTATTATTAATCACACAATGGGTCTTAATGTTTTATCATCCAAACTCGACTCTAATTTTAATCAAATTTCCAAAAAAAAACTGGACTTTTGTAATTTCTTTTTCTTTTTATACAAACAACACTGAATCAAAAATTAGACTCCGTTTTACACAAATCAAAACTAGGCTCTATTTGTCATCAAAATTCCAAACAAGACTGCCAAAAACTAAAAAAAAATTCTCGCACAACACAAAAAATATAGAAGAATGTTTTTGTTTTGTTTTCGTGTGCGTCACAGCTGCACGCACCAAAACAAGAAAACACAACAAAAATACTCCTCTATACCTTAGTCGCTCGCACACACGCACAAGTGGTAGACATTGGTCTCGCTCTAATCTTTATTCTCTCGACGTTGATGTAATAGAAGAGGGTGAGCCAAGAAAACAGAATAAAATATTATTGCTCCTTGCCTATTGCTCCATTCCACACGAGGGTTTTTTGTATTTTGGCATTTTTTCAAACCAAACTAGTTTTATATGTTAAATAAAATTTTAACTAAAATGAGTAAAAAATGTCCTTGAAATATTTTTTATTTCATTTATGTTTGAGTTGTGTGATTGCACAGAAAATTTGCTTAGTCGCAATTAAAACTTGTATCATAGGTAAACGGGGAAAGGAACGAGGAAAAATCTGGTATTTTTTTTTCTCGTGTGCCATCGCTCATTCAAATGAAACTTTAATGTATGAATGCCGCCGGGTAGATGGCACTACCTACTCGATTATAACGAAATTTATTTTTTAAAATAAAAAATTAAAAAAAAAAATTGGACCATGTTATGACCCTCAAGGTGTTGTAACATCTTTGTTAAATATAGATTCACATTTGACGGGCAGTTACCCAATGGTTACACCCGTTTGAATTTACATAATTTATTATATTTCTTTATCCTAATTAAATACAATTGCATTGGTGGTGTCCCATAAACTTTGAATGCCTGCATTTTTGTGCCGAGATATCCGCTGAATATGTTTCTTTGCATTATGTTTTATTTCTTCACTGACATATTCCATGTGTTAGCCCCTATGAAGGTTGTCATTCCTGATGTAGGTACCATGGTGCGTTGACAATGCCATGAAGCACTTTGTTTGAGCTAACTGCAGCACTGAGCTAACAGCTCAGAACTTCTAGCTATTAGCCAATACATTTTCCTATATTTGATGTTCAATTGTTCTTTTTATCATGCACTTTCCATCTAAGCTTGCAATCGAGAGTCATGCCGAGATATTTGCCTTGAATTAAGTTCAACTGGAATCCAGTTGACTTTCTGATTTGTGAAATTTACGTAAACCTATTTTGCTTCGTATAGACTAATCCACCATTTGTTTGTCCAACTACTTACTGAGTAGAACTAGAAAATACTGTAACATATTTTCTTTTTCTCAAGTGTGTCTACTATTACGCTCGTTATTCTATGAACTTGTTCTATCGTAGAGTGATTTTCCCAAAATCCAAACTGATGTGGCCTGTACGAATTTTTGTCGTATGCTGGTTTGCCTGGTTTATAGGAATCATAATTACTTGGGCAACCTTCCATTGTCGTGCGACATATTTTAGTCTGAGTGATCATAACCTGGAGCTTGTTCGCATTTAAATTGTACTTGATCTCATCATTCAATTCATGTAAGGTTACAGATCGAATATTATGGTCATCAATTTTGCTAATTGTTGTTGTGTTTTCATGTGCAGTTTGCCCGGGTAACGGTTGAAAGGTTTCTTCCAAGTGAGCCGCAAATAAAGTAGCGTTTTTGCTTGACATTTTTGGTCCAGGTTCCTTCCTCGTTTTTAATAGGCAGCATATGCATTTTGGTCCTTTTTAATCCCTTTATTGTTCCTTTCCAAAGAGAGTAATCAGTGTCTTTATGTTCGGTGAGACCACTTATAAGTACTTTTTAATAGTTTCGTTGTTAATTTATTTTATAAGTTGTTTCAGTTTATTGCACAGATAATTGAAGATTTTTTTTTTGTTTTCCGAGGCGCGTTCTAACTCATTCCCTGACTTCAAAAGGTTAATCTTGATTCCTATGGGATTCGCTATGATTAGTAGGAGAACTTTCCCATGATGCATGTTGATCAGTACTTTTAAGTACCTCCAGTTCGTCTTCCAATTGTACCGTTGTCTTAATAGAAATGGATCTTAGTGAACTAAAGAATCTTCTTTGCTTAGATTATAGCGTAGAGGGCAGTAGATAGAGGAAATACTGTATTCATGGTTCATTCACAGGTTCCTCATAGTGTTTGACATTCTTTTTCACTATTACTGATGATCCTCCCTTCGTGTTTCCTCCTGGGTGGATAACATGATAACATTCATAATCACGATCGCTTTCCGATATAAGGCATATATCTATTTTCTCTAAATTTAGAAAAATTTCTAACTCTGGAACATGCTGCGCTAGTCCGTCCGCGTTCCAGGTGACAATTCTAAATATTCTGCTCATTTTAATATAGGAAGGCTGTTGCCGCATTCGTGGTTTCTTGCTTTTCAGTCGCTTATAAAGCTTCTAGAGCACGTTCTTGCTTTGCTAGTAGCATTTATGGCTTCTATGCTTCTACATGTCCTTTCGAGAGGGTCATGATGATTGTTGTACAATTTTCGAGCAGGTTTTCCGTCCTATACCTATAACTGGTGGCTTTGGCTCCGTTTGGTTCTTACTTAATTTCTCTCTGGTAACCTTAGAATTTTGAGAAAACTGATTCATTTTGTTTCTTAGGTTTTGAAGTTCTATGGCTACTTCACATCCTCTGTAATTCGCATGATGATGTTCTTTACAGTTTATGCAATTTTCAGGGTGGTTTCTACATTCTTTACACTGCCCACAGCTTCATAACACATTTGTTGTAGCACAGGCGCCTAATAAACTGTTTAGAGTCATTAACCAGTTCGGAAGTGGACACATTATTCCTTAGGGCACCGAGCCCAGCTTTGCAATCCGTACCCAAAATAATCTTCACCATAGCGTAGAAATTACAAAACCCGCAATTAATTCAAGAGAGAGAGGCCTACGAAGAAAACTAATTAACTCAGACACACAGTTACTGAAATCTTCGATTTGTAACGATTTGTAAATGAAGGAAGACTGAGGTAATCCAGCTCGACCTCAGAAATACGAGACCTGAGTATAAATCCAATCCATGCAACGATGGTTTGGTTAATGCCAAAATTAGCGCATGCCTCGATAATGGTAGAAAACGAGGTATTATCGAAGGCACTTACAAGGACCAGGAACTTTCCCACGAGAAACCCCTTAATATTAAGCGATCGTATCGCATGAGTTGCTAACTCTGTAAGCAACCTGCATGCTAGAGAGTACGAAATTAGATAAGTAGCGATCTCTGATAAATCTGTTGACAGTTCTCTCAAGTGCTTTGAGAAAGGTTGGGGAGAGACTAATGCTTTAGGGTCAGTGTAATCCGATCAGCCAGCTTTTGGGATAAAAATAAGTGTGCTTCTGTTCCTAGATTATGGAACAATCCCCAACAAGAAGACCGCGATGTTGTGACTCAGCAGTGACTTTGCCTTATACAGTGCAAAGGAGAAAATTCTCCAGCAGAAGACTTCGACATCGCAAACGGGAAGTGAACAGTATGTATATAGTTCTACAATTTCCCTATTCGAGGATTTGAGCCTGCCACCATGGAGTCGCAGTCCATCCAGTCTGCAATAATGAATCATAGATAGAGACGTATTAATTAAGACTGGCGAAGGCCGGAAGACAGTAAATTTCTTCATAGAACCTAATTCTAAAAGCCCTACAAGTGGATCTTAAACATTTTTTATATTCTGTTTGACCTTGACCAAAAGATCTCACCTTCAGAAAGAACGGGATATATTTTAATATCCCGTTCTTTCTGAAGGTGAGATCTTTTAGCTATATTTCTAAGTTTTCGGGTCTATTCCGAATCTTTTGTTTACAAAGACAAGATTTCTCAAAAGCTTAATTGATTTCATGCAAGCAAAAAGACGATGCTAGCAATTCAATGTCGTCAGCCGAGAGTATCTTGCCCAGTGAAATTACAAAGGTTGGAGGTGGCCTTTTGAGGTTTTTTTAAAAGCGATACACATATGGTCGAGGCAAGAATACTATAGTCACTTTCCAGTTGAATATTAAATCGGTAATTAATATCGAGCACAAGCTAATTTCTACCTAATCTATCTTATAGAATACATAAAATGTGGTTCACACCCCCCAGACCACCTAATGTTAATATTCGAACTGCTCCATAATGAGCGATGAGCATTAGAATCGCAGTCTACCACCCGGGACACCTTCTTATTCCTGCTTCACTCATCACGGTTAGATAACTCTTTCGAAGGTGGACGTGAAAGGCCGTCATATAAGGAAAATAAACTGATGCTACTACCAGTGACAAGCTGCTTTGCTACCACATGATGCAAGATTATTTAAAGTAATATAATGAAAATATTTTCCTCCCTAAAATTACCCTAAAATGGATGCCCCCAGTTTGAATTTTCAGGAGGTCCCGAACCCAAAGATCAGCCCAAATACACTTGGATGCAAAAAATTTTCACATTGATCAATTTTCAACAATAGTTCTAAAATTTCAAAAAATGCAATGTTTGTTTTATTTTCTTGAATACAGATTCAAAGTCTATTTCAAGACCTATATCCAGGTATACCTTTTGTGTACTTATACCGTGCCAACAAAGCGATTTTTGTGAAGCACACGTTTTTTGTGGATTTCTCAGCATGGAAATTAGAGTTAAAAATCGAATTGAAACATTAAAATCAGCAAAAAAACATTTTTATTAAAAGAAGTATTTCCTCCCCAGTCCGAATGACAGCTTCCATTCGATGTTTCATTGGTTTCACCAAATCTTGAAGTATTGCCTCCCATTCCTCTACTATCGCCTGTTGCAGCTCCTGTGGCCCTATTCTGGTTTTCCCCGGGAATAGGGAATTGGGAATTAGTGACGTATTTCTATCAGTTGGGAATTTTTTA
Source organism: Nephrotoma flavescens (assembly GCA_932526605.1). Taxonomy (NCBI): domain Eukaryota; kingdom Metazoa; phylum Arthropoda; class Insecta; order Diptera; family Tipulidae; genus Nephrotoma; species Nephrotoma flavescens. The sequence continues at coordinate 202,038,630 of OW052221.1, read as the reverse complement.
TTCCCCAAAGTGTATTCTGGCGTTTGGGAATTTTTTTTATTGGGAAAAAATAATTCCATTTTATAGCAGTTTTGACGTTAATTTTTGACCATTATTTTTTTGGGGAATTGTAATTCGTACCATTTTGAACTTTGAAATATTATTTTTGCTAATAAATATATATTTAAAAATAAATTAAACTTGTAATAAGGTCGCAATACGTGTATTAGTTTATAAATATTTACATAATTTTTTATTAATAATAATAATTCCCAAAAAAATTATTCCCTGTCTGCCAGAATACACATTTGGGAACGGGAAATATATATTTGGGAACTAGAGTAATTTGTAATTACAGCAAAATATTTTCCCAATTCCCAATTCCCCGGGAAAACCAGAATAGGGTCACTGGAGACTCGTTGGAGCAATATCTCTGGCTCGAACTGTTTTTTTCAGCTCGTTTCAAAAGTGTTCGATGGGATTGAGGCTTTGAGCTTGTCACTCCATAACAGGCACACCCACCTCTTAAGAGGTACTGCCACACTGTACCAGCCATATGCAGCCTAGCATTATCTTGCATGAATTGGAAATTTTTACCAATAAACTCGGCAAAGGGTAGGACGTAGTCCTCGAGTACTTCCTCAATGTACCGTTGAGAAGTCAATCCTCTTGATCGATGGCCATTATTCGCTGTGGAGATGAACACAAGATACACGTTCTTCAATGCAACATTGTGCAAATCGCTCTCTTGATCTTCTGTACACTCTTCCTCGCCCATTGGCGGCTACCTCTGGTGTGGTATTCATTTTCTTGTTCCGGATGAAGACGTAATCGATAGAAGACCGTTCAGGCTGGCAATTCCCTTAAAACGAACACATTTATACTAGCCACAAGTTCCCCAACCGGTGCTACCTGGAACGAGCGTTTTCGGGTAGTTGTGTTCTATTGTTGCTATTGTCCTGCCCCCTCCCCCCCCCCCCCTATTCCTGAATACGATACGAAAACGAAAATGCAAAATTCATATTTGAATTGAATCAGATTCGTACGATTCTTACTTAAAATTGAATAGGAATCTTATACTTTCGTTTTCGTATCGTATTCAGGAATAGGGCAATACACACACGTGGTATCATTGGATAGGTGATGAAATAATCTTTAACTTGACATACTTTGGTTCAAAAAAATATTTTGATTCGCGAGAAAAATTGGTGTAGGTTTCAGAGGCTCTCCGACTGTTAGTTGGCAACCATCCCAGATATCTCTAACTTCGTCAACTTCTATACAAAACCAGGTACACGTCACATCATTGCTGCACTTGGAGATAATGACACCGTCATCTAGGTTACAATCCCGCAGTTGCGGCGACAAAGCCGGTTTTAACGAAATAGATACAAATAAATCCTTAAACAATTTTTGGATAATGCTTTCGTCGGCCAACTGATACGAAACTGGGGTCGCCTAACGCCTCGTGTTGCAAACTTCATCCTTTTGAATAATAGACATCATTATATGCTCGTTGAACAATACACATTATTTCATTTATATATTTTGAATTTACACGGTGGATAAATAAACTTCGTATAGTTTGATTACAGAATCCACACTGCTCAACCATTTCCTACGTTGTCCATCAAACGTTGTCAACATCAAAATTTCTACAGTCGGGAATTCGGGATTAACAGAAAATTTTCGCTGTGCAGGTTTCCATTCTTAAAAATTGGCATACGCGAAATTGGTTTTCACTGGCTTTGGAGCGCAATTGACAAGTAGAACTAGACCAGTCTGTGCAAAGCTCTGAGTGGCTATTAACAAATTTATTAGGATTCCTAATAAAAATTCATAAAAAATTATTTTGAAAACATAAAAAAGTAAAGTAAAGAATAGTAATCATGCGAAATGTTGACCTCAACATTTACCTGAAAAAAAAGTAGTCGTCATCTCTTCAGTCCAGGTGGGTTAACTCTTCGGAATCAAACTTCACACTTAAGCTTTTTCCATTAATTATGGGGGATCCTTGCGAAATTTGGTTTAAATCTGTGTACTGGAAGTGGCAGCTTCCATGGGAGTGTTTCCATTTTTGAAATGTAATTAGCACTTAACATTAAAAGATTCAAATAGATTTAAAGATTAAATTTTCAACAAAGCTTGACTACGTCGGTTTTTTGAAATTCAAGCAGGAATAATGATTTCTGATTATACACTGCAGTTCACTTGAAAATGGATTTAGTAATGCGTAATACTTCCTTTATTGAAAATAACTTCATACAGCCTGGTGGAGATGGAATAATACAAAGATTTTCAATAATCTAGTGAAATCTCCTTCCAGGCATGATTTGTCGCCCTAATAATGTTTCCTTTGCTGTCGAATTGTCAACAACCTTCGTAAAACTTCTGAGACAGCAAACCTCACATGTTTTCCATGGTATTGAGATAAGAAGAATACGGTGGACATGGCAAAATCTCTACGTTTTGCTGCGATATCCATGATTTGACTAAATAAGCTGTATAGATAGGGGCATTATCTTGCTGATATATCTATGGCAATGGCCCAAAAGTATCATTGAAATGGCGAAATGCTTTCAACCATGTATTTTTAAGTTGATGCGGTCATTTTTCCGATTGGAAATGACAAATTTCCCTGACCATAAAATGATACAGCTGCCCAGACCATAACGCCTCCTTTGCGGCTGTGGTGTTTTGCAAAAAACTCTTTCTCTTTTCAAAAGTCGTGAAAATAATAGTTAAATCCATCGGAACCATCAAACTTAAATATCTTTTCATCACAGAAAACTACACGATTTCATTTTTCAGCCCATGCCATATGTAGCCTCGTGAAATGTAATATTTTCTTCTTCCTCTCCTGATTTAAAGGCGCGTTCTTCACACCAGCTCTCGCTTTTATTTTTGTACAAGATAGTGCACAATTGGGTGCTGTCCTTAGTATGGCCCGCTTATCGGCTGCAGATGTAGCCTCAACACAGTTCGGCCCTTGTTGTTCAAGCCATATTCATTTGGATTTCTTACTTCTTCCTATTTTATCTGCAGTTGCTTGTAGAGAATATTTTTCGCTGTGTAGCACTTGAATTTGGGCTATTTCTTCTTTACTAAGTTTTTTCCTAGACCCAATTTTTTTATGTTAAAATGTTAACTTTTTCAAAAAAATTAATTTAATTTAAGTTTAAATTTGCTAACACTTCCACTTTGTTGATAACTATGGTCGTTTCTATTCTATTCAAGTAAAAAAAACAAAAAATATACTTTTTAAGAAAAACAAAATAAAATAAAATTCTTGTGGCCTACTAAATTGTTTTTATTTAAATATTTTATTATTTTGAACAAGTGCTCATCCTGTAAAAAAAATCTTAATTAAAAGTTAGACCGATTTTCAAATATTCCAAAAAAACGGTCGTTCCTATCAAGTGAACTGCAGTGTACAAAACAATTATACCAAAAATCCGGTAGGTTTAATTTTTCGCTTTAGAAATGAAAGTCGGTTATTGGCCACAACATGTTGAACCCTCCATTTTTTTTTGTTTTTGTTACAGATTATTAAAAATTTCTTGAATTGACTATTAAGAAGGGCCTAACCTTAGTTCTGATAATTAGTTTGCCACTTTTATCATCATTCTTCTTAACCCGAAATTCACGTCAAAAGTTTTTAAGGAATTTTAAATTTGTAGTACATCGGATTTTCATAATAAAATAGTAATATATATTTCGAACTTTGCAAAACTCTTTGAATATTAAAATTTTCATTAATGATGAAGACATGAAATCGCACTTGGTTCAATTTCTTGTTGATAAGGACTAGAAGTTTTATAAACGCGGAATTATGAAGTTTCCAGAAAGATGGTAGAAGATCATCGAACAAAATGGAAAACAGATTTTTAATAAAAGTTTATTCTTTGTATAATAATATGAGTTTTATTGGGCCTACAAAAGATCGTTTTGTATATGTCTGTGTGCGGTGACCTTTCCTGCTGAAACCACACCTTTCGGCCACAGGTCTAATGTTCATCGGTTGCATAATCTTGGTCTACAATCGGGTTTACTTCTCAACATTAAGTACATCAGACTGCCCAATAATTAACGGTACGGCAGACTTGTTAATTACGTCAGTGCTTGTTGCTGAGTTTCAAGTTTTTGAACATTGGTGCAGGCGATGAATTACAATCAGACATTCCAAAACGTTCGATTATGGCATTAATGTAGTGTGATTGATAAATTGATCAATTGAAAGAATTCCATTCACATCAGCTTCAACATTCACACCCTTCATATCGAATTCATCGTCCCCAGGAATTATCATGTCATTAACGAGGGTTAAGACAGTAGTCAGCGTTTAATCGTTCAAATTTCGGTTCGGATGAATGAATGGAAACGGTTATTCCAGCACTTTGGTGACTGCTTCAGCCCATACAAAAATTTCTTCAATTACAGTACAATATCATCGGGAATATTAATACGTTTCGCAATTTTGATTATCAGTCTTCGGGATAATCGTTTATCTATATCAGGACTATCATTTGTTTCTTCATCTGCAGCATGGCAAACGTTAGCGACTGGTGGTCGGTCGTACCACATTACGAACTGGTTTTTATTTTTTAACGCTTCTGTTGGTGAACGATTTGTTAAATGCGTTACTGTTAATACGGTTTCACCCCACATCGATCAATCAAGCTGGCATCATTCAACATGGCTCGGACTTTTCACACAGAGGTCGGTTGAATCGTTCGGCAACGCCATTCATCTCAGGATTGTACGCTACTGTATTTTCTAATATTATACCATTTTAACAGCATAACCTCTCAAATGGGCTGATGTGTATTCACCATCAGTTTCGTATTGACCGTCACATAATATTCCATCCATAAAAATTACTTCATATCTTTATCCATCATGTGTTTCAACTTCAAACGGGCTACATAAATACCTCGTTTGTTTTTACCATTCACAAGTCACTACAGAAATTTAGGAAATATCACTTGGCAGCCAAATAACGGTGTCATAAAACGCTTCCTTCTTACCAATTGTAGCATTTGTATAGTGCTTTCGATCTCTGAAGTCACAGAGTACAAACCAGGGGGCGGTATGTTGTCCCATCACTTCGAATCGAAAAAAGCCGAAATTCGAAAAAAGTCAAATCGAAAAAAGTGAAAGTTGTATCATTTGTGCTTTTTGAAAATGATACAACATACCGCCATTCGACTTTTTTCGAATTTCGATTCGAAGTGATGGTCCCAGTTCTTTTTCAAGATTTTAAAATAACGATTTCATTCTTGATACGTCCGCTGTCAAAAAATATGTTCAGCTATTTTCATCACCCGAGTAGTTTTATGGACCATTTACATGTTCCAATTTGTTTTCCCTACAATTTTTTTGCTGAAAAATAGAGTTGCACGCATGTAAAAACATGTTACAAGTTAAAAAGAGTCAGCAATATGAAAACAAAAATGGTGATGCTATATTTTTTTTTGTATGTTCCGCTCATGTTTTCTCTTTATGTTTGAATGCTGTTTATGGTTACTTCTTACTTGATGTTTATTTGAAACATTTTTGAATTATTTATTATACTGCTATAAAAATACTCGTAGAAACTATATTTTACGGCAACATTCCCAGTTTTATGCCAACATTTGCTCAAATTAAAAAGAAAAAAATCCAATTTTATTTTATTGGAATTTGTTTTGTGTTCCTTTCGCGAACGAAAATCGTAATATACTTAACCCTTGTGTACGAAGAGTGTGCAAAATAAAAAAAAATGTATTACTCAACCTTTGCTCGATGTACAACACCCGGGGTAGACATGTTTGCTCGGGTTGAATTGCACAATAGACTAAGTAGAGTGTGCGTTAACTCTGGTGCATGACAGACGATGTTGATATCTAATTCGTATACTTTCTTCCTTTCGCCAAACGATAACGCGAGAAAGTACCAGCTATATGGAAACCTTTAATGTTGCACTCTCTTTAGCGACTTAAATTTCACATGGAACTATGTTATTCTTCATCATTAATTAAATCATCAGTAGATCAGTATTCGTTGACTGACACAAGCTTGCTTCTGTGATGATCCATCAACAGACTTCACAACCAATGTCCAATCTGATTACAGTTGTAACAGCGAAGTTCTTCTTCAAGAACGGTGAGCACATTACCGTACAAACAAATTCAGCAGAAAACATGGATTGTGTTATTTGCTCGATTTCTCTCGCTCTACTCGTGCTGGAAGTCCTAACAAACTACAAATTTCTCAACCGCAATAAAATTATTGAATTTCAGGCATTTAAATTATAACTGAACCTTTTTATATATTTGATTATTTCTAGGAAATTAATACAACCGACACCGAAATTGAATTAACCAATTTAGAACCAAATTGCTTATATCGAATATCAGTGGTAGCACGAGGAGACCACGGTTCATCATTACCATCGGCCATGCTACTAATCAACACAACATCAGAAATTGAGTACAACACTAAAATTTTCGGATCGCCATCACCACCACATTTATTAAATTTGGTATCGCATAGCGCCACTTGGGTTCAGATCTCGTGGCAACCACCAGAATTTTCGCATCCACACGAGCATATTGCTTACAAGTAAATACCTATACTGAGAAGCTCAATTTAATATTACAAAATATGCATACACGCGATTTATTTTTTACAGAGTCTATCACAAATCAACATCAGCTGAGAAATTTACAGTTATGGATACGCGGCTGCTTTGGACAAAAATAAACAATTTAAAACCTAATTCGCAACATGTTGTTTATGTTGTGGCCATCGGGGAGAAAGGTATTAGTTTACCGTCAGAAACATTAGTTGCATGGACTGATCCCGCCTTACCTGCATTCGTTGATGTAATATTTGTATACAGAGACTGAGGAGCAATTAGATTTAATTAATATTTTAATTTTTGTAATATAGCCACCGACAATACATCCATCCGATATTATACCAGAAGGTGGATCAATGACTGTGTTATGTTTGGCATTAGGAAATCCAGCTCCAACCATATCCCTCTATATTGGTGGGCATCTTGTGCGACAGGATACATCTCGGCATATGGTGACGGTTATTCATAATGTAACAACGGATATGGAGCATGTGTCTTGTTATGCTGATAATGGGTACGGAATTCCAATGCAAGCATCAAAAAAAGTTAACATCAGCTGTATGTATATCAAACTAAATTTTAGTTTCAATTTATTATGGTATGGTTATTTTTTATATTTCCAGACTCACCAAGAATTCAGGCATCTGGAATTACTGTAGCATCGCTTGGCGATGCGGTAGACCTTAAATGTACTGTACGAGCAAAACCTAATCCAAAATCTATCTTTTGGCGCGATCAAGACGGTCGAATCCCGGTAATCCAAGATGGCAATTTTGAGATGTCACTAACAAGCGATGAAGATGATACGTCCCTGTATACCATGACACTACACATTTCAAAGCTAGGAACTGCTGAAGTTGGTGATTATTTCTGCCATGCAGAAAATGCTTTAGGATCACAAACTAGACCTGTATCGGTGCGGATGAGAAATATGGCTGCGGTACATAATATTTCAGAATGTTGTATAAATCAAAATGTATCTATAACGTGTCGAAGTGCCTGTAGTTTCTATGTTGATATTGATGCGGTTATTGATCGACCCGAATGTATTGTAGACTTTGATAAATTAATGAAGTGTGCGGCGGATGGTTCCGACCACCGGGCTTGTTGTGCGGCTGCCGATGTTCCACGAAAATGTTTAAATTGGTGTCGCGGTGAACCATTAGGATCATCTAGTCTGTGTGCCTTAAACCACATGCGTTCTATTATCGGTTGCTTCCAAACAAACCGCGATCGATTACCAGGCCCACCACAAAATTTACAAGTACAAATAACGGCGGTCGATGAAGTTTTGATTACATGGGACCCGCCTATGAAAAATCCACATATGGTCGAAGGTTATCGAGTATTTTGGCACGATGTTGATCCAGCCAACGATAACAATTTCTCAAATACCATAAATGGTTTGGGAACAAGTCGTCTGGATGCGAAAGAAACTAGTATACGGATCGACGGACTAAAACAGGATGTCATGTATGAATTAGTTGTTAAGGCTGGTAATCATTATGGTGCAAGTATTTTAACTGAACCGCTAAGGTTTACATTAGGTGATCATACGGTAACATCGGCATCACGTTCATCAAATGCAGCCACTGTGAGTGGCATCTTAGCAGGAATTATCGCAATTGCATTTGCTATTGCGGCATTACTATTTTATAAAAAACGAAAGACTGGACATAAATCAGCGAATGGAGTTGCATTTGAAAATCCTAGTTATTTAAGAGAAGTTAATATGGAACATGTTCACGTAAGTGATTTATTTCGATACACACGACACTACAATTGAGACACAAACTATATTAATTTACAGATACCCGCTGTGTCGGCCGAAACAGCAACAGACTGGCGGCAAGAATCTTTACAACCACCGATTGCAAACGGAATAGACTCAAATTCCATGGTGCCAATGGCAACAGAAGTAAACCCATCTCTGTACGAAGAATTAAAATTAGGTCACGAAGGTGCTGGTTTCAAGCGTCTAGTATCATAGAACATTTATTTTAATTTTTTTTAATAATTTTAAAATAACATAGTTTTTAATTAATAAAATTTAAAATAAATATATATTTTTACTTTTAGTTTGTAAATAAAATCAAAAGAATATAAATAAATTACAACAAATTTTTAATTTCTATAATATAGATAAAAACAATAAATTTCTTCTTTATTTGTATTTAAAATTGGTAAATATCAACAACATAATTAAATAACATTATAATACATAATTTAATAGGTTCTAGTCATCATCAATAGAAAAAAAATCAAATTATTTTTAATTAATAAACTAAATTTTCAGTCACTCAAACACAAAATTATTAATTATTTTTGTTTTACACAAAACACACACCAAACGCATGCATAATAAAAAAAAAATCTGAACAAAATGGCGGCTCATGTAATGACCGTTATTTTTAAACTATAGATATATAATAAAATTGAAAATTGATTATCGTCTACATTTTATAAAAACAAATATTAATACTTTTTAATAATTTAATAAAAAACGAAGGCTAAGTGATTTTTAATTAAATATTGAGTAAACAAAAATTTAGTAATGAATTAATTTTATTTTATAATTTTAAATTATAACTGTACCCGCACTAAATGTTTATCTATTTAGTGAATTTTTAACAAACACTTTAGATACACTATACGACAATTATAATTGTTTCTAATAGTAATAATTTGTAAAATTATTATTATAGGCAAATCAAAAAGAAAATTGTGAAAATCCAATTAAAATCACACAAAAGACGTTTTAGCGGTAAAATATTATAAAAGAAAAATTTGAAAAAAAATTATTTAAATTAAAATGTTTGTATAAAATATAAAAGCAATAAAAGATATTTTGTATATAAATCATATTGTGTTTTAAATTTTAATTTTTACATATTAGCGGCCACCAAAATATATACCCTGTCAAATTCGGCTTGTCAATACCAAGTTATTGCTGGTGTGAAGGAATCAATCAAAAATGACCATTAAAGAAAGCTTATATACAAGCGGTGATTTCCAAAATTTTGTAAAAATGAATGGAATAGTTCAGAAAATTGGCGCTCCATCCCACCCAGCGACAAAAGGTCAAGCGGGACGATACGTCCGTACTATTAAAGAAAAATTAAAAACATTAGACTGTGATCACGAGAAAATAAATTTTCTTATAGCAAATATTTTGTTGACATACCGAAAGACAGTTCAAAGATCCGGGGACTCGATTGATCGTCGTAGAGTAAAGACGTGTTTTTGTCTTGCTCCGTAGTTTTAAATTAAGGCTCCGATTCAAGATAACACGTGGTCGATTTTCAAAGCTAAGACACAAAAAACTGGTTTATTTTTTCTTTCTTAGATGGAGCGTACAGTACCATTTTGAAATCTTCATCAAATTTTGTAGTTTCGTAATTTTTCATTTTTTATATTTTGGAGGCATGTGCATCGAAAATAAACATAAAACGAAAGAATGAAAAAGGTTTTTTTGTCCAAATACCTAATGGTTTGGTTACAACAACAAACATATTTATATATTGATTTTTGTTAATTTTCAGTTCTTATTATGAAGCGTTCGGGTATTTGTTGTTTGTTTTTACAATATTACAATTATAATGAAATAATGTAACTTTTTTATAAAGAAATCTCGCACAACGAAAAGCAAAGTAGATCGTCACCTCAACTCAGAAACTGACCTCATTGAGCTCGATTTAACGTAATGATTTAAATTATTGTACTCGTATTTCGGTTGCAAAAGCTTATGTGAGTTTTTTAGTCACCCAAATATCTAAAGACAGATCTAAAGAGAGTGATCGTATCCCCTAGGGGGATGATTCAATTATTTGTATATATGTAATACATAATATCTACTGGTTGCATTAAATTTTTAACCCAAACATTTCTTTTGTTTCTGGTTTTACACTTTCGGTGTTGACTGGAAGTCTGGTAAATTTCAGTCAGTTCTATACATTCCATTGAATGAGTTTTAACTTGCTGGCACCAGAATTTAATGAATTTTCAAAGACTCCAATTCAACATATTTACTTTTCCGAGATGGGGTCGTATCTCGTATTTCAATCATAATTCCGAATTACAAATGAATGGTAATTTTTCAACCGCTCAAGTACAACAAGCCTCTGGATGTCTCTTAACCGTATACGGTTAGCGTGAATCACTCGCAATTAACATAGCGACCACTGATGTAACCAGCGCAATGTTCAGATGTTAATTTTAGAATGCCTTCATAAATGTGTAAAAGACAATCCCGATTATTAAAAATCGCGCGTTATACTGTAGACAGACACAAACTAGATAACCTCGTTATTTAGATTGTTAAGTTATTTCTGCCTGTTTGTCTGTACTCGATTTTTTCAAAACAGAATTATTAATTTGTTTAAGAATTTTTTCGGCTTTTCGGACAAAATATTATTTTAATGGACACCCATACGATGTTTACGACTATTTTAGTCGCAGAAACAAAGAGGCCATTTATTAACAATATTTCTACCACAAAAGTAGAAAAAAAGCGCTCCCCTCCCCCAAACCTTTAACCCCAGGGCAATAGTGTAAACAAAGATACACAAACCCTTACAAAAATGAGAAATCCCTTAGGTAACTTCTTGGCAGCTTGGTTTCGTACTGATAAAAAAGTTGGTCTACTCATTAGGTTGCAACGACCAAACTGCAAAAATACAACTCTTGCTTTGTACCGATAATACAAAACAAGAACATATCGATTTAGCGAATTATATATCACTAAATCAGAAACCACAGGAAATTATCACTATGTATGTGTGTGTAACAGCCGACACATACAATTAAGAAGACGTTTATAATCGTCCGTGAATTTAATTTGTTTAAGAATTTTTTCGGCTTTTCGGACAAAATATTATTTTAATAGATGGACACCCATACGATGTTTACGACTATTTTAGTCGCAGAAACAATGAGGCCATTTATTAACAATATTTCTACCACAAAAGTAGAAAAAATGCGCTCCCCTCCCCCAAACCATTAACCCCAGGGCAATAGTGTACACAAAGATACACAAGAGTAGACCAACTCCTTTATCACCCATTTCCAGGGAAATCAAAATCCAGTAGGAGATTTCCCTAGGGGATTCCTCTAGGAAAATCCCCTAGGGAAATCCCCTAGGGGAATCCCCTAGGGGAATCCCCTAGAGAAATCCCCTAGGGGAATCCCCTAGGGAAATCCCCTAGGGGAATCTCCTGAGGAAATCCCCTAGGTAAATCCCCTAGGGGAATCCCCTAGGGAAATCCCCTAGGGGAATCTCCTAGGGAATCCCCTAGGTGAATCCCCTAGGGGAATCCCCTAGGGAAATATCCTAGAAGAATCCCCTAGGGAAATCCCCTAGGGGATTCCCCTAGGGGATTCCCCTCGGGAATTCCCCTAGGGGATTTCCCTCGAGGAATCCCCTAGGGGAATTCCCTAGGGAAATCTCCTAGGGGAATCCCCTAGGGGAATCCCCTGGGGGAATCACCTCGGGTATTCCCCTAGGGGATTCTCCTCGGGTATTCCCCTAGGGGATTCCCCTCGGAGATTCCCCAAGGGGAATACCCTAGGGAAATCCCCTTGGGGAATCCCCTAGGGGAATACCCGCCCCTAGGGGATTTCCCCCTAGGGGAAGACCCGAGGGGAATCCCCTCGGTGATTCTCGGAATACCCGCCCCTAGGGGATTCCCCTAGGAAATTTCCCTAGGGAATTTCCCTAGGGGATTCCCCGAGGTAAATCCCCGAGGGGAATCCCCTCAGGGATTCCCCTAGGGGATTCCCCTCGGGGATTCCCCTTGGGTATTCCCCTCAGGGATTCCCCTCGGGTATTCCCCTAGGGGAAGACCCGAGGGGAATCCCTGAGGGGAATACCCAAGGGGAATCCCCGAGGGGAATCCCCTAGGGGAATCCCTGAGGGGAATCCCCGAGGGGAATCCCCTAGGGGAATACCCGAGGGGAATCCCCTAGGGGAATCACCGAGGGGATTCCCCTCGGGTCTTCCCTTAGGGGAATACCCGAGGGGAATCACTGAGGGGAATACCCGAGGGGAATCTCCGAGGGGAATCCCCTAGGAGAATCCCTGAGGGGAATCCCCAAGGGGAATCCCCTAGGGGAATACCCATTTCCCTAGGGGATGCCCGAGGGGAATCCCCGAGGGGAATCCTCTAGGGGAATACCCGAGGGGAATCCCCGAGGGGAATAACCTAGGGGAATCCCTTAGGGGAATCCCCGAGGGGAGTCCCCTAGGAGAATCCCCTAGGGGAACCCCCTAGGGATTTCCCTAGGGGATTCCCTAGGGGATTCCCCTAGGGGATATCCCAAGGGGATTCCCCTTGGGTATTCCCCTACGGAAATCCCCTAGGGGAATCCCTGAGGGGAATCCCCGTGGGGAATCCCCTAGGGGAATACCCGAGGGGAATCCCCTAGGGGAATACCCATTTCCCTAGGGGATGCCCGAGGGGAATCCCCGAGGGGAATCCTCTAGGGGAATACCCGAGGGGAATCCCCGAGGGGAATCCCCTAGGGGAATCCTTTAGGGGAATCCCCTAGAGAAATCCCCTAGGGGAATCCCCTAGGGAAATCCCCTAGGGGAATCCCCTGAGGAAATCCCCTAGGTGAATCCCCTAGGGGAATCCCCTAGGGAAATCTCCTAGGGGAATCCCCTAGGGAATCCCCTAGGTGAATCCCCTAGGGGAATCCCCTAGGGAAATATCCTAGAAGAATCCCCTAGGGGATTCCCCTCGGGTATTCCCTTAGGGGATTCCCCTAGGGAATTCCCCTAGGGGAATACCCGAGGGGAATCCCCTAGGGGATTTCCCAAGGGGATTATTCTAGGGGATTTTCCTAGGGGCATCCCCTAGGGAAATCTCCTAGTGGATTTTGATTTCCCTGGAAATGGGTTTCTCTGGAAATACTATTGAAAGAATTTCTGGAATATGGCTCAATCATTTCTTAACCGATTATGATGGGATTGGGTATGTTGGATGGAAATGGGATTATTAAACGATTTTTAGAAGAAGCTCTGAAATTAGTCCACATCGAACGGAACTCGACCAATTCTTATCCGGTAAGGATGAGATTGGGTATACTGGATGGAAATGGGATTCTTAGATGATTTTTGGTAGAAGTTCTGGAATATGACCGCATGGGGCGAAATTCATTCAATTCTTAGCCGATTATGATGGGATTGGATTTGCTGAATGGAAATAGGATTCTTAAATGTTTTTTGGAAGAAATTCTTATGGTTACCTGGGACGGAATTCGATTTATCTTTACTGATTATGATGAGATGGGTATGTGGATTGGGACTGGGATTCTTAAATGATTTATGGAAAAATTCTGGAATTAGACCACCTGGAACGTAGCTCGACAAATTCTTTACCGATTATGATGGGATACTGGAAGGAAATGGTATTCTTTAATGATTTTTGGGAGAATTTCTGGAATTAGGCCACCTGGAACGATACTCGACCAATTCTTAACCTATTATGATGGGATTGGGTATGCTGGCTGGAAATAATTTTCTTTAATGTTTTTTTAACGAAATTCTAAAATATAGATCTGGGACGGAATCAATTCTTAGCCAATTATGAAGGTATTAGGAATGTTGGAAGTAAATGGAATTCTTACATGATTTTTGGAAGAAGTTCTGGAATTAGGCTATCTGGAACGGAACTCGACCAATTCTTAAGCGATTATGTTGGGATTAGGAATGTTGGACGGAAATTGAATTCACAAATAATTTTTGGAAGAAGTTCTGGAAATTGGCCACTTGGAACGGAACTCGACCAATTCTTAACCGACTTTAATGGGATTGGATATGGTCGATGTAAATGAGTATCTTAAATGATTTTTGAAAGAACATTTGGAATATGACAACCTGGGATAGAACTCAATCAATTCTTAACCGATTATGATGGGATTGAGTATGATGGATGGAAATGGGGTTCCTAAATGATTTTTGGAAGAAGTCCTGGAATATGGCCACCTGGAACGGAACTCGCCCAATTCTAAACCGACTATGATGCGATTGGATATGCTGCATTTAAATTCTGAAGAAATTCTGAAATATAGTTACCTGGGATCAACCTTAATCAATTCTTAACCGATTATGATGAGATGGATATTTGGATTGGGACTGGGATTCTTAAATGTTGTATGGAAAAAAGTTCTGGAATTAGACCACCTGGAACGGAACTCGACAAATTCTTTACCGATTTAGAATCCCCTAGGGGAATCCCCTAGGCGAGTGCCCTAGAGGATTTTTTCTAGGGGATTCCCCTAGGATATTTCGCTAGGGGATTCTCCCATGGAACGGAATTTGACTAATCCTCAACCGATTATGATGGGATATGGTATGTTGGATAGGGATAGGCTTCTTTAAATAATATTAAAATAATTTGATTTTTGGAAGTAGTTCTGAAATTAGGCCACCTGTGGCCCTATTCTGTCTTTCCCTGGGAATAGGGAATTGGGAAAAATATTTTCATAGCATTTTTGTCAAAATTATATTTTTCTGGCCTACTGAGGGAACAAGTTTGGTGTTAATATTTTCGAAACAAAGTTAAATGGGAAAATATTTTTCCCCAGAAAAATTTTGTGGAACAAAAGCTTCCCAATTAACTTTGTTTCAAAATTTTTGCACTAATCTTATTACTTCAGTAGGCTACAAAAATATAATTTGGACAAAAATGCTATGAAACTATTTTTCCCAATTGCCTATTCCCAGGGAAAGACAGAATAGGGCCACTGGAATGGAACTCGACCAATTTTTAGCCGAATATGGTAGGATTGAATATGTTGGATGGAAATGGTATTCTTAAATGTTTTTTGCAAAAAGTTCTGGAATTAGACCATCGGGAACGGGGCACAATCAACTCTTACCTGATTATGAGTTTTAGATAGAATTCAGAGGTATGGCCACTTGGAACGGAACTCGACCATTTCTTAATTGATTATGATGGGTTTGGATATGCTCGATGAAAATTGAAATCTTGAAAGATTTTTGGAGGAAGTTCTAGAATTAGGCCGCCGGGAACAGTACTCAGTTTTTTCTTAACCGATTATGATGGGATTGGATATGCTGGATGGATATCCCATTCTCAAATGATAATAATAGTAATTATATCCCAACGACCTATTTCACCCTTCCCAACCGCGCGCGAGGAGTCTCCATCTGTATTATTATTATTATATTTGAGTATAATTCAAGTGAACTATAAACAAAGATATCGAGTTGCTTGACCAGTAAAATTGAAAATTTGGATGAGCCAAGCTACACGACATATTAGATTCTTGTTTCAAACTAAGTCACAATAGATTTTTACTGTTAATTTAAGCCCTTATTTTATATTTAAATACAAAATTTTTTTGTATGCTTTTATTCTGTTCTCTCGAAAATAAAATTTAAATAAAAAAATTTAAATTTTAATATCATTTCCATTTTTTCATTTCAGATGCAATGTCAAAAATTGTGCGTCGCAGCTAAGACAGGAGCCGATTATGATGGGATTGGATATGCAGCCGCGACATAAAAATTTTCACCTTGCATCCGAAATGAAAAAATAGAAGTGATAATAAAAAAATTTAAGGCCATTTTTGAGATGTAGATTTTTGTTTAAATTTTATTTTCGAGAGAACAGAATAAAAGAATACAAAAAAAATTGGTGTTTTAATATGAAATGAGGGTTTAAATTAATAGTTAAAATCTATTGCTATTAAGTTTGAAACCAGAAATTGAAATCTCGTGTAGCTTTGCTGAATGTTGTTGATCGGCAAAATATGTATTAGTATAAAAATCAAATGTGATTTTAAATGAATAGCTAAATGAATAGTTCAGCAAAACAAAAAGTGTTCGACTATTTGGTCATAACAATTATGTTCCTCTGTGCGAGCCGTCCTATTATTATTTATTCTATGACGACGACACTCACATTTTGTTGTGACTGTAGTGCTACCTGTTGTTGAACCCAAGGTACTGTGTGTACTAATATTTCATATTGCTGTCAATGAGCGCTGAAAAAATGTGGAAGCGAGACCAATGTGCTCCACCCGGTGTGTGTGTGCAATGGCACGACTATATCGCTTTTTCAACCAACAACAAAAAAATGGCTGAATTTAAGTCCAAACCACACAAATATTTGAGTAAAAAATATTAGTATATAATGGCGTTTTTGATAAAAAATTTCGCTTGATTTGAAGTTCAACCAACACAATTGTGTGTATAGTTATAGTGTTTTTTTCAGACGAAATAAGTTTGAAAGGAAAACACAAATGTGTAAGTTGGTTCAAAAGACATACAAAAATAAATTTTTGACATCTTACTTTTGCCGTACCCACACAATTGTGTTACCTTGCAGGAAATGGGATATGGGATGTTTTTTTGTTGCTTGGGTTGTCTTTTTTTTGTATAATAGACGTTAAGATTAATTTTAAACGTTTTGTTATTGCAAAATAGTAAAAATTGTTAAAATAGAAAAAGAAATATATTATATGGGTATGTCGGGAGACCGCCATGATTAAAAGTTTTTTCTGATTTTTATTGGTGTGAAAAAAAAATGTATATTTTATGTGTTCCACATATCATGTCGAGTACAAGAGATTTGGTTCGGCAAACGGAGGTAGCAGTTTGTGACCGTACAGAGATATAGTAGAGATATAATTTTTGTTGGAATTTTCGGAGACGCCACAAAATTAAAAATTGAGAAAGAGTTCATTTTTCTCCAGATCGTTAAGGTGGAGGCATACTGGCGTGTGGGATTGGATATTCAGCCGTGGCTCGTGCATATTTTTACGAGTGAGCATTTTTCTTGCGGGTCCCACATTTACCGCAAGATGCACCCGTTACCGCCATTAATATTTTTTTTGTTGTTTTGTGGCGTGCATATTTTGGTTAGCGGCTACCACATTTTCTACGAGTACGGAAAGTTTTTTTTTTTGTTTAACGGATACCGCGTTTTAATTGCAAAGGTGAGCGGTTTCAGCGGAGTGCGCCCAACATTTTAGGCGGCCTAGCGAGGTTAACTTGATATTCGGTTTTGGCGGCCAATGCCCAACAACAGTGGATTTTTTTTAATATACCAGGCGAGACAACGCTCAGATTAGCTTGGTGCCTGCATCCGGTTTCGAAACCAGCGTTTGCGCCGTTTGAATTCGAAAGGATGCACGCACGAAGGCACTTCTTCCGGTTATATTTATTTCGTTCAGTTCTTCAATTTTCGGCCGACAAATTTCGGCGGAACATCCGGATTTGGTTTTTATTTAATTTGGGTTTTTTTTTTACTTTTTAACTATCTGTAATCACGGTGTATGCCAGGAGCCACGGAAGCCTCAAACCCCACGACCCATAGCATTTTTCCCTGAGATTAAGCTGGTGTGGTTCAGATTACACAAAATAGAATTAAAAAATTATATTTTGGTTAAACAACAATTTCATGATAATACCTCTACAATCAAATCATTGAGAGATGCATAAACATCGTATTGATTTTGCAAAACCCAAATCATGTAAAACGCAGCTATACACCACCATGCCATCGCACAAAAGATGGAATGGTAAACATTTATTTTTAAGAAAACATAGTTTATATAGGGTGCACCGAAAGATTTTGGTGCAGCTAAACTAGAAGCAAAACCAGTTTTGGATGGTTTTACAAGAATTATATTATAGGCATAAAAACAAAAAGTTAAAAATTCTGTCTATTCAATTTTGGATGATTGCCGGAGCAACATCGCTGGAACACATCGGCGGAGCAGCTTATCACTCACCAGCAACAACATAACAAAATTATTTTTAGTTAAATAAAGTTTTTTTATTTAAATTAAAATTAAAATAAGTTGTGTTTTTATTTACTATTATTGACATATTTATCTAAGTGCTCCGCTTCACTTTCCGCCGCATCATACCCAATAAGTTCTGGAATATGACGACATAAGACGAAACTCGGCCATTTCTTAACTTATTATGATGTAATTGGTTATACTGGTTGGAATTGGGATTCATAAATGATTATTGAAAGAAGTTCTGGAATTAGGCCACCTGGAACGAAACTCGACCAATTCTCAACCGATTATGGTGGGATTGGTGGGATCAAGCATATCTTGATGTAAATGGGATCTTTAAATGATTTTTGGAAAAAATTCTGGAATATGACCACGGAACTTAATCAATTCTTATCCGATTATGATGGGATTTGGATATTAAATATTTTTGGATATTAAAAAGTATATGATTATTTTTTGCAGATTAACATTGTTTAAATTAGGATTTCATTCTAGAAATCACATTTTCAATGTGTTGCAGAACTGGACAAAATACTTTATTGAATTAATTACAATTTGGTTAATGAATTGTCGTGTAAATACTATTCGTTCGTGACCGTTTTCCACGATAAATCCTCCTGTTTATACTATCCCCGAACATATTACAGATCTCCACTTATAATTATTTTAACATCGTGTTAGGCCGTTTATATTACAGATAGCAAACTTAAGAAACTACAATTTTTAAACTTTTCGCTTTACGCCAAATGTGTGAAAATAGTAGTTATGTTCAGAGAAACAATATAAAATTACTATATATTTCGTGTTACTAGAATAAACACATATAAAACGGCCTTAGTAAGGGCCGATTATTTGTGGTAATGTGTTCATTATTTCATTCATTATTTGTTGTAATGTGTTATAAAAAAATGTGTTAAAAAGTGTGTTATAATTAAATAAAATAATATAATAAAAACGTTTTAATAATTTAATTAAAAGTGAAATCAATATAATTATAATTATATATAAATAAATAAAATTATAAACAGTGTGTAGTGCGCAGCAGTGGATAGAAATTGTGTGTAGTGCGAGCAAATGCATCACACTTATTTCTTCGTTCGAGTATGTTCCAAAGGATTCATAAGATAAGTGTTTTTATTATTTTTATTCATATTTGATTATATTTTCAATATAAATTTTAGGTTTATTTACATAAATATGTTTAAGTAGCTTGTCAGAATATTATTATTAATATAATAAAGTGTTGTATTTATTTATTTTATTTGTTTTAGTGAGTGTAATTATTGATTTTTATTTAATTATGAATGTATTGTAAATTAAATTATTGGTGTAGTGTAGTGATAATAAACATTTTTTTTTTTAATTACCCTACCGGAAAATGTTCATCAAGCCTCAAACACAGTAACGCAAAAACTCTGACAAACATACGAATTACATAAATTTTTGATTTAGTATTGAAAAATCTTCAAATTTTATTTGATTGTATGTGACTGAATTTTTTGTAAGTCAAGCAATTGATGACAACATAAGTGAACTTCTCGATGAAATTCTGTTCAAAAAATATGTTGCGATTATTTTTCTCTCCGTGAGAAATTAAAATTATGTATTGGGCGTTCTACTGAATCAACTAATGAACTTGTTAATAAAAGTCATTAGTGAAGAGGCTATTATTACTTTTCTAACGGTAAAATCCAGTTGCATTCAGAGAAACCATTTAATTTTTTAACTTGTATAAGCATGTTACTCTAGTAAAAATTGTAGAAGTGATTAAACACACAATTTTAATTTCCTTTGGGCAATTCTTTAGTTTAATTATGGGATGTTATTTTAATAACATAAGAAAATAAAAGTAATTCATTATGTGTACCTGAACTAAAAGTGACTTACAAAGTGAAGACGTGTTTTATTTTATAGTTAAAACATAAAATATTAATCACAAATCATAAAGAATCATTCAAAGTGCCCCTTAATAGATTATAGCACACTACTTACATGAATTTCCGTAAGAACTGCTTTATTACTAATCTCAATGACTTCTTTACAAAAAACGTGTATGCATCGATGCATTGTACAGCAAATTACTTATGAACATCCTTCATTAGATCACGTAAAACTTCATTAAATATGTAAATGACTTTAGTCCCGGGCACAGAATAAAATGCATTTGAGATTTCATTAAATGAGTCATGGTGAACTCATCGATGAGTTGATCGATTCCCTTCCAACATAATCAGACATTCGCATAATATTGGCCTTCTGCACCGCAATCACTTCGTGCGATGGACTTAATTGAAACGTGAATTCTGTGACTGGCTAAGCCTCTTCCGTCAACAATTTTATACTTTGGACCACGCTATTAATAATTTCATGCTCAATACCCGAGTATTCATCTTCTATGTTCTTACGAATTGTGACTCCATCCACATCGTCGTATAGTTTTTTAACCCTTTTTCTATCTCGAGACTGCGACCGACGTTTAGGACCGACTTGATTTTGGTTCACTGAATCATTTGAGATTCCCATTTTGCCATCGGCTTGTTGCAATTAAACAAAATATATTAATGAAATTTTGATTATGTATCACTGTTATTGCTACTACATACCCGAACTGGTCATTAAGCAGTGTGAATTCTTCTACTGTAAATTTTATCGACTTCGGTCAATAAAATTTATAACAGAAGAATTGAAGACAGACAAACAAACAAAATCCTCCACTCCGAAAATTGAAACATCAAACTAAAAAAAATTTACGCCTACTGAGAAATATTTATATGGCGTGTTCACCGTCCAAGCGAAAATTAAAAATGAAAGACTAACTTCAACTCAAAACTGCAGAATTGTGCCGCAATCAGGTCCGCAGGTATGTATGCTGCATTACCGTTAGAAAAGTAATAATAGCCTCTCCACTAATGACTTTTATTAACAAGTTCATTAGTTGATTCAGTAGAACGCCCAATACATAATTTTAATTTCTCACGGAGAGAAAAATAATCACAACATATCTTTTGACCAGAATTTCATCGAGAAGTTCACTTATGTTGTCATCAATTGCTTGACTTACAAAAAATTCAGTCACATACAATCAAATAAAATTTGAAGATTTTTCAATACTAAATCAAAAATTTATGTAATTCGTATGTTTGTGAGAGTTTATGCGTTACTGTGTTTGAGGCTTGATGAACATTTTCCGGTAGGGTAGTATACAATTTAATGCAGTTGGCTTTGATTGTATGTGAGTTTGCTTGATTTGTTCAATGCCTTCTAAACTACTGGCCGCTTACACCAAATGATGACGACACGCTAAGTTGACGTTGTTGTTGCTTTCTCTAGTTGCTTTGTTAGTGTAAATATCCTAAAATTATTATTGCGCAGTCTCGGTATAGACTTAAATTGACGTCATGTGCGAAAAATGAGAGTAGTAAAAGGCCAGTAGTATAGAAGGCATTGATTTGTTTGATCCTATTATATTCTATTCTCTCTTATTTTGTTTTATTTGTGTTACAATTACAATGCTCATGATCTCTTATGATCGTATCCGTATGTATTCAAATTATGTAAAAATGTGTAAATGTAAATTAATTAATTATAACTATGTAGAAAGTTGCAAGAATTTTTATTATGAGATTTTGGTGGTGGGTTGAGTTGAGTATATTGTTAGTCTGCTGTTTTCGTTTTGAATAGGACAATTTTATTTCTCTTGGAACATGTAGGTATGTGTAGTATGGCAATAATAAAATAATTGTTGAATTCAGCCATGCTACACGATAATTTGGTTTCTGGATTCAAACTACTGCGCAATAGATTTTTATTTTTAATTTAAACCCTTATTTTAAATTAAAACACCAAATTTTTTTGTCTTGTTTTATTCTGTTCTCTCCAAAATAAAATTTAAACAAAAATTTGCATCTCAAAAATGTCCTTAATTTTTTTTATTTTCATTTCTATTTTTTCATTTCGGATTCACGGACAAAAATTTTATGTCGCACAATTTTTGTCCGTGAATCCGAAATGAAAAAATAGAAATGAAAATAAAAAAATTAAGGACATTTTTGAGATGTAGATTTTTGTTTAAATTTTATTTTCGAGAGAACAGAATAAAATAAGACAAAAAATTTGGTGTTTTAATTTAAAATAAGGGTTTAAATTAAAAATAAAAATCTATTGCGCAGTAGTTTGAATCCAGAAACCAAATTATCGTGTAGCATGGCTGATTCAGCTATGCTACACACAATTTTGTTTTCTGGATTCAAACTATTGCGCAATAGATTTTAATTTTTAATTTTAAACCCTTATTTTAAATTAAATAATTAAATTATTTTGTCTTGTTTTATTCTTTTCTCTCGAAAACAAAATTTAAACAAAAATCTACATCTCAAAAATGTCCGTAAATTTTTTTATTTTCATTTCAATTTTTTTCATTTCGGATTCACGGACAAAAATTTTATTACGCAGCTGCGACGTAAAAATTTTGACCGTGAATCCGAAATGAAAAAAATTGAAATGAAAATAAAAAAATTTACGGACATTTTTGAGATGTAGATTTTTGTTTAAATTTTATTTTCGAGAGAACAGAATAAAACAAGACAAAAAAATTTAATGATTTAATTTAAAATAAGGGTTTAAAATTAAAAATTAAAATCTATTGCGCAATAGTTTGAATCCAGAAAACCAAATTATAGTGTAGCATGGCTGATTGTATTATCTCATTTTGCTTCTTCCCTTTTGGCTAAATTATAATTTGTTTAATTATGAGCATATAGGTATATCCATTTTTCATCCAAAAAAATGAAAAAAGAAAGGCTTAATTGAAGTCCAAACCACACAAATGTGTGAGTGGGGGGTCATAGTGTGTAATGGCGTTTTTGATAAGGGGTTTCGCTTGTTTTGAGGTGCAACCAACACAATTGTGTGTTTAGTTACGGTGTTTTTTTTCGGACGAAAATAAGTTTGAAAGGAATACGCAAATGTGTGGGTTGGTTGAAAGCGCATGCAGGGCTAAATTTTTGACATAGTACTATTGCCGTTCTCGCGCGGTTGTGTTGGTGAAGCACAAAAAGGATATCAACCTTGGTAATATAGTTGTGAGTATATTTACCTATACATATTTTTTTTTTTTTTTTTTGTTTGATATAAATATCACGATGCATTTGAACTAGGGCGATGTGTTGTGCCATCGCCTGGAGTCGAAAAGGGTCAAGATTCGAGAAGGGTCGAATCGAGAAAGTGAAAGTTGTATCATTTTCGACTTTTGTCGTTTTTTTAATTTTGCAATACTTTTTCTAGAATGAATTGTCAGCTGTATTTATTATTACTTTGGTTTTAAATGATGAAACTTTTTATCGCAATTCGAAAATGATACAACGTAACCGCCATTCGATTTTTTTCGGGTTTCGGTTCGAGGTGGTGGTGCAACATGCCGCCCCTGGTGTATCGGATATTTATTTGAATAATGGCACATAATGATGGTAACGATGCAACTGAAATGACCTTGTAAAAATATATTAACACATATTATTTAATTAAATTGCTTAAAATTGTTTTAATAATCAAAAATTTAGAAAAATTTAACCCTTGTCATTAAATTTGTAGATACTTACTTATGAAACATAAATTTATGTATTTTGTAGATACACACTAATGCATCGTTACCATCGATAAATAATATGTATTTACTGGGTTTACTGTACCTGTGCAATGCCTTCTATACTACTGGCCTTTTACTACTCTCATTTTTCGCACATGACGTCAATTTAAGTCTATACCGAGACTGCGCAATAATAATTTTAGGATATTTACACTAACAAAGCAACTAGAGAAAGCAACAACAACGTCGACTTAGCGTGTCGTCATCATTTGGTGTAAGCGGCCAGTAGTTTAGAAGGCATTGACCTGTGCATCTTCGTGATTCTTGTATACATGGTGTTAGAATTATAGGATGGCTTTATTAATCTATTGGAGTAGATCATTTACCACATTTTATTTTACACTAAGAATATTATGCTAATTGTGTAAGATGTATTGGTTTTGATTATATATGTTTGTATTATGGCTTTTCCTGTATGCATTGTGTGGGAGGAGTGACCATAATGTTTCATCTGTTAAAGCGCAGTCGAAAACCATTTTATTTATTAGAGTTAGATAAGTATATTCGAAGATTAATGTATATATGTTGCTTGCTTCATTGTTTTATGTAGCCTGTTTTTTTTTTAATTTTTCTTGTATAACAATATTATAGAGTGGAGAGATGATTGAGATGAGTTCATTTGTGCTTCATTGAATGGCAGCTTCTGCTGTTTTATTGTGTTTATTCATTTACTTGTTTTTTTAAATATTATACAGATGTTTATAATAAATTTTATCACATTATTCTATATTATCATTCTATATTATCATTTTATTATCTTATTTTAATATTTTACAATTTTTATAATAAATTTTATAACGTGAATCCAAATGAACTGCATAAATTTGTTAAATCTATGGTTTGTAAATGGGCAGACCTAGAGTAGAGTAATTTTTCGTTATTCATCTACAATTTGAGGATCTCTAATTTTGGGTATGGGAGATTGAACGGAATTCAATCTGAAAGAGGATTTTTTTTTAATCGGCGGCTTGAACTAAGGTCTGTAAGTCTATCATAATATCGTCTAGTGCGGGTTTAATGAGCTCAATAGCAACGTCAGCTTGTGCATCTAATCTCATCCAAGGTTGGAGGCCGCCTCAATGAAAAATAGTCGTCTTCCTCTGCTAAGGCTGGCGAGTGCACCTCTGTTAATTTTAAGATATCAAACCAACTAGAGATTGGAATGCATCGCCAGCTATTCTGACTCGTATCTCGCCGATATTGTTTTATATTTGGATAATTTCTCGCATCCGTTCATTTTGTTTGTAGCATCAAAGATTATGAAACTATATATAGACAATCGTTCGATTTCTGCCCAGATTCTGCATTGTTATATCGCTCTGTGGCGGTTTTACCGAGTAATACTCATGGGGATCTTGCGGATATATTTTCTGTATTGAATGATCCATTATATCTTATGATATGGGCTAATACCAACAATTCATTTTTTGTGGATTTCTGCTGAACTGTGTGCATTTAAGTCCCCCAATAGAACAATATAGCGTGACTTTGGATAGCGTTCTACTATTGACAAATGTAGTGCTCGGTGGCGCTGGTGCTTTTCATCTTGTTTGTTTTTTGTATACCACAAATGTTAATATTGCATTGATTTAGATTAATGGCAATATTGTTACTTTGTGCTCACTGTTGAGTCCAATACCATTCCAGGTCCCAAAGCATAGTGCGGAGGGGGCTGATCTTGTTTTATTCACAACACATTTTAAATATTGTAGTAGATCTGTGGCATTGAACTTCGGCAGGATATATTGAACAGGGGCAGGTTACTTTTTTAGAAAATCAACAAAAAGGGCGATTAAGTTCCATAGAAATACTCTAAGACTTCAAACTTTAAATGTGATGACAACATTTATGTTTTTGCAGTTGTCTTGTTTTCGTTAGTTCCATTAATACGTACCTGTTGGTTTTAGTGTTATTTTATATAGAAGCGTTAATCAATGTTTATGCTAGAAATCATTACCGTTATATAGCGGAGGTTCAATTTCTTATGGCAGTAGAAATTCATGTTCAGGTATTTAGCAGGGGGTCAATATTAAGCGGTATGTGGCGTATTCCAATTTCAGTTCCTCAGGTTTAATAAAGCGGTGTAGTATATCGAGATATAGCACTATTTCAGATTAATTTCACTTTTACTTTACTTAAACTCGCCATTGACTAGTTTGAAAATGATTTTATTTGATTTTAATTCTTTCAACCAACTGTTTTCGCTCTGCATTCTTCGAAATGCTCTGAGGAGACATATACTCTTTTATTTTGTGTTTAAACTTGAGTAATAATCCAATAAATGGCAAATCAGTTTTGAAGTGGATATTGAGTCTAAATGATCGTTTTTTCCACAAGTACACTTTATTTTGGATTGACTTTGTAAATTTCTTTTATTCACTATTCTAATTTATTTATTAAATATTTAATTTATTAATTTAATTTAAGGAGCATTATCAGATATGGCACCTGCGATCATGAAATTCTACCTCTAATTAGTTTAATTTACATTAATTATATTAGTCTGGTAATAAGTTGTATGTTGTCGGCGGAGGATGGGGGGGGGGGGGTGTGGAGTGGATGGGTCGGGATTCGTTTTTCTTGACATGATTGGAA
Organism: Nephrotoma flavescens; assembly: GCA_932526605.1. Lineage (NCBI taxonomy): Eukaryota > Metazoa > Arthropoda > Insecta > Diptera > Tipulidae > Nephrotoma > Nephrotoma flavescens. The sequence goes on along the minus strand of OW052221.1, from coordinate 202,012,012 downwards.
CCTCATTTCTCTCGTCTTTGCGGTTGGATGGTTTGTGTTTTTGTTGGAGATTTTATTAACACTTAGTCTGTTCTGGGAGGGTTTTTATTAGGAGGTTTGGTTGTTTGATTGTGAGAATGGGAGGAGGGGGCGTTTTGGTTGTGTCTTGGGGTTTGAATTTTTGGACTTGCTCATTCTGCATTTCTCGCTGACGATATGAAAATATAATGTTTGTTTGTGGTATAAATTATATATTTGTATTATATATAGATGTGTATGAATTGTTGATATTGTGTATAAATATTTATATTTATGTACATATTGTATGAATTATTATTTAATTATAATTAGTTAATTTAATTAATTATTATTTAATTATTTAGTTTTACCTTATATAGTTGGACGGGGCTGAACCAAACTATTAAAGTGTTGGATTTTATGCAACATTATTCTTGGTGTTGACTAATTTGGAATTATTTTACAGATCTGTTTTTGATTATAAAGTATATTTACTATTTCTGATTTAATTGCTTATTGTGTAGTTTAGAATTTTGTTGTTATTTTGTTACTAACTATTGACTTTACCTAGGTGTCTGTAACCGGACCGATTCAATCAAATCAATTTTGTTGAGAAAGCCGAAAAGTATTAATAGTATTTAATTTCAGGTGATTTCCAGATACATGTGAAATAATAACATTTTTTCTTAGGTTGCTGATTTAAAGAAGCAATTGTTGATGACCAATACCATCGTTATCCATTTGACCTATTAAACCTCTATCCTTCCCCTAGTAGATTAGTTTTGTGCTGTCTTTGTCTTACTAACTATCGGCTATACCTAGGTGTCTGTAACCGGGCCGATTCTGTCCCACTTAACTTACCTATCCAATCCTTCGGTTTTGTTATATGTAAAAAAGAGTGTACGGTGGGCCCAGCGTCAACCGGGAGCTCCTGTGTAAGAACTTGGTCGTAAATTCAGAATCAATCAATCAATCAATACCGAAAGACAGTTCAAAGATCCACTGTGAAAACTTTTGCAATGAAAATGTTTAATAGGGAGGTTAGCTCGCGAATGGATTTAGTGCTGCCATCTGAAAAAAAAAATTCACTAGGTAATGGTTTTTCGGAAAAAGTACGGAAATTTAAAATTGGTCCACGAGTTGCGGCCTGTAGATCATATCAGAGAAATTGGATTCAATACTACTGATGTAGAACTGAATGCGAATGATCCGTTAGCAATTGACGATTCGATTAATGACGACATATAATTACAGACTATAGAGACACAGGGCGAAAATAATAGTTGGGCACGTCAGAACCGTCATTCAGAAAGGTCAGGACAGATCTTCAATCGGTAACGGAAGAGATTTGTGTAGTTCAGAGAAGGAAACGGAAGCAAATATTGTTGCAGATCCAATTGTTGAAAGTCATACTGTTGAAGATAATATAGGAAATGAAAATAATATTGTAAGAAAATCCACCAGTGGCCCTATTCTGGCAATTCCCTGGGAATAGGGAACTGGGGAAAGAGTTTACATATAGCTTTTATCTATAAATCAGTTTTTTCTGGCCAACTGAGAAAAAAATTTTGATGTAAATATTTGTAAATTGGGAAAAAAATTTCCGTAGCGAAATTATCAGGGAAAGTTATTCCAAATTTTATTTTGTTTTCAAACAAAATTATTACTAACTTTTTACCTTAGTATGCCAGAAAAACATTATTTAAATAGAATTTATATGCAAATTCTTTCCCCAATTCCCGAGGAATTACCAGAATAGCATTTAAATTTTGTTTATTTTAAAAATAATTTTAACACAATTTTTTGCCTAAGGGCATTCCCAACTATTTCGCGGTTCGCTTTTCCCGTTCTAAATTTTTCGCCGTTTCCTAGCCAATTCGAGGACGTACGGCCGATTTTCGTAGAACCATCTGCGCATTGCACAGTTCCATGCCAGCCTATATTGCTGGTATGAAAGATGGGTCGGCCCATGAGTTCTGCACTCCCAAAGTTGGTCATAGTTATGTTCATTTTCATCACAGATCGTAATCTGATGCTGGAAAATTCTATCTATTTGAACCCGGTACCTCCTGATCCAAACGCCAGAGCTTTAATCGCTGTGCCATTTGGTTGTTGGACGAGTTGTTATAAATTATGTATTTACATGACTTACTTCAAATATGGAATGTTTACAGCGTTTTAGACTTCATACTAACCCCCCGATTCTAACGTACAGTCTCACAGACGTATTCTCAGTCTTAGCGAAAACTTTTGTCTTAACGAAGACTAGATATCTTAAATTCGTATTCTGCACTTAGTCTTATCGGTCAGTAGTCTTAAAAAATTGTCTTCGTTAATATCAGCGAAATAGGTGGTGTTAGGCTGTTTTCCAAACGAATACTTATTTCAGACTTATTGACTTATATGACGCCATCTTGAATAAATAAGTAACCCTATTCCAATTGAGTTTCCATACTTATTTTGACATCGACATGAAAACAATGATTGTTATCATCGCAAAATTCTTCGAGGCATAATATTTTCGTTTACATTAATTGAATTATTTATTTTAATAAATTAACAATTATATTTGTGCAATTAACAGGATTGGTGACAATTTTAAAAAAGAAAAACTTAGAAATAATGTTTAAATCCACAAAAATGTTTATATGATTTTTAGGTACGATTCGGCTGGATTTTTATATTTCAATTTTCATTTAGGCAATCAAAGAAGTTCGAATGGACCCCAGTTAGTAGGAAAATATGTATATATTTTATGTCTGGTTAATCAGTATTAATAATTCCGTAAAGATAGAATATATTAATACGCCGTGTGGTCTTGCTAGTTCTGTAGCTGACCTCAATTCATTTGTGTAAGGCATGCATACATTAAGTAATTAGGATGCTATATCTTTATGATAATAATTTTTTTTTATCTTAATTTTGATTTTAATCCACAAACATCCATTCGTTATCTAGTAATACTTATATTAACCAAATTCTAAAAGTTATAAATTGATATAAATGACAACAAGAAATTGACAACCAATTTAGATTTTTCGGCTAGAAAAGGACAGAAAATAAGTCACCTCGCTACCCAAGTATTTTTACTTTCAATTTTCCTGGCGATATTCGTACTTAAGTACTAAACTTAGTCTAGTATTTTTCTAAGTTTGAGTTGCAATTTATTAAAATAAAACGTATGAAACGTGTCGCGATTATACGAAACTGAACGAAACTCAATAAAGGAGAATTGTATACATGTATGTGTGAACAGAAAAGACAAAAAACAAAATGGCGGGAGCGAGGTTGTGCATGAATGTAAAATGCTATATTTGAAAATGTTAGAAGAAAAAGATGGCGGCATCCAAATGTGAGAGCAAAATAAAAATTTAGGTTTAAAATGAATATTTTTATTTTATTAAATTTGCGGTATAAAAATATACATACATATATACATATTATATACGAATCTAAATTATATTTTAGTTAATTTTTTAATTATTTTTTATTGTTACACAATTTGAAATTATTCTTTGATTGTAATATTAAAAGTTTAAATAATTTTCCAAATAGGTACTATGATTATTGCACATCAAGTTTATTATTTTCGCATTTGTTTTCTATCTAAAAACTTAAAACTGAACTAGAAATTAATTAATTTATGAAAACAATATTTGAATAGATATAAAATATATTTTGATGTAATTTTATTTAAATTAACGCACATCTTTAAATTTTTTTAACAAAATTTTATAAAATTACCAAACTCATGTCGTGAACATGAAAAATAAAAACAAACCATGTACATTACACGCTATACACATTCCTACGAAAGAAAAATTGCGGTAACACAGTATACAGTAGTAACAACACAGTATACATATACGCTACAAACACTATCATTATAATGTGAAGTTTAACTTTCGTTAATTTTGGATGAAAACGAAGGAAAATACTATGCTCAATTTTTACTTTCGTTTTGTTATACTTGGGTAGCTTACTTATTTGAATAAGTTAGGTTCCACAAATAAGTATTCGTTTGGAAAGCAGCCTTAGAAATCATAATTTTGACATTTAAACAATAATTATATGTATTTGACTATAAAAACCGGAAAAATTATTCAAAATACAATATTTATGTACTCTCTTAGCATATATATAACATAAATTTGAGTTTTTTTAACAATTTCGAGTTGAACTGTCGCTTTTCGTTCATAAATTTGAAACAATATGGTAAAAATTTGGTTTCGATAGCTCTACAAAAGTGTTTGGAGAGTTTCTAATATATTATTTAAGACTACTGTCTTTAGAATTTCAATGAAAACTTTAGTCTTAAAAAATAAAGTCTTAACAAAAAAGTCTTAGCTAGGATAGTCTAAAACTGTGTTTTAATTAAAGTAATATAAAGTACGAGTACAGTGCAATTTCTCTCTCTCTCTCTCTCTCTCTGGCTTTCACATCCCATGAAGGGATTTCGCCGCCCGCACAATGGCCCTCTATCCATCCCGATCCATTACTCTCGCCCTCCAGTTTCGACATCCTAATGCTTGCAGATCTTGTTCAATGTCGTCACGTACGCCAGCGTAGTCGGGGTCTTCCTCTACGACGTACTCCGGCTGGTTGTTGGTGAAACACTTTATTTATCATCCGTTGTTGTGAGGACCTTGTAACGTGGCCGAGCCATCTCACTCGATTGGATTTAATGAATCCGATGATATCGCTGCCTCCGAGGAGTTGCTTTATTTCGTGAATCATACGAATCCGATATTCGTTGTTCGCAACTTTAATTGGACCAAAAATTGAACGGATGACCTTCCTTTCGAAGGTAGATAATAATCTACAGTCGTTAGAGGTCATGGTCCAGCTCTCGCTTCCAAAAGTCAGCACAGGTCTTATTAGTGCTTTATAAAGTGCGAGCTTGCACGACTGCGATAGATGTTTCGATCGCAATAATCTTGATTGGGCGTAGAAAACTCGTTGGGCCGGCAGCGATTCGGGCTTTTATTTCTGCCTGCATTTCATTCAGTGTTGTTATAACTGACCCGAGGTATTTAAAGTTTTCGACACCATCAAAATTGTGGTCGCCAATTCGGAGATTTGCCATAGAGATATTCCTGGGTGTTGTTATATATATTTGGTTTTACTGCTGTTCACCTCCAAACCAAGTCTTCTTGCGCAGCGAACGAGCGGTATGAAACTGTCTTTGATATCGCTAGGTCTTCGGCCAAGAAGCACGATATCATCTGCATATCCAAGAATTTGGCCGGATTTATTAAATATACAGCGCAAAGTTTCGATGTTGCTTTTTCTCACTACGTACTCAAGCGCCAAATTGAACAGCAAAGGCGCGAGTGCATCACCTTGTCGACCGCCAGATGTTATTTCAAAGGAGTCTGACACAGTTCCTTCAATTACGATTCTACATACAGACCCAGACGTTGTTAATTTACACAGCGAAACGAGTTTCTCTGGAATTCCTAGGCATATGAGCGCGGCCCATAGGTTGTCGCGGTTTATACTGTCATATGCTGTACTCCCGACATTTTTCATTATTTTTTCATTTTCATCATCGTTATGTTGTACTCCCAACATTTTTCCAAGATCATCCTCATGGTAAAACACTGGTCAGTGGTTGATCGGTCGCCTTTTTTATGCAACGGACATATGAGCGTGGTCTTCCAATTCTCAGGCAGCTCTTCTTGGTCCCAAATACAGACGACGAGGTCGTATAGACTTGTTGCAAGAGTAGCGCCTCCGAGTTTAATCAATTCTGCGGGGATTCCATCGAGACCGGGTGCCTTTCCGTTTTTCAATCGACTAATAGCTGCATCTACTTCCTCCACTGTGGGATATTCGACAAACACCTCTTCACTGGGGGGAGCTATTGCTCTAATGGAGGTCACGTCGTCATTCCGATTTAGCAGATTTTGAAAGTAGGTTTGCCATACTGAGAGAACATCAGCCACGTTTGTTCTCAACTCTCCATTTCCGTCTTTGATTGCTGTACTTCTTGGGTGGAAGTCTTTAGTGAGATTCCTGGCGTTGGCAAAACAGTCCCTTGAGTTTCCTAGTTCCGCTTGGAAGCTGATGTTTTCAAGCGTTCGTTTATTTTCGACGACCCTACGACATTGGTCATCGAACCAATCATTGCGGGGCCTCGGTTATGGCTGACTGTATAGCGTGCCACTGCTCCTCGATGTTAGAGGGAGCTTCTTCGTTGTTGCTGGGCCGCTCTAAATAGTTAGTGACAGCTGATTGGCAACTCTGCAGTGAAGCTTGGTCTTTTAGAGCATCGATATTCCATCGAACGGTGTTTTGTGCTTGTTTGTTAAACGTAAATGACAGTTTGCACTTATATTTAAATATGACAATCATATGATCGCTGTCCATGTCTGCACCTCTGTAAGATCTTACGTCAGATATGCTAGTGGAGTGTCTCTTAGACACCATGACGTGATCGATTTGATTTCCCGTTCTCCCATAGTCCCATCATTCGATCTCCACGTTACTTTGTGGATTCTCTTATGTGGGAAAAACGTACTTGATACAACTAAGTTGTACGTTATTGCCAGGTCGGTGACTCGTTGGCCGTTGTTATTACTGCTGTTAGGACCGATGTGCGATGTATTTTCTGCACACCTACCGATTTTTGCATTAAAGTCGCCCACGATGATTTTATGTCGTGGTGCGGTTGTTGTGAATTTTGGAAATTCGGGAATTGATTTGTGTAATTTTAAAACACGAGAAATACATATATGATATTTTATACATTCAGTTTGTATTTAAATTTTATTTATTTAATAATATTTCACATTGGGTTATTGATAATTTTTATTTTCTAGTACACTCTCGACTGCCCTTGGGCATCTTCTGGTCATTCCTTTTATAGGTTTTTTCGTATTTTGTATATAAGATACATATAAAAGGATTATATTATATACAATACATTGAAATAATTTTATAACATAATTTTATTACATTTAGAAAGAAATATAGAAATTTATATAATTCAGTATTAATGCTTAATACTATCCCAAACCAAATGCAGTGTCGTATCAATAATTCATAACACCTTCCACCTGAGATTTAAATAATCCTATCGATTATTTAATTACTAACAAAAATTTTAATTACTATTAACAAACTAATTATTCAATTTGTTATTCTTTTATACACTTTTTTTTATACATAATTTTAAATTAATTTTATTGTTTAATTAATACATTTTTGTACATATAATTTTTTTTATTTACTTAGACTTATTTATTAACTTAACTTACTTAACTTATTTACTTTTGTACATATAATTTTTTTATTTATATAGAAATAAAGTAATTACAATATTTAAAAAATTAAATTGTTCAAATTGTTTATTTTCTTCAAGTTTAAGTAAATAATTGAGACCGAATAATAGTGTAATTGTGATAAAACTATGATGGAAATATTTTAATTCGATTATTGTGAACCGTTTTTAATTTATTATTCATAATTAGAGTTGTATTTACAGATGAAGGAATTTCTTTTACTTCAAATGGTCCAAGCCAAAGTGGTGAAAATTTATTTCTTCGAACTTCATTTTTGAGTAGAACAAGATCACCGATATTAAATTTTTTAATGTTAGTAGTAGTATCGTAATATTCTTTAGCCTTCTGTTTCTGAATGATCAAATTTTTTCTTGCTAAATAGAAGGAATTTTACATACGACTTTTCAGTTCGAAAAGATAGTCATCATAATTGTAAACAACTTCAGGTTCGCGAGTTAATGAATGAGGTATGTATGGTTTATATCCGAATAAAAGTTCAAAAGGCATAAATTTAGTTGCAGTGTGTGGGGTAGTGTTGAAAGTAAAAATAGCAAATGGGAGCCAAGCGTCCCAATTCCGTTCGTCTGATTGTGTAAAATTTCGTAAATATTCAGTCCAGTTACGATGGGAACGCTCCAAGGAACCATTTGTTTCTGGGTGATACGCCGTCGAGTTTAATTTTTTAATTTTCAACAATTTGCAGATATTTACAAATAAGTCACTCATGAAATTTGCCCCCTGATCTGATAATATTTGTTGTGGAACTCCGAAAGTGCAAATTAGTTTTTCAACAAATACACGAGCTACTCTGTCGGATTCCTGATTATTAATTGGAAATGCCATTGAAAATTTTGTTAGATCATCCTGAATTGTCAAAATATATTTGTTGGAAAGATATGATGTTGGAAGAGGGCCCACTATGTCTAAGAATATTTTTTCGGAATGGTTGAGATGAAGTGGATGTGATTTGCATCGGAACCTTGTTTAATTTACCACATTTATTCTTTTGACACAACTCGCATGACTGAATATGTTTTTTAATTCGAGAATAAAAGTTTTTAAAGTTATAATATTGTTTTAATCGTTGGGCTGTCCGATAGACTCCTTGATGGCCTCCTAAAGGATTCGAATGAAAATCTTGAATAATTTTATTGATTTCTTTTTCATCGGTTAATTGAATTATTTTAGAGTTTGACGATTTTACGTTGCGTTCCACGGTTGGTTGATGAGGTACATTATTATCCATAATGATTTCTTTATTTTGAGATCGTGTAACTACCTGAAATGTTTCTAGCGGCTTGTCAATTCCAATTTCTATTCGGCTAAGGGCATCCGCGTTTAGGTTAGTATTGCCTGGTTTATGAACAACTGTGTAATCGAAATCTTCGAGTCTAATTCCCCACCTCATTAATCGAGACGATGGATTTTTCAAATTACAGAGCCAAATTAAGGGTTTGTGGTCTGTAACAATAATGAAATGACGACCATATACATAGGGACGAAAATGTTCGACTGCCCATACCATCGCCAAAAGTTCTTTCTCGATAGTTGGATAATTTATTTCGGCCTTGTTAAGTATACGACTTGCATATGCAATTGGCAAATCGAATTCATTTTTAGTTTGTGATAGGACGGCGCCAATCGCCTTATCGCTTGCATCAGTTGTGATTAAGAATTGTTGGGAAAAATCAGGATACTGCAGAACTGGAGGATTGATTAACGAATGTTTCAATTTGGTGAATGCCTCATCACAAAACGCATCCCAAATAAATGATTGGCCCTTTTTTAATAATTTAGTTAACGGTTTTGCTATATCTGAATATTTACTTATAAAACGGCGATAATACCCAGATAACCCTAGAAATGATTTAATTTGTTTCTGATTTGATGGTTTAGGATAATCTTGAATTGCTGTAATTTTTATTGGATCTGGTTTAATACCGTCTTCAGTTACTATATGCCCAAGATAAACAATTTCCTTCGATAAGAACTGGCATTTTTCTAAATTCACCTTTAAATTGTTGATCCTAAAGCAATCAAAAACCGATTCTAATTTAGCATTGTGATCTCTAAGATTATGCCCCGTAACAATCACATCATCAAGGTACACCAAACACTTAATTCCATTTAACCCACTAAGTATATGATTCATCATTCGTTGGAACGTCGACGGTGCACCTTTTAATCCAAAAGGCATTCGTTTGAAATGAAAGTGTCCCAACGAAGTACTAAAAGCGGTTTTCTCTTTATCGGAATCGTCTAAGCGTATCTGATGATATCCATTAGCCAGATCTATGGTCGTAAAATATTTTGATTTCCCAAGGTGATCTAAAATATCTGAGATATTGGGTAATGGAAATATATCGTTTACAGTGATGTTATTTAATTTACGAAAGTCAACTCCTATTCGCCATTTTCTGTCTGTGTTGTTTGATTTTTTTGGCACCACGATAAGAGGAAAATTCCATGGGCTTCGGCTCGGCTCTATGGTTTGGTCGTTCAGCATTTGGGATATTTGTTTATCTATTTCCAACTTCGTTGATTCAGGTAATCGATACTGCTTTATATATATATATAGGATGAGAGTCTGCTTCAATTCGAATTTTATGACGTGTAACGTCCGTTGCTGTAAGTTTGTCTCCCGGAAGAAAAAATATGTCATTGTATTGTCTGCAGATATTTAAAATGGAATTTTGTTCTTCTAGATTAAGATGATCTAAATTTATAGTTGATTTGATTATCTCTAGACGATTTTCTATGTTATTTGACCAATAATTTAAATGTAAGACTTCGTACTCATCTAAATTGAGCAATGACAATTTTAAATTTTCTAGATCAACGTCATATTCGTTTGTATTAACTAGACTTATTGTCATAAAATTATTTTCGGATTTTACGAGTGAATTAGCTGAATATACTCCATTTATAATTTCACTCGATGGGCAAACATAATCTTTATCTGGAATATTTAAATACAAGGTAAATAATTTTTCCGAACGAGCAGGAATGGAAACGCAAGAATTTGTAGTTAATTTCAACACAATAGATGTATCATTGAGAGGAATTTCGAAATTGTAATTCGAATAATCGATTTTGCACTTGTGTTTCGACAGGAAATCTTTTCCGATTATACCAGCGCATGGAATAGGAAATGAATTTGGGACAATTTGAAATGAATGTTGTATTATAACTGAATTTGGTAGTTTAATGTTAGCGTCACAACTGGCTATTGTTTGAATTGTTTCAATAGTAATACCTTTTACATAACACTTTTTATCAGGAAAGCAAAGAGTATCATCATCTACAAAATTTCTTTTAAGTAAGCTAATATCTGCCCCAGTATCAACCAAAAAAAAATACGACTTTGGTTTCATTATGTCTACTTCTAGTTCAATATATTTTCTATTGTGATTTTCTGAAGTGAAATGAATTGAATAATAATTTGGATTGATAGAATACGACTCGCTATTTGATTCCAAAGAAGAATTATAAGAATTAGTTAAAGAAGAATTAGAATTACGATCTCCATTAGAATCAAACCGAAAATCTGATTTAGATTGATTTATAAGAATTTTTGGATTATTATTGAATGAATTTATGTTTGATTTTGAACATTTTATTTTGAAATTTCCCGGATCCGAACAGGAATGTTCGTTGATGTTGCCGGATCGGATCCCGAAGAGTTTCCCGAACGAGCAGACTGTACAATCTCACATACTGGCGTTTTCTGCATAAACTAATATGATGTCCAGGAATTTTACAATATGCACAAATCACAGTTTTTTGAGTCATGCGAATATTTGAAGGCGATGATTTAATTTCATTTGATTTGTTGTACGAATTATATAGTGGAAAATCTCTTCTGACAAAATTAGAATTTGATGAACCCATGTTTCGACTATAACAATTATTTGCAGAATGCCCAATTCTCTTGCATAACTGACATTTAATCTTATTTGATGAAAACGAATCATTACTTTGATTTCGGCTACTTAAGATGAGTTCTTCTTTAATAGAATCATGAAGTCCTTCCTTAAAGGCTTTAAGAGCTGTTTTTGAATTTAGATTAATTATGGTGGATGCAGAATCAGTTCCTTCCGCATCTATGCATACTTCGTTCAATTCGGATAGCAATTTTTCTATCCTAGTCGCATATGTCGTCACATTTTCATTACGTTGTTGGCGAACGTTAATAAGTTCAATTTGAAGTTGTTCGATCGACCTTGAGTATTGGAATTTATTTTTTAACTCGAGTTTTAACTGTTCCCAAGAGGCAATTTTAGTATACTTTATCACATCATATGCTTTACCGGAAAGTTTTGTCTTGAGCACATTTAAAAACTTGTCATACTCTGTATTTAGTAAACCGTCATACACTACGTCACAACACGCAAGAAATTTATGCAATCTATCGTGTCCGTCACGCCAGCCGGAACCATATCAGCCGGAACCAAACAACGATGGAATAAGTAGCACGATGCATTGTGCATCATTGTGCACTAATTGGTTTTTCAGCCGGAACCTTATAATTCCGGCCGTAACCTGATAAAACCATCCAGAACCCTACAACAGCAAAACTAACTATGGCATTAGTAGCACGATGCATTGTGCATCATTGTGCACTATATAATTTTTCAGCCGGAACCTTACAAATCCAGAAATATACGATTTTTCGGAAAAAACCTTACAAATTCAGCTGGAACCATACCCTCTACAGCCAAACTAAGTATGGCAAAAGTAGCACGATGTATTGTGCATCATTGTGCACTATATGATTTTTCAGCCGGAACCTTATAAATCCAGCAATATATGATTTTTCAGTTGAACCTTAAAATTCCAGCCGGAAACGATGATATGGTAATATATAGTCAAATTAACTACATCACTAGTAGCACAATGCATTGTGTATCATGGTGCACTAAATGCTTTTTCAGCCGGAACCCTAAAATTCCAGCTGGAACTTGATAAAGCCAGTCAGAACCATACAACAGCCAAACCAACTATGGCACAAGTAGCACGATACATTGTGCATCACTGTACACTATATAATTTTTCGGCCGGAACCTTACAAATCCATAAATATAGGATTTTTGAGGAAAAAACCTTACAATTTCAGCCGGAGCCATACCCTCTACAGCCAAACTAACTATAGCACTAGTAGCAAGATGCATTGTGCATCATTTTGCACTAAATGCTTTTCCAGCCGGAACCTTATAATTCCAGCCGGAACCTGATAAAGTCGTCCAAAACCCTACAACAGCAAAACTAACTATGGCACTAGTAGTACAATGCATTGAACATCATTGTGCACTATATAATTTTTCAGCCGGAACCTTACAAATCCAGAAACATAAGATTTTTGGGGAAAAAACCTTACAATTTCAGCCGGAACCATACCCTCTACAGCCAAACTAACTATAGCACTAGTAGCACTATGCATTGTGCATCATTGTGCACTAAATGCTTTTTCAGCCGGAACCTTCTAATTCCAGCCGGAACCAGTTAAAGCGAGCCAGAACCATACAAAAGCCAAATAAATTACTGCAGTAGTAGAATGATGCATTGTGCATCATTGTGCATTATATAATTTTTCATCCGAAACCTTACAAATCCAGAAATATACAATTTTTCGGTGGAAAAACCTAACAATTTCAGACAAAACCTACGGTCAAACTAACTACATCTAAAGTAGCACAATAGATTGTGTATTACTGTGTACGTTGTTTTTTCAGCCGAAACCTTATAATTCCTATTAGAACCTGGTAAAGCCATTCAGAACCCTACAACAGCCAACCAACTATGGCACTAGTAGCGCGATACATTGTGCATCATTGTGCACTATATATTTTTTCAGCCGGAACCTTACAAATCCAGACATATTCGGATTTTGGGGAAAAACCTTAATATTTCAGCCGGAACCATACCCTCTACAGCCAAACTAACTATGGCACTAGTAGCACGATGCATTGTGCATCATTGTGCACTAAATGCTTTTTTAGCCGGAACCTTATAATTCCAGCCGGAACCAGATAAAGCCTGCCAGAACCATACAACAGCCAAACCAACTTCCTAAGTCGGAACCTCATAAATCCAGAAATAAACGATTTTTCGGAAAAAACCTTACAAATTTAGCCGGAACCATACCCTATACAGCCAAACTAACTATGGCACAAGTAGCACGATGTATTGTGCATCATTGTGCACTATATAATTGTTCAACTATAGCATAAGAAGCACGATGTATTGTACATCATTGATCACTAGTTGTTTTCTCAGCCGGAACCTTAGAAATCCATCCGGAATCGTGATTCTTATGCTATAGTTGGTTTGGCGATAATATTGTTCTGGGTGGCTTTAACAGGTTCTGAGCGGAACTATAAGGTTCCGGCTGAACAATTATATAGTGCACAATGATGCACAATACATCGTGCTACTTGTGTCATAGTTAGTTTGGCTGTAGAGGGTATGGTTCCTGCTGAAATTGTAAGGTTTTTTCCTCAAAAATCCTATATTTATGGATTTGTAAGGTTCCGGCCGAAAAATTATATAGTGCACAGTGATGCACAATATATCGTGCTACTTGTGTCATAGTTGGTTTGGCTGTTGTATGGTTCTGACTGGCTTTATCAAGTTCCAGCTGGAATTATAAGGTTCCGGCTGAAAAAGCATTTAGTGCACAATGATACACAATGCATTGTGCTACTAGTGATGTAGTTAATTTGACTATAAATTACCATACCAACGTTTCCGGCTGGAATTATAAGGTTCCATTGAAAAATCATATATTGCTGGATTTATAAGGTTCCGGCTGAAAAATTATATAGTGCACAATGATGCACAATACATCGTGCTACTTTTGCCATACTTAGTTTGGCTGTAGAGGGTATGGTTCCGGCTGAATTTGTAAGGTTCTTTTCCGAAAAATCATATATTTCTGGATTTGTAAGGTTCCGACTGAAAAATTATATAGTGCACAATGATGCACAATGCATCGTGCTAATAATGCCATAGTTAGTTTTGCTGTTATAGGGTTCTGGATGGCTTTATCAGGTTCCGGCTGGAATTATTAGGTTCCGGCTGAAAAACCAATTAGTGCACAATGATGCACAATGCATCGTGCTACTTATTCCATCGTTGTTTGGTTCCGGCTGATATGGTTCCGGCTGGCGTGACGGACACAATCTATCTGAATTTCCATCAAAGTCAGGAATTAATTTTAACGCTATCTCGACATTTAGTTTAGCCATTTTTATTTTTATGTTTAAGTAGTCGCTTACAACCGACTTAATATCTAAATTGTCTACGTTTGCACACTGATCAACAGAATTCAGAGATAAAGATCGTCTTTTTATTTCACGAGTACGTAACTTTAAAGTATTTGGATGCCCGTCTTTTACTGACATTAATTTAAATTTGGAAAGAAAACGAGTAAATCAAAAGAATTAGCTTCAGCAAAATACAACTATGTTAAACATTGAAAATGAGAAGAATTTTACGTAATCGAATTATTATAGAATTCATACACAATTTCAAATAATTTTTTCTGTTATTTCATTTTACGATATTAATAAAAAGTTGAGTTGATTATTTAATAATAAATAATATAAAAAATTTGAACACTAACCTTGAAAATATTATAATACATACCAAAATCCATATTAATTTGATGACGTTGAAAAATAAATATCGTTGAATGGATTACCAATGTACCGATGATATGTTGCGTTGGTTGTCGATATAACCTTGAAGAAGTTGATGTATGATGAGCAAATATTGATTTCCTTAATAATTCCCGATGTGAACGATTACGGTTGGTTTCGTCTCTAACGACTTATATTTAGCAGGTGATTATTATAACGTTCGTCAGTCGCCATGTTATAGTTATGTGGATTTTAAATTAGGCAATTTAGCATAGTTTTTTTTCTTGATATAAAATTTTAAAATTGCGATATTTGTATGGTGCAGTTTTATCAGCATATGAAATTTTTAAAATCCGTTTTGGCGTATGAAAATTTTTATTCGTATTATCCGTTTCATTGTTTTTGTTTTACGAATTTAAATTTAATTAATTTTTTTTTCTATTATAATTTTCGAGATTAATAAATAACGTTTTATTGAATTAATTATTAATTTTATTATTCATAATAATTTTTTTTCACTATGATTACTAATTTTGATTTCGTTTGCAAATCACTTGTAATCAAATTAGTCACAACAGTTATACATACTTTGGTACGATATAGCACTTTTTAGTAGCACTCGCATAACGTTTTACGTTTTTATGTTTATATATGAATTTAAATGAAATGTTATCCACAATATTCAACTAGCTATATACATTTTAATAATTTTGCACAATATATTTTTAAGAGACTTATAGATTTACACTATTTTCATTGCGCGTTATAATATTATAAAATTAAATTTTATTTTAAGCAATACGGCTTGCGCGTTTTAATTAAACCGATTTTCCAAAATTTTAAGATTTGCTCGTGGTGTGTAGAGCAAATCCCTCCGCTGCCACCAATATTTTTGTTGTGAATTTTGGAAATTCGGGAATTGATTTGTGTAATTTTAAAACACGAGAAATATATGATATTTTATACATTCAGTTTGTATTTAAATTTTATTTATTTAATAATATTTCACATTGGGTTATTGATAATTTTTATTTTCTAGTACACTCTCGACTGCCCTTGGTCATCTTTTGGTCATTCCTTTTATAGGTTTTTTCGTATTTTGTATATAAGATACATATAAAAGGATTATATTATATACAATACATTGAAATAATTTTATAACATAATTTTATTACATTTAGAAAGAAATATAGAAATTTATATAATTCAGTATTAATGCTTAATACTATCCCAAACCAAATACAGTGTCGTATCAATAATTCATAACACGGTATGTTATTGATGACTTCCTCCAGTTCGACAAAGAAAAGATCTTTGATGACATCTGATTTATCTTCGGTGGGTGCATGCACATTAACGATCGTGATGTTAAATTTCTTAGTGCGAAGTCTGACCGTGCATATCCGCATGTTGATAGGGTGGAAATCGATGATATGGTGCTTCACGCGCCGATGGATGAGGAAGCCAACTCCAAATTCTCCTCCGTTCTGGTGGCTGCTGTAATGAAGAGTGTAACCATTGGTAGTGTCATGGATCCCACTCCCAGACCATCTAAGCTCTTGTAGTGCAAGTAAGTCTATTGTGTAACTCTTTGCTTGGTTCGATCGGTTCTGGAGATTTCCAGGTCTTAAGAGGCTAAGCACGTTCCATGTTCCCATTTTTAAAGCGTTCTCCGTGTACAATTTCCGAATTTGTTACATGTGTGGGTCACGTACTGGTGAGAATCTTGAGGTATCCAGTCCTACCTTGAACACATTTATATAGCGAGCCGCTTGATACAAGACAGACGCCCGCTTCAGCCGCTCCTAACCTGGAAAACAGACGCTGGTTTGGTATTGGTTTTGAAGCGCCAATGACTCGCCCTGACATGTAGTGTCCATGACTATAAACATGATTTAGCTGCTCGTCTCCACTACACCGCCTGATTCATTTAGAGTTACCCAGAGAGCACCGCGAGTAGATATGAATTTTGGACTTCACTCCCCCCCTCCCCTCCCCTCGTACAGTGCAATTACGGAACATAAATATTACGATTACAACAATTAGTGACAACTTGCGGAATATTCTTCAACTTCTAACGATAAATTAGCGCGTCAAACAACAAATAATCCTCACTACTCGGGCATATCCGTACACACCAAGACCGATGCGGCGAATTTTTGGTTTTGACTAAAGCCCGCTGCACGACTGTGACATTTTATTTTAATCTGAAGTTAGTAGCTAATACGTTTTCCTTTGGGCAAATAGTATTAGTTACTAACTTCAGATTGTGAGTGCGGGTAAAGTCTCACAGTCGTGCAGCAGGCTTAATTGTAAGAAATTTAGATTTGATTTTTTTTCATTAACCTTTATTGAGACTAGGTAAAGTATAGAAAACGCTACCAGTGGAAAAAATGAAGCTTGCTTCAGATACACCCGAGACACTTTTTCCATTTTCAAAATGAAAATTTTATTATTAATTGTAAATAAATTTATAGTTTTTATATTTTAATGCAATTTACAAATCAGATCATTTTTCATAGATAATTCGTAGAAAAGCCGGACTTAACTCTTTTTCGTAGTAACATTTTTTTTCCGCGAGAGCACAGGGGTACAAGTCTAAATTAATGTTGGATAAGTGAACAACCGACTTCACTTTGGTGAAGACATATTTTTTTATATAATTAAACGTACTTATGTATCTATAAACGTGTTTTCCGAACTATCTGTCTTTTATTTCTATTAAACAATCCTAACAGGTTATGTCACTAATAACAGGCTGTCACTAATAAAAAACAGTTAAAAATTAGCGTTGTTGATTTAGTATCGTTTAAATAAAAAATAATAATAATTAAATTAGTTTTTGTGAAATCAAATCGGCGAATTTTTCTAACCTAAAAAGTGGCAGCGTCATTTGGAAATGTTCATGTAGAAAAATTGTTAGGTAGAGAAAATTATGGATCGTGGGCGTTTGTAGTTAAAAATAAACTCGAACATGAAAATTTATGGGATGTTGTATACGGTGATACAAAAGAAGATGATGAAAACTTTAAAAAGCAGGATGTAAAAGCGAAATCCAAAATCATTTTGTTGGTTGATAAATTCAACTACGTACATATCATGGATGCAAAAACGTCGAAAACGGTCTGGGATAAATTAAAATCTACTTTTGAAGATTCAGGATTGTCTCGAAAAGTTGGATTATTGCGCAAGTTAATAACAACTACGCTCAATAGCTGTGCAAGTACGGAAGAATATGTCAATTAAATTGTTATAGCAGCTCATAAATTGACAGAAATTGGACTTATTGTCAGTGAAGAATGGGTTGGCCCGTTGTTGTTAGCAGCCTTACCAGAACAGTATGAACCGATGCTCATAGGAATCGAGAGCTCAGGTGTGGCAATTACAGGTGACTCAATCAAAACAAAGTTGCTACAGGATGTACAAAAGAATGTTAATTCTCAAGGTGCTTTTTATACAAATAAAAGAATTTTAGCGACAGTTCTTCAAAAAAAGGAAATAAGTTTCAGTTACAAAAATGCAAAAAACCTCGTTGTTTTAGTTGCAATAATAATGGTCACATAGCAAAGGATTGCAAAAATCAAAACAAAAATGATGATAAATCAAAACCGTCTCATGCTGGTTTATGTTCAGCGTTCTCGATGGACACAGTGATTCTAGATGATTGGTATATTGATTCCGGAGCGTCAATGGATATGACGATACGAAAGAATTGGTTGTTTAATACAACTGAGTCTAATATTCGCGAAATTATTGTAGCAAACAGTGAGAGATTACCCATGGAATTGATAGGTAATATATCAACTATTGAACTACTAGTAGACGGCAAATCAAAACAGCAGAAAATAAATAATGTTTTATATGTGTCAAATTTGACAGTAAATTTTCTTTCTGTGAGTCAGATAACTAAAAAGGGATACTTGGTCAAATTCAGCACAAATGGTTGCAAAGTGACATGTAATAAAAATGTTTTAACATCAGCCACATTAGTGAGCAACATGTACAAATTAGATCGACCTCCGAGACAGCAGCAGAAAACAGTAATTTGTGGCATCGACGTTTGGCACATCTTAATTATAATGATTTATATAAGCTGCAAAATATGGTACTTGCTTTAAAATTTACCGAAAAACCAAAAAACGAATCGTGTATTTCATGTATTCAAGGGAAACAAGCACGACAGCCGTTTAAAAGCTCAGTTTCGCAGACATCTAATTTACTCGAGCTGATTCATACAGATTTGTGTGGTCCCATGGAAGTAGCATCAATGGGTGGAGTTAAGTATTTCTTAACGTTCAAAGACGATTTTTCGCGTAAAGTATTTGTATATTTTCTATAAAAGAAATCGGAAGTGAAAACTTGTTTTGAAAGATTCAAAGCATTAGTGGAGAATGATACAGGCCACCGAATGAAGTGTGTACATTCAGACAATGGTACTGAATATTGCAATCATGATTTGAATGATGTTCTAGTTAAGCATGGCATTCGACATCAAACAACAGTACCATATACGCCGTATATGATGTTCAATTCAGGGTTACCCACAATTTACTGGGCAGAAGCAGTATCAACCGCTGTTTATTTGACAAACGTGTCACCGACCAAACGAAATAACGATAAAACTCCTCACGAACTCTGGTCAAGTAAAAAGCCATATCTAAGTCATCTTAGAATTTTTGGTTGTAAAACAATGGTTTATGTACCCAAAAAAAACGGCAGAAATGGGATCCAAGATCTGAAGAGATGATTTTTGTTGGTTATTGTGAGAACACCAAGGGTTACTGTTTAATTAATCCTAAAAATTTGCAGTTCAATTTCTAGAAAGTGTTTCATACGGGAGTAACGTACAGAATCATCCTGATACAGTTAAAACAAAAGATTCATTTTTAAACGGAGTAGAAGATAATTCCAATACAGAGATCCTGTTGAACATAGATTCACGCTGTTCTGATCTTCAGTCATTAAATGAAAATAATGAAAACTATTTGGAACAGCATCTTGAGAAGTTGAGGTTTGCGAACCAGAAAATACTCATCAAGTAAAGGACACAGCAGATACAAATTCATCAGTAGTTCATCGTAGGTCAGAAAGAATATACCGAAACCAAAAATTATGACTGATTATGTGGTTTATTCTTCAAATGACTAATGAAGTTTGTGATCCAGAAACTGTGGCAGAAGCGCTGAATCGTGTTGATGGTGAACAGTGGAAGAAAGCTATGCAGGAAGAGTATGATGCTCTAATTACAAATAAAGCTTGGATATTAGTTGATTTACCATCAAACAGACGTCCAATTAATTGTAAATGGTTTTTTAAGACTAAATTGGATACTGATGGCAATATTCAGAGGTACAAAGCTAGGCTTGTCATAAAGGGATGTGCGCAAAAGACGGGCTTGGATTATCAAGAAACTTTTTCTCCGGTAGTGAGATACTCATCTATCAGATATTTATTGGCAATAGCGGCTCAGTACGATTTGGACATAGAACAGATGGATGCTGTGGCAGTTTTTCTGCAAGGAGATCTATCAGAGGAAATCTACATGGTTCAACCAGAATATTTTAGTAATGGTACTCAGGTTTGTAGATTAAACAAAACCATCTATGGGTTGAAACAAGCAAGCAGAGAGTGGAACAAAAAGTTAGATAAAGTTCTTATAAACATTGAACTTCAACGGTCTAAGGTTGACCCTTGCATTTATTCTAATGTAAAAAATGGCAAATTGTTTTTCATCGCTATTTATGTGGATGATTTTCTTATTGTTTCAAACGATGATGTATATTAAAGCAGAAAGTTAAAACTGAACTTAAGGAGAATTTCACAATGAAAGGAGAGGCAAAGTGCTGTGTTGGTTTAACTATTGGATGCAATCGTAAAAATGGATAAATATACATTGATCAGGAGCGATATATAAAAGAAATTTTGGATCGTTTCAATATGTCAGATTGCAAACCTGTTTCGACGGCATCTGACCCAAACCAAAAATTAACAAAGAGTTCTGAAAAATCCGCAGACATGTCGAATATTCCTTATCAAGAGGCAGTAGGAAGCTTATTATATTTGGTACAGGGAACAAGGCCAGATTTGGCATATGCAGTGAACAATGTTAGTAGATTTAATAATAACTTTGATCATTCGCACTGGATTGCAGTAAAGAGAATTTTTCGATATTTGAAAGGAACAGTTAAATTCAAATTAAAGTATTCTTAAAATTCAAATTATGAATTAATTGGATACAGCGACATCGACTGGGCAGGAGATCAAGATGGACGCAGATCTTGTACAGGATATGTTTTCGTTTTACAGGGAAGTGCAATAAGTTGGTCTAGTAAACGACAACATACAGTAGCTCTGTCTACAACGGAAGCTGAATACATGGCGCTATCTTCGGCAACTCAAGAAGCTGAATGGTTACGTCAACTGCAAATGAATATCTGGAGTGAAAAGGAACATAAAATTCCTTCAACCGATGCATATCATCCCAGAACTAAACATATAGATGTACGACATCATTTCGTTAGACAAAAACAAATGGAGAATCATATATATAAATCTGAACCCGATACATACCGAGAAGATGGTAGCAGATGTATTAACAAAATCAGTGACTAAAGTAAAGCATGATTTTTGTATAGAGAAGTTTGGATTATGTTTGGTTGATTGAATTGTTGTTCTAGTGGGAGTGTTGGATAAGTGAACCACACGACTCAACCATAATCTTTTATTGTATTGTTACTGACTTCGCTTTGGTGGACATATTTTTTTATATAATTAAACGTACTTATGTATAAACGTATCTGTCTTTTATTTCTATTAAACAATCCCAACAATTAATGATAAATGCAGATATGTGAATGACGTTAATGCAGATATGTGAATGATGAATGAGAAATTTATTGAAACATTTGTGGTATAAATATTTGATGAACTTAGTGTGACACTAAGTACTATGGTTTCGATAATATATAAACAAATTGATATATGCATATTTAAGTTCGACACTTGAACAGCTCTTAGAAATGCCGATGCATTATCAAGGGCCAGATGTCAAGTTCAATTTGTTTCAGACGAATGCAACAAAAGGAAAACTTAATCGACATACGACTTATAAAAGTGCTACCTTATTAATCCGGAAAGAACAGACACTAGACCCGGATTTGTCAATAATACAGCGTTATAAAGAAGATCGTCGCCATAAAGTGAAATTCAAGAAAATTTCAAGAAAATCAAATGTAAGCGGAAACAGAATTGTATAATGTCGTGTGTAGTCAAGAAAGAAAATGCATCTGACTTCTGATTAAGATAGCTGGATACGGTGTTTAGTATGGATAGTCTATTAAAAACATCCCCGTTTTGTTTGTTATTGGGTCCAGTTTGAATTAATTTGTTATTGTATGTGGTAGCCATCTGTTGGTCGGATTAAGTATTATTTGAATTTCGCTTTAATATTGTAGTTTAAAAAGGAGAGAGAAACAATCCTAACATCATCGCCGCTGAAATAAGATGTAATAAAAAGAAAATGTTAAGATATAAAATTGTGCTTTAATCCATTGAATTCACCGTGTGTTAGATTACTGTTATAATTAAAGTTTAATAAACTCATAATAAGTTTACATATCAGAAATGGGATCGTAATTAAAGATATATGTTCTATATGATAGGATCATCATAAACAAAATGACACGTTGAAAAGGATTCGTACTATCATCAATTATTGGATCCTATATGAAAATGTAACCGACATATTTTCAACCATCGTATTTACCACAGGCTAGTAACATTCATTCAGTACCCCGTGAACCAATGTACAACGAGCCACTAAACAAGCCGAATATGCAATGGATTTATTGAGACGGGAAAACAATACGTCACAAGCGAAATTTAATTCATATCCACAACCAGATTGAACCGAAGAGTAGTACGTAATTTAAATTCCCGTAATTTGAGCGCTATGATTACCGATTTTGATTCCAAAGTAAGTACAATTTCAATATTACAGAGGATCGAGCAGATCGAAAATGTTAGGTATAACGTGGTATGAGTTCGTGTCAATGTCTGTAAGAAATTGGGAAGGTTCGCACACTTCTTTAGTATCGGAGAACTTTAAGCCTCGGTGACCAAGGTAATTTAAAGGAAGCAGATATAATCAGATATACAACCGATGGTCTTGGTTTCAGTAATAGTACATTATACAGTTAGCAAATCAGGTTTATGATATGAGAATGTCATGAAACAAAGAAATTTCCATCCCGCCGATTATAGTTTGGAGAAATCTAAATGTTTTAAATGTCATAAAATTGGGCATTTACCTCAACAATGTACCGAAAAGGGTTTAGTTTGTTCTTATCGTAAAAATGAAGGTCATTATATGAAGTTCATTCTAGAACACAAAAATTAACACAAATACGACTGAAAAAACTACAGAATTAACGAATATCATAAAATTATCGTGGTAAATGGAATATCAATTAAAGGTTTTATAGATTTAGGTAGTGATTGTGTCACTGTTGACGAAAGTACCGCTAGTAAGTTAAATAAAGATGAACATTATTACGTATAAACAAATTTTGAAAGGTTTTAGGCTTGGTTTCTAGCCGTTACAACGAGTAAAAATTTTTCACAAATTCTTATTGATAATATCAGTATTAGAAGCTGTTAGAGGTAAGCTACGAGGCATTTAAATGAATATCGAGGTTGTTTTGCCTAAATATATGTATCAGAATTAGTAATGACAAAATTGTTCTGAATAATTCTAGGCCAGTGTTCTACGCTATCATTTGTCTGATACCTTGCGTGAGAATGTATCAACATTCATTGAACACATCCGCATTTCATGTAACATTAGGCAAAATTCAAAACTCTGCGTCCTCATATTCAAGCCCAATCGTTATTGCGAAGAAAAAACCGGTGAGGATAGCTGGCATCTTAATGATAAAACTGTAGACTCGTTTTCCATAGCCTCAAATCAATGATTTACTATACGAAGATTAGCAGGGAAAAAATATTTCACTGTTGTTGATTTAGCCTTTGTTTATTACCATATTAAAGTCATGGAAGAGTCAAAGCATCTTACTGCGTTTGCGACGCCTGACTTGAGTTTAATCGAATGCCATTCGAATATAGAAGGGCCAGTGTTTACATGGATGATACAATTTTACTTAGCTTCGATATAGAAAGTGGGTTAAAAGTATTTAAGAGATTTTTATAAAAACTTTTATTAAATATGGATTTACTTTGAAACTAACAAAGTGTAAATTTTTACAAGAGAATGTAACAAAGACAAGATCACTGCTGTGAAAAATTTTCTCGCCCCGAAAAATGACGACGTAGTCAAATTCAACGATAGTAGAGCCATCAACACGTCTTACGAAAGCAGATATCAATGGTAAGATGAGCAAGTACTCCCTACGAATTAATTCTTCGTAAGCTTTAAAGAATGAATTTGGTAAATTGTCCTTTGAACTAAATAAAGTCGTAATCTGCTGTAAATTAAAAAGGACAAAAAATAAAACCAAAATATATGTTAACCCATGTTGTTAGGACCGGTTTTAATCTAAAAAATAATAAAAATTAGAATTTGTACGCAACTGTTTAAGAACAAATTCATCGTACGGTTAATTTAATTATTATTTAAAACAAACGAAATCATTCTTAATCATGTGTTGGCCTTCCTTTAGACCCTACAGCTGCTTTTAATCTATTATTCATAGACACAAACAACTTTTTGTGAATTCGGGCGGTACTCGAGCCCATTCAAACCTTATTGCATATTGTGATGTCTCCTTGGAAGTAATGGGGTATTTATGAAGTTGCCCCCACAGATGTTCAATAGGATTAAGGTCAGGATGGGCGTGTTATACAGCAACCATTTTCGAACAACTCGCACTGTGTTTGGGGTCGTTATCTTGCTAGAAGATACAATTTTGCGGCAATTCCAATTTCTCCACTGATGCTTGTAAATTGGCTTTTAAAATTGGCTTTTAGATACTGCCATTTGTCCATATTTTCGTCAATAAATATAAAATTAACGACACCAGTCGTTAATTTTATATTTATTGACGAAAATATGGACAAATATCGTCGACACCCCCAAACAAGTACGTTCCCACCACCGTGCTGGTAAAAGGAACTGGCCGGCCCCTCGTGTCTAAAAATATTGTATTTACTTTGTTCTGTAAATATTACTCCGTTCCAGATTGAAATGTCCTTCTCCATGTGTAAATTTGTAAATTCCAGACGTTTCTTCTTATTTACATCACTGATAAGTAGTTTTCTTCTGGGTGTTCAAAAGAAAAATCCGTGTCGTTTTAAAGTTTATTGAACTGTACACGAACACATATTTATTCCATAATCTTGGCATCGATTGAATTTGTGTGCTAGACGTTCTAGGTTCTTTCTCTATAGTACAATATCAGATAGTGTTTGACCCTCTAAATGCATGTTTTTTACAACATCGCGGAAATCAGTGCTGGTTTCTGTTCGTGAAGACATTACGACGAGAACTAAAACTCAATTATTAAATTAATCAATCCAATAGCTTTGATGACATTGAAAAAAATAAAAGTTGAACCAATTTTAAATAGTCGCTACAATAACTGTACGATGAATTTGTTCGTAAACAATTCCATACAAATTGTAATTTTTATCATTTTTTAGATTAAAACCGATTTTAATAAAATGAATTAACATATATTTTGGTTTCATTTTTTGTCTTTTTTAATTTACAGCACACTACGATTTCATTTAGTTCAAATGACAATTATCAAATTCATTTTTCAAAGGATGCGAAGAATTAATTCGTAGAGTGTACATGTATTTGAGAGTGGAAGGAAGTGGAAACTTTGTGAACGTAATGTACTGGCATTGTACGATTCAGGGAAACATTTTGATGTTGTTTCCCCAAAGCTAGTATATTTGGAGGAAGATAACTGTTTACATCCCGTGGTGTATTTTAGTCGTCAAACATCGAATTTGAAGAAAAATATCAGTTTTAAACTGCAGCGGTTAACGTTATTGGAACGATTGCTCGATTCCGCCCATATTTATTAGGTAAACAATTTACAGTAGAAAATTGCAAAATATTTGATTTCTTGTATTGAAAATACGTATATTTACACTCAAACTATGATTTTGTATCATTACATAAGCGAATAAACTAATATTTAAATTTGCTGCTCGCTGCTTGGTGTGTTTCATCCTTAACATGTGAAGTAACTTATAAAACCGCGAATTTGTTTGTTCCAAAGATAACTTTTCGCAAATTTTTATTGAATATGCTATTGGGACTGCCATTCACCCTTCCGCCATCAAATATTTCTTTAAGTTGTAATCTAAGTTCTTATTCCTATTTCCCGAAGTTGTTGCTATTTTCAATGTAAATATTCGTATATAATACTGTTTAAAATACGGCGAGACTAGGTAGTCATTAGCAAATACCCCTATTATGAATTATCCGACTGTGTCGAAATCGCGAAAAATCTAGTATTTTTCGACCATTAACAGTATCTTTATTTCGTTTCGCGAAGAATTAATTATTAAAATTCTATTTCGAACCCACCGATCGAATTTTCTATTCTAAAAATCGATTCTTAGTTTACTGTATTCTATAACTTCATCTAACCAAAAATCCGATAAACGTAGATAGTAGTTCTGCCTAGTTGACCATATTTGAACCATAATATAACTTTTACATGAGTGTATTTTAAAATTTACATGAGTGTATTTTAAGCTTAAAGAGGTATCCAATCTTGCTATTAAAATTATTAAATTAAGTATAGGTATACATACTTGAAATTAAAAAGCTTGTGTCTTTGCTGACTCATAAAATACTAGAACCTGAGACTTTCACAGAATAAAAAAAAATGCATGCTAAACTTTTATTTTTATAGTTTGGTAACAAATTAGGTAAATAACATTTAATTATAATTTTAATCCATATGCGTTTAAACAAAATTGTACATCCGATTCATTTTCATACAAACAACTAAAATAAGTAAAAAATCATAAATTGAGCCACCAAAAATCAAATATAAAGCTCATGAGTGTTTTGCCAGGAAACCACGAAGTTGGGTAAAATAATTTTGTTTCAGTTTAAAGCACGCCCAGAAAAACAATCCTAGTATTGAGGTATAAGATAGATATAATACACTTTTATAAAATGATGAATATTTGGCGTTTTTCAAATCCACTTGTAGCACCGGTATTTGCGAGTTAAATGATCGCAGCTGAAACGGCAAAAACTATTTAATTTTTTTTGAATAATCTTTAAGTTTTAAAATGCATACCTGTATAATATTTTGTTTCAAGGAGTTGATACAGTTGTGTAACGTTTTAACGGACAGCAGAAGTCGATCGACTTGTTCTAAATTAATTTGGCCCTGTTTTTGAACATATTCATTCGTTACGATAAATTTTAAACCGGACTTAAGAATTATCAAATGTTTTAATAGTCCAGCCACAATAATATAAAAATCAAAAGTGTCTTCTGATTTTAATGCATTGACTTTATTAATTGATTTCTTGGACCACGGATAACCATGGAATCTGAAATTGATTTATAAAACACAGATACAAGATATTTTTTAGAAAACTTGTTCTTACTTGAATAATCCTAATTGTATAGAGTTCCGCTGGTATGGAAATTGAATTCCGATTTCTTCTAGCCGCTTATCACTTATCGTTAAGAATTCTTCTAAACTGATGTTGTTCTGGGCGAACATGTTAATAAGCTTTTCCATTTTCATTCCAAATAAAATTGGTTGAATCTCAGGGAAATAAGCAGGTGACTGAACCGTACTTTGAAATACTGATGGAGCTAGGTTCTCATAATGTGTATAGTAACGGTAACTTGCTGGTAAAACATATTCCTCTACATCTTCGGGAAATAATTTCACAATATTTTCGTAGCCTAGTTTAGCTGCCGCTTCACGTGGTGTGTTACCTCTCCGATTGGTTGTGTAGATGTCAGCGCCAGCCGAAATTAGTAATTGAACCATTTCCTCGCTATTTCGTTCAACGGCATATACAAGTGCAGTATTTCCATATACATTTTTTGCTTCCAATGAGGCACGATTAATGATTAACTTAACAATATCTACGTAACCATTTTTTATCGCATTCATTAAAGGCGTTGTACCATTTCTATCGGACACATTTATAAATGCACCACGCTGTATTAAGAATTCAGTAATTGGGAATGCATTGGCCGGCTCATTACAATCACATGAGACTATAAGTGGGGTTACAGAGTCAATTTGCGTATTAACATCCGCCCCTTTCTCTACTAAATATTTAACAATCTCGAAATGGCCATAGTAACTTGCATACAATAATAAAGACCAGCCTTGCGGCAGTGGCATGTCTATTGAATCGAATTGACCTAAAATTATAAGATTTAAGAAAAATCAAATCAAATACATCTTACTCATGTTACACGATCATACAATGTGCTTCCCACAGTTCTATCATTTTATCTTTGTCTCCAGTTTTAACGGCATCATAAATCAGATCATTAATTTGGTCCTGATGTATTGATGGTAAATATTTTTCTTTTGCATCTTTTTGGAGCTATATTTTGATTTAAAAAACAACGCTATTGAAAATTTTTAAAATGCCAAACGTAATTTAAAACATTGAGACTTACAACTGTATCATTTGAACTAAAATTGAAATCATCCGATTCGGTATCAGAATCACTCGGTGGGCGATACATAGTTAACAGCAATATAAATAATTAGATTTCTAGACTTCTAGTATTACATATAAAATTATTTTTTAAACTCTAGTTACACTTCGCAAGGCATTAAAAATGCAAAATCCCGGCGTTGGAATATTTTGACAGCAACAAGATCTAAAATTGTGCTATAAATATTAGGTTTGTGGATTTATATGTACAAAAGTATCTATAGAACAAAATTATCATGTAACCAATTTATAGGACACATGCGCCACAAATGTCAAGTAACCAATGTTTTGTTGAATTGTTGATGTAAATGTATTGCTTAGCCATGGAGCCGGGTGTAATTATAAAGTTGGATGAAGCCGTTGTGAATAGAATAGCTGCTGGTGAAATTATTCAACGTCCAGCTAATGCCCTCAAGGAATTGATGGAAAACAGGTATTTACTTTTAAAATGGATATTCAATGCGAAATGCCGACTGAGACCAACCACCGTTTTAGCTTAGATGCCAAGGCCACCGTAATTCAAGTCACTGTAAAATCTGGCGGCCTTAAACTTCTTCAAATACAAGATAATGGCACTGGTATTAGACACGAAGATATGGAAATCGTTTGTGAAAGATTTACAACCTCCAAACTTAAGGAATTTAATGACCTAACTAAAATATCAACCTATGGGTTTCGAGGAGAAGCACTGGCCAGCATTAGCCATATTGCCCACTTAACGATACAGACAAAAACAAAGCATGATAAATGTGCGTATCGAGCAACTTATGCGGATGGAAAACTGAAAGGTGATATTAAATTATGTGCCGGAAATCAGGGGACGCAAATTACAGTCGAAGATTTATTTTTTAATGTGACCCAAAGACGTCAAGCCTTGAAAGGAATTAACGAAGAGTATCAAAAAATTTACGACGTTATGTGTAAATATGCGATTCATAATGCGGGAATAGGATTCATTTTGAAGAAATTTGGAGAAAATAATGTACTTAGAACTACTGCAAATGCATCTCATTTGGACAACATTCGGATTGTTTATGGAAATGCGATCGCGAAAGAATTAACAACTATCGAACATGAAGATGAAACATTCCAGTTTAAAATCAAAATACTTCTTACTAAAGTTAATTTCTCGCTGAAAAAATCAATTTATTTATTTTTTATAAATCACCGTTTAGTAGATTCTGCCAATATAAAATATTCGATCGAAGACATTTACTCTCGTTACTTGGCCAAAGGTACATATCCTTTTGTGTACCTCAGCTTAGAGCTCAATCCAAATAATGTTGATGTTAACGTCCATCCAACGAAACATGAAGTTCATTTTTTGCATGAAGATGAAATCATTGAGAAAATTTCGCGACTGATCGAAAAAAAATTTCTGGATGGTAATGAAGTTCGAACATTATACACACAATCACGGTTGCCTGGAGCAGATGAAGCAATAGAAATTCAGGCAGATAAATCTATTCAAGGCAAAGACAAAGTGTATGCAAAAGATTTAGTCCGAACCGACTCCAGCATGCAGAAATTGGATAAATTTTTTATGGAAACGAGTTCATCACAAATAAATCGATTGCTTAATGAGGGAGACGACAGCATCCATAATGTTAACGACAGCCAGTGTAATGTTACCATAACAATAACTGATGATCCCGTGAAGACAACATACACACCAAAGAGCAATAAAATGAAAATGTAATGTAAAAGTTATCCTTTTAAGTTTAGTTACAATTCATAATTGTTTTCTTTCTTTCTAGAGATACTCAACTATCATCGGTTCACAAGTTACGAAAAACAATAGAATCTCGATGCAGCCACAGATTTCGCGATATTTTATCAAATCTAACATTTGTTGGAGTTGTTGACCATCGCCAAGCATTAATCCAACATGAAACTGTAATGTATCTGTGTGATACACAAAAAATTTCCGAAGAACTTTTCTATCAAATCTTGCTGTTTGATTTTGGAAATTTCGATAAACTTGAGCTGCAGACCAGCGGCTCGGATGGATTGTCGATTAAAGAATTAGCCTTGATATATCTAGATTCAGAAGAGAGTGATTGGACGGAAGAAGATGGCGACAAGTCGGAGTTGGCCGATCGGGTTGCAGAAATTCTAATTAGCAAAAGTGTAATAATGAACGAGTATTTTGCCATCAATATTACCGAGGATGGCAAATTAAAAACTTTACCCATTTTAATCGAAAAGCATAAACCATATCTCGCCTATCTACCAAGGTATATAGTGCGCTTGGCAACTGAAGTAAATTGGGATTACGAGTTAGAATGCTTTGATACATTAGCTCAGGAGACCGCTTACTTTTATTCAAAAATCGCTTATTCTGCGAACGAAAATGATTGGTTCTGGACAGTCGAATTTGTCTTGTATCCAGCGATAAAGAAATACTTGCTACCATCAAAAAATTTTACAGTCAACAAATATTTATTACAAGTTGCCAATTTATCAAACTTATACAAAGTGTTTGAAAGATGTTAAAAAATTACAAGTAAATCTAAACTATTCCTAATAAATGTTATTTTATTTTATTACAAATCAGGCTGCCTGATTCTAGACTCTCGATCCGGATTTGATACGTGCAGTTTCAACAAATCCATAATTTCATTATCATATTCAGGTGGTGTCGGTTTATTACCGATTGTCCAGTAATATATTTCCCAATCATTTGTCGGTTCATTTATTAACTTATCGTACAGCTCTATTTGATGTTTGTTAAACCCATTTAAATATTTGGCCGCAAATGTGGCAAGGAGTAAGCCATTTTCCAACATACCCCGCTTCCTAGATTGATATAATAGCCTTGATTTGCGTAATTGCATTGTTTCATTTTCTTTGATCGTGTACTTGGGTATTGGTACTTCTGTTGATTCGTCAAAGTCTATCACCTGAACAAAATTTGGTTCTGTGCCAACAGTCGATGCAGTTTTATTTCCGTCTTTCGACTCCGTGGCTAGAGTTCGAAAACCAACACGTACGTTAGGCAAGTTCTATAAGCAAAATAATATTTATTTTAATATTACACATACTTCCTTTCTGAAATTTATTTACTTTAAATAATGGCAACACCCTCAATTTATTCATTTTTATTCGTTTAAAATCCTAAAAACACTGCACTATTTATGTAACAGCAACTTATGACAATTAAATTTATTTTGGCTTTTTCCTAAAGCATGTGAACTTGCTGTGGCTACATGCTTCAAATGTTACTGCTATTTTATGTTCACCAAGAAAACAATATTTGTGCACCGAATCATAATCCAAGTACATACACAGTTTTATTTTTAACTTTTTTTTCAACATACGTAAAACGAATAATCGCTGGTCAATAATTTTAGGTAATCTTTAGCTGTAAAGCCTTTATTCCAAAAAAAATTTGTTGACAGTAATGGCCTAATGGCCCTATTCCATGGGAAAAATCTGCTGTCAGTAAAAACAAAAGCGAGGAAAAAATATAGATTTTACAGTGTACAAAACAAAAAATGTTATCAGTAAAATTTTACGCCCATGGGGCGGTATGTTGTACCATATCACTTCGAATCGAAATTCGAACAAAGTCGAATGGCGGTATGTTGTATCATTTTCGAAAAGCAAAAATTATACAACTTTCACTTTTTCGATTCGACTTTTTTCGAATTCCACTTTTTTCGATTCGAAGTGATGGGACAACATACCGCCCCATGTTTCCATGACAGATATTTCCATGCAGAGTTGAAAGTGGCTTGAGTTGGAGTTAGCGTTCATGGAAACAGAGTAGAGTTGAGTTTTCGTTAAATTATTTTGAACTCGACGAAACTAATGGGATTGAGTAGAGTTGAAATTCAAAATGGTGGCAAATGAAAAATTTTCATTTTTAATGTCAAGGAAATATATATTAAAAATTTTAAACCACAAATATATATATTTAAAACAAAAAATTATTTTAAAATAATTTTCCGGGCATATAAAATTATACATAGAGTATTATTAGGCACAAATTAAATTAACTTTATCAAGCTGTATCAAAATTTCAACTCAACCTAACTCTACTGCATGGAAACGATCAACACAATTTTGGAATTAACGAAAACCTAATTTCAACTCAACCTAACTCCAACCTGGTTCATGGAAACATGGTAAGAGTTAACCTAGGTTAAAGGTTGAGGCACATAGTTTTCGTTCCGTTCCGACCTTTAAGTTGAATATGTCAAAATGTATGGAAAACCGAAAACATGCTCACAATGTTAAGTTTAAGGCGGAACCGAACCGAAACAGTTGATCAAATTTCAATAAAAACTTAAACAATAACCTCAAATTATTTATTTTGGCGTTTATTCATCGTTTTTTTTCAATGTGTAAATCTTCACTCATTATTAAATCAATTGATATGAAATTATAAATAATTGATTGAATTGAAACGATATTGTGAGAAATTAAAAAGTTCGATTTATCAAATAACACTAAAACAACTCAAAACGAAACGAAAGCTATGTGCGTGAGAATTTAAAAAAAACTTATTGAAAACGAAACGAATCGGAACGGAACGAAAACTATGTGCCTCGACCTTAACTCAGGTTTACGTGCATGGAAATGCAGATTAGGGTTGAGTTTCGTTAAACCCAAATAAACTCAACGAAACTAGTGTGGTTGAATTAGGTTCTAGCTGGCAATGTTTTTTACGTGTATTTTAAAATGACGCTCATTGTAAACTATTCAAATACAGATTTTGAATAAAAATATTTTAAAATAAAACTTGAAAATGAGTTAAATTACGAAAAAAATATTAACATAGCTGTCAACTTAACTCAGTTTCATGGAAACGGCACGAGTTAGCTCCAACAAATTTTCGACTCAACGAAACCTAAACCCGTTTTAACTCGGTCAATACCACTATATACAGGCCGATTTTTATGAATAAAAAAAGAGTGAGTCCATTAGTACTCTCAAGGAGATGTGTAAACATGGCATATGTATAGTGCGTGTGTATGGTTTACTTTGAAGGAAGAAGAAATGAAATTTTACTAACCAGATTTTTTCATTCGTTTATTACCATCAAATTGGTCTATTACTCTTTCGGTATAATCAACGCAATTGGCCTATGGTAGTTGCAAGCATCAAAGACGTCGTCCCATATTCGTAGTACATATATCTTATATTTCTCACATATCTCGTAGAAGATATATTTAGAACTGAGTTCTTGTGCAAATCGAATTCGTATCGCAGGAAGTTTATAAGTGATTCATCACTGATCTTAGGGAGCAGCAAAATGAAATCCCTGCTCATAATCATCGGCAAAAGATGTTAGTCTCCTTGAAGAATTTTTGAAATTCTTTCAGAATATGGAGCAAGGACGAAATGTATGTACTTGATTATGTCTTCGACAGCTTTATTCGGCGAGGTGTATACAACTACCAAAAGCATCTTATATCGCCAATGGGTTGTGTTGTTACGCTCATACCAGTTGTTTGTCCAACGATGATTTCCTTATGCGAGGTGACTGTATGAGTTCTACTTGAATTTTTATATACTGCTACTCCAACCGCCCGCTGACTATTTCTCTTGAACTGAACACAGCATTGAAAATTAGGAAAATTGAACATGCAGGTCATTCTAGGAGAGCAAAAGAATTGAGCATCCCTGCGTGACTGTATCAGTTAGGTCGAGGTGAAGCGACCTGGGATTCTGGCAGTTCAATGTTAAAAACCAGACGTCATTATTATCTCGTACAAAATTTGCCATTACATCCTGAGCTATACTTAGCAGTTTTGTGGTGAGGCGCGTTAACTCATTTTGAAGAGGACCAATTGAGGTTGCATTTTTACGTTCATGGTAGAAGACATAA
The DNA here is from genome assembly GCA_932526605.1 of Nephrotoma flavescens. Taxonomy (NCBI): domain Eukaryota; kingdom Metazoa; phylum Arthropoda; class Insecta; order Diptera; family Tipulidae; genus Nephrotoma; species Nephrotoma flavescens. The sequence goes on along the minus strand of OW052221.1, from coordinate 201,977,570 downwards.
TCATTGTTAGCCGAAGTGATGAACTGCTCTACGAGATCGTGATAAAGCCACATACACAAGTTGTTGACTGTGTTTTTTACCGTAAGAGTATACTATCTCGTTATAGGTACCACTCTCTATAGTGCATAAATTGTGGTGGCACACGCTATTTTAAATTTTTTTATTTTTTCTGTTCGCTGAAAATGTCGATTCGTCGATTCGTCGTTTCTATTTAATTTTATAAATGTTTCTTTGTTTTCTTTCCATACTATTTATATATACACATACACTCAGACTATGTGTATGTACAAAATTTATATATGTATTTTGTTCTTTTTTTATTATTTTATATTTTGTTTCTTTTTTCAATGAAGATATTTAAACGTAGTACGTAATTTCTGTTCGTTTCATTTGAAAGTTTACTACCATACAAAAATTTTTGGCATACGGCGTAAAGATGTTTACACATCAAAAAAAAAATCTGAATTAGTATGAGTAGTATTGAGAAATTAACTTGGCGACATACACATGAAAATAGTTATTATGAAAAGCTAGAAATGTGAACTATTGTCCCTTTCTCTCCATTCTTAACTCCTTTAGTAACATTTATAAACAAAAAAAAAATCTTGTTAAGAAACTTTTCGTTCATTAATTTTCCAATTAGAACAACAATCCATTTTTCCATAAACCACGTGCTCTTTACGAAAACAAAAATTTTTTGATTACTTTTGTGGTTCATGTTACTATTTTCTTGGGCTGTTGTTTTTGGTTTTATACGTTGAGCTACAGTGTGGGGAAAGACAACCGTAACAGATTGATGTAAAGTAATATTTATTTAAATTTTGTAATTATGTAGTTTACGTTATAATATTGTGTTATGTAATAATACATTAATTTAAATATGTAATTGTAATGGAAAGCGATATTTTAACATAATTTAGTATATTCTATCTAAGAAAATTATGTATACATGATTTGATTAGGGAATAAAAATCACACCGTTATCACTAAGTACGTACAAATGTTTCGATAGTTTACTGTACAAAATATTCCGTTTACATAGGGATAGTATACACATAAAAACAAATTGGATAAACATTCAATCAGTTCCGTTTTTTTTTCTCCCGACTGTACTCATGTTTACATTTAACTACTGTAAGAATTTTTTCCAATTTATATAAAAGAATACGAACCTTTTAGTTCACAAACAATTGAAATAATGTATTAAATTTATTAAAATTCATTTTCGTAAATTTAATTAGTGAAATTTTAATTCAATTTGATATTTTTTTTTTTTTAAATATTCGACATAATATTCACTCTTCCGTCGCAACATACATTTTTTTACTAAATAAATAAACTTCAGCAAAACAAATCAAAGTAAAAGTTACAAAACAAAACAAAGAAATTATTATTTTTTGTATTTTCGTGTTTTCTCGTGTGGTAAAATCATGTGCCGATTATGACGCGTAAGCAAAGTGGAGTTGTTGTTTAAAAACGAAAATTACTAAATGAAAATTTCGAAATACTAAATTTATTTTTCGAGAAAATTGCCACCAAAAGTTGATTATTTATAGTGATCACTGACAAAATATTTTTTTTTTTATTTTATTTATGAAATACAAGCGATTTATTGGCAAAATCAGATAACTATAACATTCTTACTATGCAACCGATTTTTTCTTTTTGTATGGTTTTGTCAGTTTTTGTTAAATAATACTCATGCTATCGTCGGATTTTTAAAAATCGGCCTGTAATTGTAGTGGTATTGGTAAAACGAATAATCGCTGGTCAATAATTTTAGGTTATCTTTAACTGTAAAGCCTTTATTCCAAGAAAAATTTGTTGACAGTGTTGGCCTAATGGCCTTATTCCATGGGAAAAAGCTGCTGTCAGTAAAAACAAAAGCGAGGAAAAAATATAGATTTTACAGTGTACAAAACAAAAAGTGTTATCAGTAAAATGTTACTGAGAGAATAGGGGTTAGTGTCCACTGCCATAATACTGAAACATTTTTCATAAGGAAATCACCAACCTAAAAAAACAATTTTTTTTTTCTCAAAATTTTTTTCATACTTTTCTGTAAGGAAAAAGTTTAAGGAATTCTATTGGGGATGCGCGTAACAACACCTTTTTGTTGCATAATATAATTTTGTAAAATTATATTTGAGTATATATATGTATTTGAGTTTTAATGTATTTGGGGTTTTAATAATTAATTTTTGGAAACATTTGGAGGTTAAAAATTAATAAGTCAAAATTTTCTAAACAAATAAATAATAGCGTTTTCGGAAATATCCCATGGTAACTTTTGAGTAATTTTAATTTTTTTAATGTTGGTAACAAAAGTTATTTAAGTAACAGCCCATCCCCAATAGAATTCCTTTAACTTTTTCCTTACAGAAAAGTATGAAAAAAGAACTTGAGTAAAAAAAAAAGTTTTTTTCATACTTTTCTGTAAGGGAAAGGTTAAAGGAATTCTATTGGGGATGCGCTGTTACCCTGACTATACAAAAAGTAAGTTTATATTTCGCGTGGTAATATTTAATTTAAGACCGAAAATAAAAAACAATTAAAACTAAATTACCCTAAAGTTACGTTAGTATGTTCGGAAATAGTTTTGGTAATTTTTTGTAAGCAAGTTACCCAAAAATTACCATGGGGTATTTCCGAAAACGCCTAATAAATACATATGTGTATGTAAATTTCTGGTGGACAAGTTTTACTTTTCCGGTAAACATTTAAATGACCGAAAATTTCATCATGTGAAAACATCATGTGAATTTATCGTATGTCAAAAACAAATCATATGAAACGCAAGTTTTGATCGATTTGTAAAATTTTTTACATGCGAGGCGAGAAATACAGATTAAATTAAATTATAATAAAAATCCAATTGACGGTAATTTAATGAATGTTCAGTTGTTTTTTTAACTAGTATGCAATTAGGTAAATTCGGAAAGATAATAATTGGTTGGTAAGTGTATAATTAGCAACTATTGCATATGATGTAACAAAATGTAAGGTTAGAAATTAATATATTTCAATGCAATTTTAGGTCCGTAATTGCGGGTGCTGGAATTTACGGATTTGTATATGCAAAGGGTTTAGTGGATAAGAATCGTTTACAGGGCATGCGAATTAGGGAGCGCATGCGAAATTCTAATCTTGGTGAATATACTCCAAGTGACCGGAAATTCGAAGGTTAAATATAAATAAACATTTTAAAATTAATCAAACTATTTAAATCCAAACAAAATAAACATGGCAATGCAATTGTCAGCGGCTGATCAAGCTAAATTGCAAATGATGCAAGATATCGAAATTGAAATGATGTCAGATTTGTACAATAGGATGACATCGGCCTGCCATAAAAAGTGTATTCCACCAAAGTACCATGATTCGGAATTGGGTAAGATTATTTTGTGTTGAATTTTTAAATCCCAGTTCTAATCTCTTTTGAATTGTACAGGTAAAGGAGAATCGGTATGTATTGATCGATGTGTTGCTAAATATTTAGATATACACGAGAGGATTGGCAAGAAATTAACAGCTCTATCAACACAGGACTCGGAACTCATGCAAAAAATGGGCGGGACTGATGGGAAATAAAGAAATTAATTTTTTAAATAGATGGAATATTATTTCTAATTGCATAGTTTATACATATAATTTAATTGTTACATTGAATTTTGTACAAATTCGTTATTATTTTATGTACTTTTCAATGGCATTTCAATAATTGCCTCTTTGTGTTAATTTAATTAAGTACCATGTACGATCCAAAATAAATTTATAGTAAAACAAGTTAAATTGGAAAAGCTTTATAGATTTCAACGGATTTTTTTAGATGATATTCAAATTGCAAGCTCAGCGATGGACACCCTGCTCATGCAAATAAACAAAATTGTTTGTCACCCGTTTTCCTATAATTTTTGACATTTATCTATTTTGTAAACTTCAACATGGCAATATTAACACTAAAGCAAAGGATATTTATTGTTAAACGTTATTATCAGACTGGCAATTGCACCGAAAAGGTTCAAAATGAATTTCCTGATGTGTTCAACCAAATGGAGTTGCCTACAAATGAACACATAATCGATTTAATTAATATATTTGAAGAATTTGGAAGTGTTCTGTTGTATACGAATGAACAAAAGCTAGGGAATAGTGTATATACAAACGAGGTAATTTATCGTGTTAGTTGATTAAAAATGTTCGATATAAACTGTTCATTAAATATGTAACACATTCCTCCTATTTCGGTTTGTGTACATTCAATTTCTATTTGTTAATTTGTACATGTATATGATGTATACCCCAGATAGCGAAGAAACTTACCATTTTACCATAATAAATTATTTGCATTTGTAGGGTATTTACGAAATCGATACAAATGCTGATTCGAACGAAGTCACATCTGAAATAAAAATCGAATCGCTTCTCCCACCGGCCGACCCTAGTGAATTGAAGGAAGATGAATTTGTGATAAAAAATGAATTGATAACAACGCTAAATGAAAATATTTCAGAATTGGTAAACAATTTTAATGAAGATGACTATGAAGTCGAAAATGATAAAAGTTCTGACGAGGAAGAGAGCGAAGTGAATAACGAATCGACGATTGATTGTCCTCGGGATGCTATTGAGGAAAATAATTTTGAAGTTATTAACTCTAATACAAATCTAGAAGATAAAGTATATACATGCAAAACATGTCAGAAAACCTTTAAAATACGTCGAGCATATTCAAAACATCTCAATATTCATAGAAAGGAATGTCATCTATGTGGAAAAGTCTGCAAGGACCTTCTGAAGCATATGGCTAAGCATACAGGTGAACGAATTTATCAATGTACCGAATGTGGGTCACAATTTAAGAGCATGGAAAGATTAAAGGAACACCAGGCAGTACATTCAGATGATCGTCCATTTGGGTGTGAAACGTGTCCAAAGAAATTTAAAACACGCAAAAGACTTCGAGATCATGTGCGAACCCATTTATCAAACGCAGATCGACCAATTAAGTGTGAAATTTGCGGAAAAGGATTCCTGTCGAATTTAATTTTAAAAATACATTCACGTACACATACCGGTGAAAAGTCGTCTATTTGTAATATATGCGGTAAATCGTTTGTTTCGAATAATACATTAAAAATACATATCCGCACGCATACAGGAGAAAAGCCATATGAATGTCCGTTCTGTGATAATAAATACAATTCGTCGGGAAGTTTAAATATTCATAAACGGATTCACACTGGTGAGAAGCCTTATAAATGCCAACATTGTTCAAAAGGTTTTTATGATTTGGCGACGTGCCGAACACATGAGCGGACGCATACAGGAGACTATCCATATAAATGTAAAATTTGTGGCAAAGCACATAATCATACAAGTAATTTAAAATCACACATGAAACATGTACATAAACAAGAGCGGGAATAAAATTCTTTAAAAAAGTTTTTGGGTCTTCTTTTAAAACACGAAACCATATCGAAAAATAATTTTGTTCAACCATTTTTATAACAGTTTGACTATTTGGCTTGGCAGTCGTACGAAGTGAAATGTTGAGCTTGTGCATCTATATAAGTTCTGTGTGGCATGGCAATTTATTCCGTAAAACAGCGAATATTTATGGTAAAACGCTATTACCAAACTGGGAATTCAACCGAGAAAGTTCAAAATGAGTTTATATTTGAATACTCCAAAAGTAAAATACCTACAGACCAAAACATTGAAGAAATTGTTCAGTTGTTTGAGAGTTTTGGAAGTGTTATATCAAATAACGAGATTCATACAAAATCAGAGGTGAATAATTAAGCAATTTATTTAATTTTACGATTTGTATTGCATAGTTACCAATTTTAATTTATGTTCATTCATAATTTAGATAGTTTTTTCTTATTTGTAAACAAACTAATTTGACGTTTCGTGTACAGGATGATACTGAAGATTCGAGGTATAACAGTTTTGAAATCAAACGAGAAATTAACCCATTATCAACTGATGATGAATCGTCCAAATTTTCTGAAACCGATCACGATGACGAGCATTCAACAAGTGGCGATAAAACCGAGTCGGACGGATGTGCGAAATCTGCTGAAACAAATGAGATTTCATGTGGGAAATGCGATAAAACATTTCATTCAAAGCGGAGTTATTCACAGCATTTGGACGTCCACGAACACGAATGTAAAATTTCTCGGAAAAATTGTCGCAATGTGGTTAAACATATGGCTACGCATGCTGGTAAACGCTTGTACCAATGTGGTGATTGTAATTCCTTATTTAAGAAAAAGGAACAACTTAAAGAGCACTCGGCCGTGCATTCCGAAGAGAAGCCGTTTATATGTGGCACGTGTCAAAAATCATTTAAGACGCGGAAACGGCTAAAGGATCACGAGCCAACACATTTAACGAATGAAGAGCGTCCTGTTAAGTGCGAAGTATGTGGCAAAGGATTCCTTACCAAACTTTTACTAAACCTCCATTTTAGAAAACATACCGGTGAATTCCAATCAATTTGTAATATTTGTGATCAGGCTTTATCGTCAAATTATGCCTTGAAAGTTCATATGAGAACGCATACCGGAGAAAAACCATTCAAATGTCCGTTTTGTGACAAAAAATACAGTACCGCCTGTAGTTTAAGAAGTCATAAACGAATTCATACTGGGGAGAAACCATTCATATGCAATAATTGCGAGAAATCATTTGTTACGAGTAGTACATTAAAAAAACATAACGAAACTATACATACTGGAGAAAAGCCGTACCAATGTCAGTTATGCGATAAGAAATATAATTCAAAGAACGGATTACTAATCCATAAGCGAGTGCACACGGGTGAAAAACCTTATTTATGTCAACACTGTTCAAAATCGTTTTATGATATGACCACTTGCCGCAAACATGAGCGAACCCATACTGGAGAGAAACCATATAAATGTAAAATATGCGAAAAGGCACATAATCAATTAGGCAATTTAAAAACTCATATGAAACTTGTGCACAAACAATTAAAATAATAAAATTCGTTAAAAGCTATGTTTGTTTTTTGTAAACTTAAAAATAGATCGTACAATAGAACGAAAAAAAGAGCATTGGTTAATCGGCATTTATTCCCTAATATGTAGAACTAACTCGGCTCTGTAGAACTAAACGGGTGTGTAACGAAATCTCGGGCTGCCAAAATCTCGGTTTTTTTTTTCAAAAATCTCGGTTATCAAAATCCCGGTTTTTTATAAAAAAACCCGATTTTTAGGAAATCCCAGTGTGAAGTTTGACAAAACTAAAAAATGAATGCGATAAAGTTCAATAAAATGGCTAAGGGATGACATTTGGATGAAAGGCTAAGAGCTCGTGTGAGTTATCGAAGCCGTCATCCTCTTCAATTATTGCATTTAAAAATGTTGCATTAACAAAATATTGCTTTTTTTATTAATCTTGCAACTACAAAATGTTACAAGTATCAAATCTTGCAATTAAAATCTTTATTAATTATTTTGTGCAATTAGAACTAGAAGAAAAGAAAACTGGGATTTTGAAAACCGGGATTTTGAATACCGGGGGATCGATTTTTTCCAAAATTCGACAAGTTGACGAAATAACCGCAAGTATGTAGTGGTACGTGTGTTTGTGTTAGTACGAATGTACGATATGACATCTAGATATCATTTCAATTTATCATTTAAAATTTGTAAATGCAAATAAATATGCTTTAAATAAAATTAAATTTATTTAATTATTTAGTTTTAGTTTAAAAATAATTTCTAATTCTGTGTTTCTGTGAAAACAAAATATTTATTCGACATCACATTGAAAAAAATAAAAATAAAATATGTGTAGTTAAAATATTATTTTCTTAACACATTGACGCACACTTTCTAAATGTGTGTGCTACTCAGGAACACATTTGATAACTTTTGTAATTGCAATGATATTTCATCGCGAAAAGGAATTTATTTTGGGAATTGAAAAATATATCGAGTTATTCCTTAAAAAATCAATGTTATTTGCGCAAACGTGTTAAAAAACGAAAAAGTTGTATGACCGCTATAGCAGTCATTTCCGCGAACGTGTTAACTCACCACTCAAATACTTGGGTCGGTATGTTGTACCATCACTTCGAATCGAAAAAAGTCGAATTCGAAAAAAGTCGAATCGAAAAAGTGAAAGTTGTATAATTTTTGCTTTTCGAAAATGATACAACATACCGCCATTTGACTTTTTTCGAATTCCGATTCGAAGTGATGGTACAACATACCGCCCTTGGAGAGATGTCAAAAAACGAGATGACGAAGACGACATAAGCACCAAAAAACTGAACCGATTTGTACCAATTCATAATTTTTAATGTTTACATTCGCAGAAAACATACAAATGTAACCACAGAAAAATTACACACACTAATGTAAAATTGTATACTATACTCCTTATACGTATACGAAAACGTCATGTGTCGTCCGTCGAATTTTGGAAAAAATCGACCCCCGGGATTCCGAAAACCGAGAATTTGAAAACCGGGATTTTGAAAACCGAGATTTTGAAGCCGAGATTTTGAAAACCGTGATTTTGAAAACCGAGATTTCGTTGTACACCCGAACTAAACCCGTATAATTGTGATACCTTCTGTTTGCCGTTGTTATGCAGGTGTTCTTTCGATTAATCCTTTCTACCACTCCCTCTTATTGACAGTGCAGATGGTCTAATGGTGACGAAATAGATCAGAAACGTAAAGTTTACGAAGACATGAAGATTTGGTTATATTAAAGTCTTCAGAAACGGTTAACTTGTAGTTAACTTCTACTGTTTATATTGGCAGAGTTATCTTTGGATCGAGTTCAATTTTTTTTAAAATGTCTAGATGAATGCAATTAATTTTAGGGAAAACATAATAAATTAAAATCGGGAAATATCACAAAAATATGCTTTAGTATTTAGATACCACTGCTCACGCAAAAAAATTAAAATTAATGTTTGTTGGTTTTTTTATTTTAGTTTTATTTTTCCACTCGGCCTTAGAATTTTTTTGGATTGAGTCGAGTTAACTCCAAGTTAACTTTTGGTTGGAACCTAGGTTTAACCTCCAATATAAATAGTATAAAATATATTAAGTTTACATAACCTTTGCCACAAAAGAAATGAAACAAAAACGTGTATACAATTAGTCATATTGGCGTACCGTGATTGAACTGTTCTTGTTGAACATTTTCGAATCACATAGCCGTAACAAAATTGAGCGGTTTTGATGTTATATTTACGATGTATTGTTTAGTAATATTTTTTTTTAATTAAAAACCAAATTTATTTATTACATATATTATTATTCTATCATGTATTTATTTTCTTTAAACTATCACCAGAGAGAGTACTATTAAATTATAAAAACACTTGAAAATATAATTTTTATTAATACTCAAAATATATTTTAATTCGCTAAATATTTTAATAAAATCTGAATACCACATAGTATTTCGTATCACATTAAAATATTAGGGAAATAAACCAAAATGGCTGAAATTTAAGTTGCAAATTATAAACCAGTCAATGATGCTGTTTCTGGGTTCCTGCTTTGATCGGTGTCCTCGAGGGCGTCCTACTCTGTTTTGGTGACACTAGATATTTGTTATAAATATCTAGGGCGGTATGTTGTACCATCACTTCGAATCGAAAAAAGTGGAAATTCGAAAAAAGTCGAATCGAAAAAGTGAAAGTTATATCATTTTTGGGCGATATGTTGTACCATCACTCCGAATCGAAAAAAGTCGAGTTCGAAAAAGGTTGAATCGAAAAAGTGAAAGTTGTATCATTTTTGCTTTCGAAAATGATACAACATACCGCCATTCGACTTTTTTCAAATTTCGATTAACCGCGTATTTGTTACAGTTTAGCGTTACGTTTCTGAAGCAAATCTTCATGTCTTCGTAAACTTCACGTTTCTGAAACGCAATGTTGGAAGGGTTATGAATAAATTAAGTAATAGTAGAACAGTTTTAGTTTACCGAGTTTTTCCGTTTTTGTACAACCCTGTAATTAAAATGATAGATTTTTTGACATATAAAAATTAAAGTTGCATCAACAATATGGCAATATTTACATTAAAACAGAAAATATTTATTGTTAAACGATATTACCAATGTGGGAATTCGACACAAGTTGTGCAAAATGAATATCCAAGTGAATTCTGTGGCGGTGATTTACCTACGGACGATAATATTACTGAATTAATTAATTTATTTGAAGAATTCGGAAGCGTATTAAACTATCGAAGGAAAAAGAAAAACGATGACATTATTACAGTGAGTTTATTCAATTATATTTATTTTTAATAGTTTCATTTTAAAGGGTCTCTATAAATTGGGTTACAAAGTACTCTAAACATTTTGTTCTGGCCGTTGACACATGAAAATATGTGTTGTTTTTGGTGATGGAGCAATACCAATTTGTAATTATTCACTTTTCTGGGCTTCGATCCAATCTAGTAATGATGGCTAACACTCTTGTTTCGACATTTGATCTAAACATCTTTATTAAAAGTCATGACCAGAAAACCTAAAGAAGACAGTATCCGACTGTGCCGACATTAGATATTTCCAGAAATAGATCCGCGATAACTTGGCTAACTTTCGCATGTCAATGTTTTCCATCTATTTGCAGAGGATAACTAAATGTCGATATTATTGTTTTTTTTATTTTCTTGTAATACATATCTACCTTCTGTGTTGTTTAATTAAATAAATAATTAATCTTGTTAAAAAAAACTAAAGCTCTCCTGTTTTGGTAAAAAATTAAAATGTATACCTATTGTAAAATGTACCTGCGAATGAATGGAACATTAACCAGTTCCAGCGCAAGTAGATCTCACTAAGGAAAATGAGACGCTAATTTCATACGTTGCATAACAAGATTAGATTAATACCACTGTTTTAGTGAGATGAAACATTCTTATCTAAATTTTAAAAAGTCTACTTTTGGTTTGAGTATTTGCTTGATTTTAGACATTCACCATAATAATTTTGTTTTTGTCTTTATTTGAATTACATTTACAAATGCCGGCCAAATAGAAAATACTTTATTCATCTAATTGTAACTATAAAATTTATGAGCTCTCAAAACGAACTTACTATCCAAGACCTAAACCTAAAAATAGAAATACATCCATCCATTTACATCCAGTGTACTAGTAAGAATATTCTACTTGCGCTGGCTTCCGAAAATCCATGTATAGATAAGCCGTGCACCACTATTACAGTAGTCATGTTATTGATAGTTTTAAAAACCTACACAAGAACTTAATTTCATGGTCTCTTATACCTCCGCCCGTCGAAAATTATTGACGCAATTTATAGCACGGCGTACAGCAGTTTTATGTTTGTTGTTTAGTAATTACTGGTTCAATTCATTTTGAGGTTACCAAAAATCTTAAATTTATGGATAATTTCTCTTCCAAGGCTGCGGGCCAATAGTCGGGTAAATCGTTTACTATGGTAAAAATCGGATTTAGAACAGATTTTTCGATCAGTTTGCCATAGAGTTTTTGAAAAATAAATGAATTTACCAAAAAAATTACTTAAAATTGGCTTTTACTCGAGTATTGGCCCGCAGCCCAAGTAGGAATAATAAATTCCACCCAAACTCAACCAACAACTATTCCTTGAATTTTAAAATTTGCTTAGATTTTATATTCACGGGAATCAAATTAAACCAATTCATAAAATCTCCATTTATTTACAGGATCCATTTACAGTTATCGTTAAAAATCCTCTCGAAATCGATGAAAACTACAATTGCGAGGGCCCTATAAAAAAAGAGGAACACAACACAGAGAAGCATGATAGCAACTACGATAATGATGGCCGAGATAACGATAATGATTACGAATCGGATAATAAAGACGATGTAACTGATATAGTGGCAGCTAGTGTTAAATATGATAATGGTTGGGCCGATATAAAACAGGATCGTGATGAGGTTGCAAGTCATATAGTAAAAGTTGAAATGCCCGATATAAATACGCCAGAAACAAAAGTTAAGATCACAGACGAATTAGTGCTCAGAATAGAGGAAGTGAAACCACCTAAAAAAGTAGTCAAGAAAGAAAAACGTGTTTATAACGGTGACCGAACGTATCAATGCACAGAGTGTGGAACACAATTCATAAATATGGTTCGGTTAAAAAAACATATGGTTACTCATTCTGAGGAACGCCCATTCTCCTGTGATATCTGCCAGAAACCGTTTAAAACACGTGACCGGGTACGAGAACACAAAAAAATTCATTTGGCTGATCGTCCTGTTAAATGTGAGGTGTGTGGTAAGGGATTTTTGCACAATGGTCGACTACGAAAACATATGGTTATGCATACAGGAGAAAAACCTTGCGTGTGTAGTGTTTGTGGTAAATGTTTTGCATCAAATGAATCGTTAAGGGTCCATAATCGAACGCATACTGGAGAAAAACCATATAAATGTAGTTATTGTGGAAAGCAATTTGTTACGTCGGGTAGTTTAAAAAATCACGTTCGCATTCATACGGGCGAAAAGCCGTACAAATGCCAGTATTGTGATAAACGTTTTTATGAATCGGCATCGTGTCGCGTCCATGAGCGTACACATACCGGTAATTATCCGTATATTTGTAAATTATGCGGGAAGGCCCATAACCATCCAAGTAATCTAAAATCTCATATGAAACATGCGCATCGTGAGGATCAAAGCTAGAAGTGTCGTTTTTGAAAGTCCTTATTTTCTAGAACCAGGTAATTCCGATTCCTCTGTTTTACATAAATAATGCTATATATATTCTATAATAAAATTTGTAAATATTTTTTATTGATTGGTACAACTAATTTGCAAGAATTTGATTCAATTGCCAACGCTATAAAATTCTCCATTTAGGCACTTATGGGTAAGTATGGTATGTGAAATTTTGAAGGCTCCATTTATATTGGTACTTGGTATGATAATATGAGTATCATTTAATAAGCATCATGGCTAAATCCTCTCAGTACCTAAGCATCGTTTCTCGTCTGCTAAAAGATAAACGCAAAATTATAAAAAAAAACGTCAACCGAATTGTATCGAGTAACTATTTTTGGCGCAAAATACTATCTAGCCACTCCGTTGCAGCTGAATATGTATCCAAATTTAATCATCTACGCTAAGGCCTAACGAGCGAAATATTCGAATATACATACTTGTTAAGCTGTGATAATAATTTATTAAATCATCGCTCGGGACTTGGCCAAAAATCTTAATCCTAACGTTCAATGAGAAAAATTTAAAATGTAACTTAACTCAACATAAACTTTATACATTTCTTTATGGAAGTTATGTTCGGAATTATTCGAGTCAACACATTACTTAGGCCTATTTTTAATGTGCTAGTAATTAGAACTCATTCGAACTTCCGCTAAGTCAATTGTTGACCCATCGACTGTAACCAAGCGGCCCTTAATTGTGATATTGTCTGTGAAGCCAATGGTCTTGGTTCCTTCAAATTATCAAACCCAAACATCTAGCTAGATATAATGGTCCACAGTAGTGGGCCCTACATGAGTCCCTGATCCGTGTCAGGGAGTAACAATGGCGAAATAGTTACTGTTACCAAATTTCCATCTAGTTTCGATGAATGCATTTTACGCAATCTGTAATTGCTGAGTGTCATTTTCTGAAGCCATATTGAATATGCGCTACCCAGAACCATTTAGCGGAAGTTACTCAATACCTGGGCTTGTACAACAATAGATCTTAACGTGTCTTCTTGCTTTTCGGTGAGCAGCCAAATATTACCTTTCGACCGAGTTACCACTATCAGGTGCAAAATTTATGGGCGACTGCTAGGCGAAAACCTTGTTCTGAGTTCATGAGACCGTTGTGTTAACATGCACAATAGTACATATTCCGTTGAAACGATTGACATCCAACCGGCATTTTTTCTGTACTTCAGTTACGTTTTCTAAGAAGGAAAATAAGAAATGTTCGCGTATTACCCGTATTTAGCAGAATAATTAGAGACCAGACTGGCAAGCTTCTAATAAAGCGGCCCCGCACTCGTTGCAAACTCCGCTGCTCCATCTAGTAGCCCAAAGTCCCCTGTGATAAGCACAGGATGTCGGGTCTCGAGCGTGCCTTTCATCAATCGACAAAACCAACCCCAATGGAATTTATTTTAATTTACGTGCTTTTTGTAACTTCTGGTATTTCAGACTCTTAAAATTGCTTAAACAAAGTGGACATATCCAAAGTTATGATCTTCCGTCTTAGGTATACAATGGAAACCGGCCGCTTTTCAAATGTTCTCGCAATGTGTTCTATAACTATACCGAGGCAATTAAATGGTTTTGTTCGGTTTACGACGGTTACGTTATTAGGACTAGACACTAAAGACTGCTGGCCAATCGAGATGCACGGCATTCGGCTGTTATATTTAAACGTTTCTTTCCAGTATTCGTTTCATGTGTAAGAACCTTACTTTCTCATCCATGGTCTCATGCTCAGTATTCACTCTAATAAAATATCTCCTTTTGTCGGTTTGCGACTACTAAAAGGGCGTGAGCTTATCTGCGCGATGTGAGTTAATTATTTATCTACACGGGAGAAGTATACACGGGAACCAGAATAGACTAAACAAACTGTCATCTTGAACCAATAGTGGGACGAGAGGTGACTTGCAGTAAGAGATCTGAAGCCGGATAATTGTGATCGTATGCAGCTAATAGTCGGACATATACTTAGAAACAAAGGAAATCGAGCTGTTCTCATCATCAATACAGCCCTCATGTCGTGAGCGATAAAAGTTTCTACTTTACACAGGTAGAAGACACAAGCCTTATTTGCTTTACTTTATTACGAACAAAGTCCTAAATAATACCCTTACTCTTTCTAAAGTTCAAGGGAACTGCTGGGTCACAATGAGAAGGAACTCGGATGCCGTGACTCTATATTATTAATGAAACAAAATGTTGATAATCCTTGACCCGTTTGGAAAAAAACACATGATCCCCAAATTTCGTTTCCAAAACATCAAAGATATCGAAATTATTACTATTTTTTTTATTATAAATGCTTAACGTTTCTTCTATACGGGATCCGCTCGAAACGCGATATTTCAAAATGCGATATTTTTTTTTTTTTTTTTTTTTTTAGAAAAAAGAAAGTATTTTTATTAATCATCCAATGGATTTAATGTCCTTTTTTTAAGGTCAATTAAATACTCCCCTTTTTCATTCGCACACACCCACCCCCATTCACCTACTCACACAATTACAGCACAACCTGCACGTTGCAAGCTCCATGTCAACCTGCACACTGACATGAAGGTGGGGGTCGGCGCTGAATTCTGCACTCCACAACAGAGGGTCTAAGTTGTGTTTATTATCATCACCGATCGTAATCGATGAAGAAAATTCGCCGTACCATCCCGCCTCTGGTGGGATTCGAAACCAGTACCTCCCGGTCCAAGTGCCGAAGCTTTATGCCCGGTTTACATAAGACCAACATTTTTCTTCTGCAAAATGAATAAGATATAACATTGACTTTTGCACATGAGAGACAAGAAAAGCAATATATCCCAACAAAATTTTGCAGAAGAATTTTTGAGCAAAAATGACCATAAAAATGAAAATGTTGCCATAAAATATATTCGATCCGAGCATTTATATGGCAACATTTTTAAAATTAACAACAAAAAAAATTATTTCGTATTTATAAATGTTGAGGATTCATTATAAAAACAGACGCCATAGATAAAAATGTAAATTTCGTTTTTTAATTCATTAAAAATAAATTAATAATTATCCTATAAAAAAAATTACGCAATTACTATATATGTTTATTTCTTTCTGGCATATTGAATATTTTTATATAGCGGATTCTTTCTTATTTACCTGCAAAAATTTGCAGAAGAAAACAATTTTCTCATGTAAACCGGGCATTAACCACTGCGCCACTTGTACGGTATTATATATTATATATTTCAAAACGAGATATGACAAAACGAGATATGGTACAAAACGCAATATTTCAAAATGCGATATTTCAAAACGCGATATTTCGAAACGCGATATTTCAAAAAGAGATATGGTACAAAACGTGATACGGTACAAAACGCGATATTTCAAAACGCGATATGGTACAGAATATGCGTTGCGAAGCGACGGGATCGCAGCGACCCACCTGATACCGATCCTTTATACTATCGCTCCTATCGTTTTTTAAATTTATATAAACTGAAATTAAATTTCCCCTTCACCCGCCTGATATAACCCGATCCTAAACTCCCGTTTTGTACTATATCCGGTTTTGTACCATATCGCGTTTTGTACCGTATCGCGTTTTGAAATATCGCGTTTTGATAATTCACGTTTTAAAATATCGCGTTTGAAATGGAACCCCTTCTATAAAATGATATTATGAATTAATTTTTATGATGAAAACAATCAAAGTTGATAGAACATCTCACACTCAATAAGGATGTTTTGGTATATGCTGCAAACTTCTGTGTGTAGTCCTTAACGACTTGTAGTAAAATATTGCATGTCATCTACATTTCTTGTTAAATTCTTATTTTAATCTTGTATTAACACCACGTTCTGCGATACCATTTACGACTTTTATTTGACTGATAATCTTCATTCCGTTCTTGAAATTATCATGCTGAGGCCATATATCCGGATCTTTGTTTAAGAAATCTGTGGAAATCTGGAACCGTTTTAAAAAATCGCCAGTGTTTGGTGTAACAAAATCTGTCGAGATGTTGACAAGGAAGATATAATAAACTTCGATCCAGTTTCTGCTCTAAAATAATAGCTGCCCCATTTAATCTTCTAGCATTTGAATATGTTGTATCGTAGCAAGCCACCACGACATCGTCAGGTGCTCTCCAATCGATTAAGCTTTGGAAAACAGCCTCCACCATTTTAAAACCAGTTGATCTTGATATTTTGGGAAAGCGCAGTAATTGTTCTCCATCTATATGGGAAATAATCACCGGCAAACGATCCACAGTCTCCGTTCCAGATAACTCCGGAAGAAATTTTCCATCCCAATATACTACGCCTGTTGTAAACTTGAAAGTCGATTTAACTGATGCTGCTATTTCTACTCTATTTACATCACGAAGACGCCTCAGTGTTGTTCGATTCAAAACGAGTTCATGAATAGAATGTCCAAAGTCTTAGACTTATATATATATATCCCTTCGCAGTCTCCCCGATGACGAAAATAATGCTTGTTAGTCTTTTGGCATTGGTTTACTGTTTTCTTCAAGACATCTTCGTTTACGATTTTTTCTGCCTTCATACGTTGCGATTTCCGCTTTTCTTTTTCAATTTCATATCGTCTGGCTCCAGCCAAATATCCGGGACGCCCTTTCTCACGCTGTGACAAGAGGATCCTCTCGCCTTCACTGGTCATCATGGACAAGGCATTAGTGCGTACCATATCGAAAATATCATCCAGTTTACTATTAAAGGAAATTTTGAAAGTTTATTTTTATTAGCATAACCTCAAATTTCTAGGGTGTGTCCCGTTAGGTATCTCAACATTTTTTCCCCATACAAACATGGACCACCCTAAATCGATGAAGTCATAAATCCTGTCTATATGGTAGCGATCCATCATCGCGTGATGTATCTTCAGATAATACAATCGTTTCTAGTAATATAGAACACGTAGATCAAATCACATCGGATTTTGAATATCTTCCAGCAACATCGACAGAAAAAATATATGTATGTGGAAACAGTACCGACAAAATACTTGCGACAGCATAAACCGAAACAAATGGAAAATTTTAAATAATGTGGGAAAATGCAATGCAAGAAGAATGTGAGTTTCTTATTTAAAATGACACGTGGAAATGATCGATCGATTGCAAATGGATTTTTAAATCGAAACGTAGCGTTGCAGGGAAAATATGTAGATACAAGCGAGACTAGTTACAGATGGTCGAGGTAGAAGGACAGGATGATGTTTATGATGCCAGTGTATGTCGACGATCTTATTATTTTCAAATGAGAAGCAAGGATTTCCTTGGAGTACAGATTATGAAACCGGCAGAAGGAAAACATCTGGATCGATCGGGAGCAGTATCAAATATTTCGCAGCGATTCAATTATTAATGTCGGACAACCCCATAACTGCTCCCAAAAATCACCGAAATCCTTAACAGTACAAAGAAAACGATGCAATTGAAAAAACGGTGTTTTTGAATTTTGACATCTGTCCTTCTAAATTAGAATCAACATTTTGGAATCCCAAAATTCTGTCTTTTCCCTTTATTCGTGGCATAAGAAAATCGGGTGTTAGTCGCAACTTGTATCTACTGGTAGGAATTCTGAAGCTTTGACTTCCTTAGGTAGCACATTCGAACAACGTTATTCTCCATGTATGCCTTAACTAAATGCGTTCCATCAGTAAAAGTGGCTGGCTATTCTGAACGACGTTTAGTGCATCTTTTCAGTCTTAAGCTGTCTCAATTAAAATGCTCAATGAACACTCTGTTTCCACTTTGTATAGGTTGGAATGGAGTCCATTATTTTGATCATGGTTCGTATCATGTTTCGGCCATCACATAAGTGCTAGTATATTACCATTTTATTACACAGAAGTCGATTAAATCGTCTATTTGAATGTTGGTGACGTTAATATGAAACCTTGTTTGGAGTTTGCTCCCTGCTTTGAATTTTTCTTCTAGGTGCTTGAAATAATTTGCTAATTGGTGAAATTCCGAGGATAGACGAAATTATTCAATGGGGAGGATACGGGCATTTAATCGTTGTTGAAGGACCTTATAGAATACAGAACCAAACACACGTAATGGTGGTGTAGAATTTTGACTGAATCGACTAAAACTCGAGAAATTTAAATTCATTTTCCACAATGTAAGTCGAGTTTAATCTTTAGATAGCTAATGTTGCCCAATAATTAATAAAACTTCATTAATAAAAAAAAATGTTTATAAAATTTTAATTGTTAAAAAATTACAAATAAAAATAAATTAATATTAATTTAGAGCTTATAACTATTTCAATTTTAATTCTTTATGAAGAATAAAATCCCAGGTGTCTTTCCACCGCAAGTCGATTAATTCATCCGGTTTCAGTTTCTTCATACCATAACTGATGACGGAAAATTTATTAAAAATAACCACAATTGCCACAAGCCAAAGAACCACAGCAAGTTTATAAGCTAATTTTAATAATTTTCTATTCCGTAGCCGGAGGCCGACATGATCGATAAGGCAGCAAAGTAGAAATATTTTATAAACATATGCTGGCAGATACGAGTGGATGAAGAGCGTGCGTTCAACAAAATAAAATGGCAGGTAATGTATTAAATATCCAGTTAGAAAAATTTCGCCATAATATTTAAATTTTGTCCATTGATCATCTGTTATGTCGTAAACTAAACGACGCCTCCTTAGCAGATAGAACAGTAGTAGCAATGTGTACATTATTAGTCCAAATGTGCTTGAGTACCAAATTACCATATTTCCCAAAAGATGGATTTGTGCCTGCAATAAAAAACTGATTAATTTTTGACACTGTAGGCCATGCAGATTGAAATCTATAATTTACATTTGACGTTTTGTCTACCCAATATGCAATTCCTTTATCCATAAATGGCCATTCGATTGGTGTCGAACTATACATATGGCTCTGCATCGGATCCGAATACCAAATCATTTTAGTTTGCAGCTCAACGAATTTGTACCAAAATGATAGATATGTTTTAGCCGTAGGAATCATTTCAGCCAGAACCATTTGTCTTTCTCGCTCCTTTTCATCGTCGGCTAAAATAGATAGAAAGAATATACGTTTGTTAAAAAATGCCCTGAACCAGTGAATATTTTATTTGTTAGCTTACTTTTAGTGTATCGGTGCTCTTCCACATTCCATACAGTATCTTGCTGGGCATGAATCCGATCGGCTACGATTTCATGTTGATTAAACCCCCAATCAGGAAGTTGACGTCCACTAAATTTTAATGCATATTTTGTGTTCACATGAATAAGTCGTATTTGTGATGTTATCGCATGCCACGTATCTCCCGCTTCATCTGTATTGATAATTTCAACACGCCACAAGTTTTGTGCAGCCATTGAAACGTTGTAATCAACATAACACGATACTTCTTGGGACTGTGGTGACATGGGTGCAGCGACGTCATGCGAGTTTAAAGCACGCGTCGATATACCATGCACCAGTTGAATTTCATCACCATTTTTAATGGGATCTAGATCATCACCAACTACCAAATCATTTTTTTCTGGTCTTTTAACAATCCACCAATTATTAACATCTTTAAAACTATAGCACGTAACTTGTTGTTGATGGCTTGAGCCACGTTTATCGTTGTATCGAATTGGATAGAAATGTGTATGCGAATGTAACCAGCAAGTACGACCATGGGTATGGCGCAACGTTATTTGTGATCCATGCACAACTTTTAAAGGTTGACCCTTCGTAATTGAAGCTAATCCACCGTCCAGCGATGCTTGAAAAGCCGATGTCATTACGCTATCATGAGGTCCCGCCTTGTGTAACGTAGTCAAATGTACATAAAATATTGCCAAGTAGAGTGCAACCGGGATGAACGTGTAACAAATCCATTTGATAAGAAATTGGTAAAATATATAGAGATTCGAATTTTTTTTATTTCCAATTAAATTCCATAAATATTTTAGAATTGTTATGCCGCACAAGCAACACGAGTAAAATCCAGCATATTTTACGCTAATGGCACACGTAAAGCTCGTCGCCGATAACATCGAATACCAAATAGCTTTGAAATGGTTCACCTTTTCGTCTTGTGATTTCAATAGGAATAATAATCCTAATATTGAAAACATTAAAAGGATTGATTCCATTAAAATAAATCGGGATTGTGTTAATATGGCATTATCGAATATGATTAGGAAACCTCCTAGGGCAGCGGTCCATCGATTTAATTTCATTTGTTGCAGAAGCTTATAGGCTAACGGGGCTAGCAGGCTTCCGGATAAGGCTGGAATAAAACGTAACCAAAAGATCGGTACATTATCCGTGTATTCACTACCGATTCGAGTAAATGTATAATTTCCATTATAATTTACAAAATTGGCTACAGCTGCGATGAGTTGTTTGCCCAAAGGTGGATGCTGATCAAAGAAAAATGTTTTCTTCATGTACAATGATACGTACTTGCCGTAGTGAAGCTCATCAAATCTGAAATCAAAAGAAAATATTTTTGTTAGGCAAATCCAAATTATCAAGTATGTATGTATTTTTTATATAAAAATGGCACAACTGCACTTGGTTTAAGAACCGTTTTACACAATTTTTTTTTTATTAACCACCCTACTTCAACAGAAAAACGAAACAAAAAAATTGATACAAACCAAGTAAAGGAATTTGTGAAAATGGTCTTGGCTCCACTAGATAGACGAGCTCCTTGGATAGCCGCTGGCAGAGCATGGGTTTTCACTTTTAAAATATTGGATCGCATTGATAAATTTGTGTACGACTCTGACAACAACGGTACTTTCGACATGAAAGGAGTTTTGCTCAAATCGGGTCACATTCAACTGGAGCTAATCGAAGATAACAATCAAGATCCACTGCGGTCTTTTTTTGTACATATTTGACATAAACCATGATAGGCGGCAGCGAAGATGATTTTCTTCTATCAATGACATTATCATTGGAGCAACTGTTCTAAGCCGAATGAAAGAATGTGCTTTCATTTAAATCAAACAAAATGCTCCTTCAAGGAAGTAGTATTAGCCATTTCATAATTTCGCACTTTCTTAGTTACCATTAACTTGTATGGCTATATCCCGCTTGTGTGTACAAGTGGACTGAGGATTTTTTTTACCAATTTTATTTATTTATTGAATCTTTCAAACGTTGAAAATAACAATAATTTTTCAAATCTTAGTAGCTAAGGCTATTACGTAAATCTGCGGAAGCAGAATGTACTTCTTATTTACTTCTAATTCGATTTTGGGTTGGATTATACCGTTTGCGTTCCAGTGGCATATCTTCAGATAATTTATCGGAGACATTCTAGTTTCTGGATGATAATGGTTTGATTTTGAAGCATTGCTTGTAGCATATTTTGCATTGTTGTCATTAACTGCATCATCAGTTACATGCAGTTATTCAGTGTATGTTAAACATTTGAGGATCCGCCTTGAAGAACGCTTGCGTATGGTGGTTTGCTGGTTGTGGGCGAACGAGAGTCATTTGGCGTATGCGAAGGTATATTATTCTGCGCATCTGGTATAGTTTTATACTGCCTCCTGGGACGTGACAATTTACTAATATTTATGTAGACTGGGCATCCTCGGTAGTTTGCAGTCTTTGGTTTTGGGGAACTTTTGGTTTGGTGTAGGTCCCCCACTTTATACATTGTATTGGTCCGGGTCATTTCTCTGGTTTTAAAACGGTTATGCTTCTGTGTATATGAGGCACTTTAGTTAGTTATATATTGGATGAACTTCTCCGTTTTTCAAAATGTTTTCGGATGGATAAAGTTCAACTGGTTGTGGTTGCTTGAAGCAGTTCATGATTCTATATACATTCTGGGGTCGGTTCAAAATCCCGAATTTTAAATCCCGATTTTCTAAATCCGGACATTGCTGAAACCTTAAAAATCGCAACAAAAGTCAGGATTTTTTTAAAAATATTAAATATTAAATTTTGTCCTGAAAATAACGTTTGGGTTTTTGATGTCATTAATAGATTCTATATAACCTGCTCCTACGTGCGGCACACAGTGCGACATGTTTTCTGATCCCGACTCCTACGTCCTCCGAAGTTCAAATCGAAAGCCCCTCGGAGAGCAAGCGAAGGGGGGAGCGCAGCGATCTCCCGTGTGCCCGTGAGAGTAATCAAAATCGTCATCCTCTACAGTTATTGCATTTCAAAATGCCGGCCCGCGGGCACCCAAATTCATCAGAAAAATTTAAAAAACCGGGCTTTTGAAAATCGGGATTATGAAAGTCGGGCAAACGACCCCAACCCATACATTCTGTATTTTAAATCCATTATCAACAAGCGCAGTCTGGATTTCGGTTATTTCAACATGGACATCGATGCCTTTAATAACCTCAGAAAGACCCTTTGAAGACTTCTGTATCGTAATAATGTGTTTGAATTTTTACTTCGTGTATTTTGCCTCGAAGTAAATTTATTATGTGAAATGTTATTCCATTCGTTAGCACCCTTGATTTGAGTTCTTGCACCAGCTTGTGCGTATCGGTTTCATATATGTTCTTGACTATTTGCATCTACACTTTGGCTCTCTTCCGCATCCTTTTCGGTGAACGTTTCAAATCGGTTGCTTAGCGGTATTTTGAATTTTTCGACGTTTGATTTCTTACTTATCAGTAGTTTTACCGTTTTTGGGCTATCCCTTTTCCGTTTTACAGTAATATAGCGGTCGATACCAGTTTGTGCCATATGAACATTGCGTTTATTACACTCTTTAAGGCTTGTGTCGCTAC